>OU452289.1:3612500-4212500 GCA_911728535.1 Pammene fasciana
AAGTTTAGTAAACATGTCCTGAAATAATTGTTATTTGTAGTAAATCCGACCAAATTATGTATTTTCCGGAAAGTTATAACAAAAAAATTGTTACTAATTTTTATCTCAAGTATACCTCAAGGGTAATTAGGACCAATGCCGTACAGCGCGCATGTCCGCGCTCGGCTTGTTAGGTCCGGTCCAAACCAATGTTTAAAAAGTAACATTGAGGTATTTGTATTTTTTTACATCAAATCAGTTAAAAATAAAGGAAAACAAATTTGTATTATTTTATTTGAAAATTGGTGAAAATACAATATTATTAATAATTATAAAATAAAATTTTACCTTACATCAGTTTTCCTTATTCAATTTGGACCGTTGGACCCGCACATTTTTTATATTTTTTATATCTTATGTTTTATATTGTAATAATCATTGCTTTGCTTTTCAGTTTATGATATTTAAACCTAAATCTAGTTTATTATATTTCAAATTAAATAACACTAATGTCAATTTTTTGACCCGAGATTTGGCTGACCGCGGGAAATGTTTCCTTTATATGAACTTATGTTAATGAGTTACGTTGCATGACTTTGGGTAAAAATTGTGAATAAAATAATTCGTGAGACGCTCGTTATACGATCTTAGTGCAGTTTAGGATTCAATAAGTGATAAATTCAAGTGCCGTGATGTAAATACTTAACGCAACCGGTGATTTTACAAGAACCACCTAAAGCAACAAATCGCTTCTTTCTTACACAGGTATTTTAGGTATTTTATTTCCTCGCATAATGCATTGTAAAATGTTGTATGCTACATTTTTTGTAGAAATCAAGTAATTCCGACACCGCCACTCGATCGGAAATTACTTGTTTTCTGCACTTGTAGCATAAATAACTAATGTATAGAGGATTAACCGGAATGACCGGCCCCATACAAAAAAAAAATTCTTCCGCGTCCAAAAATTTTTTCTTCTACTTTTTCTTAGTCGTAAATGTCGTAATACGATACCGATTATGTATGCCCTTAAACGGATCACCACTATTTACGTTGCACCTTGTATAATATTTGAATAGTTCCCTCGATTTCTCCCGGATCCCGACCTCAGATCTTGAGCAGAAGGGACCAGCTGTCAAGTAAACAAAATAAAATCCAAAGCAACCGAATCAAAGATTTCGGAGGTTCTCAATCATTTCGAATAAATAATAGAGAACTTTCGAAATGTTGGATTGGGTTGATAAGCTGTGTGAAATCTAATTAAACATTCGATTTGACATCTACTAACGATGCCAACTGCCAACAATTTACTGCCTCGGGTCGCTACTGCTCCGCGGTTTATCAACTAAGCTACCGATTCTTATTCGTTTACCCGTGCTGTATTATTAGAATATTTATTGCCATTTTTTTAAATAAAAACAATGTTTGTCTACTATCCATTTATTTTTATATTTGTTTGTGTTAGATGAGACCGGGTTTTAGAAGAACGCCATCTAGTGACGATTTCCATTCTAAAGAAAATAACTTCTCTAGGAATATTCGCCACACTAAGGTTTTTTTTACTTGTCTTAAAATATTATAGTATTTGACAAGTATTTTAGTTTTAGAAGTCGTTTGTATGCAGTATGATTCTTGACCATTTTAGATAATGTCGATAAAATAAAAAAGGTAAGTTTCATAACTTTGTTTCTGAAAGTGTAGAAAGTGAGTTCACATTCATTTATTTAAACTTACTTATAGACTGAAGAGCTGGCAGCAATAATTTCTTATTAGACGAATTAGTTTAGCAATCCAGCGAATAATCTGCCAGCATCTTCGGTACCATGCCGTAGGGGCCTGTTTTATTTTGGTTTTATTGTTGGAGTTACTCATTTTAGTTTTAGTTAGTTTTATTTGTTACTAGCTTTTGCCCGCGACTTCGTCTGCGTGGAATTAGTTTAGTATAGTATTAAGGAATGAATTCTGGATATCAACTATTCTATATCCTTTCCCAGACCTCAAACTATCTCCAGCGTTCAACGGTTATTAATTCCCCATACAAACTTTCAACCCCGTTTTTACCCCCTAAAGGGTTGATTTTCGGAATATAAATTATCGTATATTATTTCCCGGGGCTCAAACTATCTATGTACCAAGCTTCATCTTAATCGTCGGTTCAGCGGTTAATAATTCTTTTCACCCCCTCTAGGGTTGATTTTCGGGATGAAAACTATCCTATGTCCTTTCCTGGGACTCGAACTATCTCTATACAAAATTTCATCAAAATCCCTTCAGCCGTTTTCATGTGATGCGCGGTCAAATAAACAGACAAACAGATAAACAGACAAACAGACAAAAATCCTAAAAACTGTTGGAACGTGTTCTGTTATCGATTCTAAGTATCCCCAGCTAACTTTTTTTCAAATATCTTCCATGTACAGACTTTCGACCCTCTTCAGCTTTATTATATGTATAGATAGATACATATAATACAGGTTATACCGTTCATAATTATATACACTCATAATATGTCACATTAGCTGATTATGATTTTAAGTCCACTAATGTACCTCTCTATATATAGGTGATGCAAGACCGACGGCTAAGCAAGGATGACAACCGCGGCATGAACCAGGGAGTAATGGACAACGTTCGGACACGACACACCTTCCGCATCATCCATGAGAAGGCCATTAAACCCGACCAGGTAAAACAATACCCATTATCATTTGCACAGAGTATAAAGTCGAATGACGGGTGATGCAAGCCTAAGCAAGGATGAAAACCGCGGCATGAACCAGGGAGTAATGGACAACGTTCGGACTAGAAATTTTCGAAGAAAATTGCGCTTATGTGTGGTGACCTCGTGCTCCCTGTAAACGCTTAATGATCCTCATCGTTGTCTGTGTAGTCTGTGGTAAGAGATTACATGCCGTTGATTCAAGGAATAATGAGGTTAATAGACAATAATGCTAACATGACCATATGCCAATGTTGTAACGAGTGGAAGTGAAATACCATCTCCTACTTTGCTCTCTTTCGGACTGCAAGTTTTACTCGTACAGCAACTCCTGTGTATATCATCAGCTACGGCTGATTTGATTAACTTACAATTAACCATAGATGCAGATGTGGTTTAGTTGTGATATAACATGTTATATTTTTCAGCAAAAGCAGTTCCCCGACCAACCGAGCGGGCAGCTGACCCTCGGCGCCCACGTGTCGTCGCAAACCTTGCTGCACCCTCCCGTGGCGATGCAGTACTCGGCCCGCAAGGGCGCCGCGCTGCCGGCCTACAGCCGCGCGCGCAGGAGCGCCGCCGACGTCGTGCTGGGAGAGTTCAGTGCCAATGTCTCCGCCAAGGTTAGTGACCCGAACCAAGGACAAACCGCTCGGTATCACCCGTTTTAAACAAAGTACAGTCCGTGAGCATTAAGAAAAACCTTCGAAAATCGGCGGTGACAGTGTGTTGCCGCTGATTGATTGACGTCTCTTTCGAGAACTCGTCTAGAAATCTTCGTCGTCGGCTGTCGTCTTTCATTTATTTTTCTTTTTTAGAATTCGAAAATTTTTTTAAGTGCTCACAGACTGTACGAGCTTCCTTGTCACGAAAACGCTGCAAATTGGAGCGGGTGTGCCGAAAATATTGTTTCACTTGGCGACAAAATCGGTTCATCCCCCATGACTTGAAAACCTCGCAACATTCAAAACATCACCTTTTAAATTTTGTTATCCTTGAGGGATTCTGTGTAAACAAAATAAGGTGCAAATGGGCAATCTCGACTGCTGGTAAATTTCAAGTAAATCGCAATATCTTACGTGTTTTTGTATCATTAACTATATTGCCATCTTTACCGAGATAGCGGAAAACTAGACATGGCACAAATTTTCAAATTCGCTCTCCTTCTCGATGCGACAGGCAAACGATATTACTTTTGGGCAACCGGGCTTTTTACCTGGTTTAGACCCTGCTGTATCCGAATTGCCGGTCGCCTTCAAAGAAAATTTGACCGGAAGTGTTGCCCAAAAGTAATGTCGTTTGCTTCTCGACATGGATTTTTTGAAAAATGGAACTAGACTTTATCGCTTTATCGGTCTATAAATGGCGCTATAGCTATTTATATAGTTGAAATTTCTCCACAAAACTAGTTATTGATGTGTATATGAAATATATAATATTTCCAGATGAAAAACGGTAAAACGATCCTAGGCATGGGCATGACCTTCCAGCGGGTCCACCTGGACTCGAGCTACGGTAACCCAGAGGTCGCTAAATGGTACCCGACCAGCGACGGCATCGTAAGTATTACACATTTAATCGAGGGTATGATTTAACTGCATGGCATGTGGAAATCATATTTTTTTTTGGCTGACCTTTTAATTACTTGCCTAATCATGTATACATACACACTTATAACATTTTGTACGGATCCTTCCCTACTTTTGCTGTGGCTCGTAAACTTAGAGCCAAGCATCCATCCTAATCTTTCCCCTTGTCAAAGGTTTTACTCTCAATGCAACTATTTCTAGAGTTGTTGTTGTTGTTGGCTAATGATTAATTACAATTGTAACACTATTTTACGTTAAATAAATCATTTGAATTTCTAGAGTTGAAACAAGCGTTCGCCCAATGACAGAATACACGCACACATTTTAAAACACATTTCAAGATGTCTGATGGCAAACCGTAACTAACCTACATAATTTAGTCGTAGTAGAATAAAAAACGCTTTTAAATTGGCTCAACGATTTTAGAGCACAGACAGACAAACGTAATGGGTAATCTTATAACATGACACCCCTCTTTTTGCATCGGGGGTCTTAAAAAAGCCACTTTTTGAGCAACCGCGTTAAAAATATATTTGTTCTATTATTGTATTATTGTATAACTAGCCTTTGCCCGCGACTTCGTCTGCGTGGAATTAGTAATCCCCCGTTAAGGAAATGAATTCTGGATATCAACTATTCTATATCCTTCCCCAGCCCAGAGCATCTCCAGCGTTCAAAGGTAATTGATTCGCCATACAAACTTTAAACCCCTTTTTCACCCCTTCTAGGGTTGATTTTCGGTATGAAAACTATTCTTTGTCGTTTTCCGAGACTCAAATTATCTACATACTAATTTTAACCTTAATCGGTTCAGCGGTTAAAATTTTTCCATACAAACTTTCAACCCCCTTTTCACCCCCTCCAGAGTTGATTTTCGGGATGAAAACGATCCTATGTCCTTTCCCGGGACTCAAACTATCTCTATACAAAATTTCATCAAAATCCGTTCAGCCGTTTTCACGTGATGCGCGGTCAAATAAACAGACAAACAGATAAACAGACAAACAGACAAAAATTCTAAAAACTATTGGAACGTGTTCTGTTATCGATTCTAAGTATCCCCAACCAACTTTTTTTCGAATATCTTCCATGTACAGACTTTCGACCCTCTTCAGCTTTATTATATGTATAGATAGATAGATGAATCTATACTTATTTTCCAGGTCCAACTAACTGACATAATAGACGTAGCACCAGAGCAGATCTACGACAGCTCCCTAACGTTCATCCACCTACGGAACCCCGTGCCCGAGGGCGCGCTCACGCTCTGCCCTATGGAGATCCGCTCCGTCATCATCAACAAGACCCTGGCACATGGCTGAACCCTAAACCTGGTGTAAAACGCAAGAGAAAATAAGTGATAGTAACATCAGTTGGACTACAGAAAATATATTAAGCTATAAGACATACATGTTCGTACTCGGCGTGTTATCCAAGGATCAACTATCGAAATCGTGAACTTGTGATGTTCCAACTGTCAGGCATTGATTCTAATATACAAGGTAATAAAAAAAATGCTGGTGATCCTTTTAAGGGTTTAATTTGTATCGTATTCTATTTTCTATTCAAAAAAAAATCCGATAAATAATTGGGGTTTGTATGGAGGTTTTTTTTGACCGCCTGAGACGACGTGTCCCATTAAAAAAATATTTTGGTGTCCATAAAAATCTTACTCGCAATACGATACCCATTATGTCCCAAAACGGATCACCAGTATTTTTGTTACACCTGTAGAATAAAGCGTAGCCAAGGAAATTGCAATTATTCATCCAATTTTGGGAGAGTAAATGGTACTCCCTTATCATTTTGCTATAAAAATACGTGTCAACTAAGTATGAAGAAATCGGCAAACGTGGTTTCATACTATTGCGGGCGTTTGCGTCTGTTAACTTGATATTTGTTCTGTGAGTTAGACACTGTTTATCGAAAAGGGATTCATTGGAATCAATAACTTACGTTTTGGACAGAAAGTTCAAATCTGATTAACATGTTTTTGTGGGTACATCCTTTTCCCAAAATTACGTACAGTTCAATCCCAGATTCAGATCTGACAAAATCATTATAGTATCGCGAGCCGTTAGCAAACATTGGCAGCGTTTTCACCAGATCTGGATACGCCTTAAGAGGAACATGAACTCTCGATATCCCACAGAAATGGGTTAGGATTAAGTGAAATCTTAATAATTACTAAATTATTCGGGGACGATTGCGAATTCTTTTATTTAGTGAACACTTTCGCTTCCGGGAACTCGCTAGGTTCATTTTGTATAGCATAAAGGAGCTTTGCACCCGAAGTGTTAAATGCGATAAAATAATTCGCGACAAATCCGGGAAGAAATGGTCCATGTTTAAAACTAGCAAGGTGTTGTACAGTTCGCAGCAGAAGTAGCTAAATGGGTGAGTTGAAAATTATCATTAAACGGCACTATCCTTTAAAAAATAAGAGTGTGCGAAATGTATGGTTTTTCAAGGCATTGCGAACCTACAATTTCTGACTACTTTAGGTCTTTTACGGTCGGAAGTACAGATCAGTCAGCACAGCAACAGACGTGATTTCGAATTACACATCGATTGTAGAGAAAGCAAGATTATATCTAGAAATATCGATGTTTACTTATGCTGCCAACTGTACATAGTATCAATTATCAATAGCCATACAGCTCTGGTTTTAATGATTCCTATTTCCGTATCGTAAAGCTTAAACCAAATAGAGATTATGAGCCCAATTCTATGAGCCAATTACTAATAATTTAATTTTTATCTTCAAACGTAGCATAAAAACATGGCCACATATCATTTCGCGATATTCTTATAGTTCAAAATCTGTAACAATGAACTTTTGACACTTGAGTCTTGACGTAATTAGTGATGTGGCTAAGACGTGTCGTTGGTCAAATTTTGCGATTATTAATGAATCGTTCGAATCGATTTTACTCCAACCGATTTTTTCTTGTTATATGCCTATATATTCTCAAATTAATAATTGTTATCTACTAATTATGTATGACATAATAATATTTCCATGATTAATACAATATGATAACAAAGTTTTATGATGTTCCATTTTTAACATCGTACTTCACTATATTTTCCTTAGAGCTTTAAACCAATCGGAGTAGCCATTGACAGGCGTTCCCCTCTGCCGAATGAGTATGACCAGTGGTCATATTCATTGTATGGACTGACGTTTATTTGACGTGGCTATTTTGACGTTTCGCATACATTTGACGTTCCCCTCCCCCGCAAAAAACGGCAGACTTTTTCCGATAGAAATGAGAGCGCGTCTCGCATCCGGTTGGTTTAATAATCAAAGATATTTTAATTTAGTTTTTGTTTTTATTTATTATTACATATTAGGCAATATTAATTACATGATCGATTTTTATCGATTTACGGAAATGTTATATGAATCGGAACAGCAGTCATGGTCACAACACTAAATTTAAAAACAAAAAGACGTAGACCGTAACTGTTTGCATGCTAAATTGTTATTATAAAAAATTCAATAACTAAGATATGAAAAAATGTAACTTTCATTAAGCTATGTTTATGAAAAGTGAAATATTAGGTTTACATACATGACAAGCTTTAATATCGTTATAGGATTTTGTTTATAATTTCAAAGTGTCTTGCGAGTTTACGTTCTACGGGTGTTGCGATGTGTCAAAAGTTCATTCTTACACTTTTTGAACTTTAGACAAACAAAGTCTGGTCATAATCTCAAAAAGATATCGAAAGTAAGTAATATCATAGCGATGTGGGTCTCAGAGTGACTGATAGTAAAGGCCTTTAGGAAGGCCGGTAAGCTAATGCGTGATTATCTTGAAGACTAAAGTTGTAGGTACCTCGTAAGTCCCAGGAGCTACTCTAGCGTTTTTAAATTTCTTTTGTTTGTTACAGTTTATAAGAGTTCAAAACTAGCGTTTTTATTTTTGCTTGTATGTACAGTCGCCATCAAATATATCGGAGCGGCCATGGTACTCATAAATATCTGATCATGCACTTTATGGCCTTGAGAATAGAAGCGTTATTCAGATATTTGTGATCACCTTGGCCGCTCGGATATATCCGATGGAGACTGTGCAAGGGGACTTACGGGAGGTTAGGGTAAGGTTTGGTAATAGGTTATAAATACTTTTTTAATTATCTATTACTAACATAGTAGGACTATTCATGTGGAAACCTCCTTTCATTGAATAAGACTAGACATTATTTATCGGCTACACGTCACTGGATATAGATAAGAATTTCTTCTCTCAGGTGGTAATAGTGGTGGGAAAGTAGATAGTGAAGAAAATCCAGTGAGTGCTGCGAGACATATTAACCTTAACTCGTTATATTGGTAGGGGTACTTACCTTTTCTTTAAATTGTTTCCTGATTTGTGTTCTTGTAATACTTAATTTTAAAACGTGAAAATTGTAATAATACTTGGATGACTGCAATTAAGCATATTTTTTTACGTCACTCTGGGCGGTAAGTGAGATATTACGCCCACGGGCGTAGCGGAAAATCTCACTTCACACCCAGGAGAAGACGTAAAATTGTGTACGCACCACGGGCGGTAATAAAGAAGGCCTCAGATCGCTTGTCTATGGTCCTTACCTTCGGTTCGGGCCACAAATATCCGCGATCTGAGCCGTTCTTTATTTTACCGCCCTAGGTGCGTAATGTACTATTTCTTGTTCAACTAATAGGAAGACGAGTTTGTATGTACTAGAAACTAGCCATATATAATTTTAAACAAAAAAAGAACCGACTTCACTTAGGCTCCGCTATTCCCAGAGGAAGTGCCCGAGTTGATGTAAAAAATAGTGAAATCACTATAGCTGTGCCTAATAATAATTGAAGATAATAATAATAATAGTTGAAGAGTTCCTCGATTTCTCCAGGATCCCATCATCAGACCCCGACTTGGTGACAATGGGAATGGGACCATCTAGGGGTTATACCCGTTCGATAAAAAAAATTGAATATCGGTTCACGGAGATAATATCGAGTAGCATACATACAAAAAAATAATAAAAATAATATTAATGATTAAAAAAAAATCAGTCGAATTGAGAACCTCCTCCTTTTTTGAAGTCGGTTAATAAAAACATGTATCCATGCACCCAATGTATAATTTATTCCAATATTCTGGCGAATATTTCTAAAAAATATCTTTAATTAAAAATCACAGATTAATTCAGGTTTCAACTACTTACCAATTCTCCATTTTATACTTGATATCTTTGGTTAAGACAGCAATGTTGTTTTCACCTCACTAGCTCGGAAAGCCCTTTTTGTTTGTTTAATATCTATTGTGAAAATCGCTTTTTATCCACATGTGGTGAAAGAGTTTTGACATAAGTGACAAGTGGCTTAAGTGACATTTGACAGCTAACAAAACGTAAAACGTTAAATGTGCAGAATTTTTAACATCGCAATTAATGAATTGCATCGAGTAAAAACACTTAATACAGTCTTACAACTTTATTTTAATTCATAAATATCAGCATTCAACATTAATCTTCATTCTTTTTGTAAAAACGGATAAATTGTTCTGACAGCCGAATAAGTCTACGTACGAACAAAACGCATCTGACATTTAATAAAACCTTTTACGTCAAAACTTTTCATTTCAATTCATCCATCATATCAACGTTAAATATTCGCATGTTTTTCTAGGTTGTTTTGTTAAAAATTAGTGATTCGAGTGATGAAGAAGTATTAAACACCTGAGGAATTACGGGAAACCGAGCAAAATGCACCCTTTTTCTTATTTTCCTCGCTGTAGTGAGGTGAAAAGTTTTGTGTTATACACGGGTGAAAGTTATTTTACGTCTCGTGTATTAAAGCACTCGCTACGCTCAGGATTCTATTTTTGAACCACTCGCTTCGCTCGTGGTCAATAATAGAATCCTTTCGCTAGCTCGTGTTTCAAATAACACTCGCACGTAAAATACAACTTTCACCCCTTGTATAACAAATAACTATTTTACAGCACCTTAACATTATATTATTAATATCTTAAATAATTGACGCACAAACTTATATCTCGACCAAAAGGGCTATAGTACTTTTATTATTTAAGTAACGCTATTTAAGGATACGTCATGTAGGTTTTCATTCACGGATCGATTGATCGAATCGAAGATCGAAAATCGTATCAGTTGAGAGTTGTATATGTAAATATACGGGAAGCATATATTATATGTGTGCATTCGTAAAAAAATTAAGACCTGTATTTTTACTGTTTTTAATATTTGCTAGATTTAATTTTTTTGTTTTTGTGTTGGGGGGTAATCTGGCTTATGGCGCATTTGTGTTACTTTCTTTAATAATTATTGTAAAAAGACACATTTTTGTCAATTAGTTTTTTTAAATTATTATTTCATAACGTTATTTTATTTTCTCAATCATCCTACAAACATGTAAAGATATATAAAATGTATTTGTATAGTGAGAAATGATCTCGGCAATCTTAGTAATAATCATCTAATAAAACCTTATAATAGCTGGAACTATACATGGCTAAAATGAATTATCAATTAATCATATTAATATAGTTATATTATGATCCATCCAGAGTAAAACATCGTGTGTTTATTTGTTCTATATGAAATAAATGTTTTTATGTCCACTTTATCCTATTTTCGTGAAATATATTGTCATAATACTATATCTATCAATTAAGTTCGTTCATGTAAATATAATAATGTCTAAAGAATTATTGAGTTTTATTTTCACAATTGTCACCTAATAGTACAAGTTTTGAAAGTTCCGATACTCGAAAGTACTACATATACTATAGAAAGTAGTACATAAAGTATAGTTTATCACTACATAAACTAAAGACTGTATACGTTAAAATCCGGCCACGCATGATCTGGTATATCTCCCTTTCGGATACACATTTTCAAGCAGTTCTTTTTTATAAATAATCTGTAATCATAGTAATATATAATAAAAATAGAATCATATTACAATTGTATGGGCTTGTCTCAGTTTTTACTGAAGGTATTCCATCATATCTTTAATGTTTTGTCCAGCGTTTTTTGATAATCTTCACTCGCTTCCTGCTACAATACCACAATTGTATTTATATTTTCACAACCGGTTTTATGGTCAATAGAATGTCGTCTTACAAAAAAAAATGTTTTGAAACTCTATTCTACTTGAGGTAGTCAGGAAAACTTTCTAATCCAAGCACTGAAAGTAATTTTTATATGGCAGCCATTTTTTTTGTCAAAAAGTCAAACTCACCAAAGTTAGAACACCTCTTAACTATTTCAATCTAAATACACTTAGAAAAATGTTAGCTATGGTGAAAAGAGAATTTAATAAGGTATAATTTGATGTATCTTATTTATAATAAAAAACTATTTTTAACAGGAAAATTTGGTAAACACTGTCAGAACACTGTGGACAACAAAATATAGGCACTGTGGAATATATAGTGATCAAACTCATAGACAACGTAACGTTTATATTATGTTTTCAATTTTATTATGTAGCTTGATAACCCCAAATTATTAATTAGAAGTGTTGGTTGAATATGCACATTCAATAAAAAGATGTACCATACCATGCGTGGCCGGATTTTAACGTATACAGTCTTTAGTAGTTCGCCTCGAACTGAGAACTCGCGTTTTCCTTGCAAACGAGTTGACCAATATAACAAGACCCTAAGGAGGATTGTTTTTCTCCTTCTAGCTCCATAACCACTTGATCGATCATGCTTATTCATATACGAACTTACAAATTTTATGTATCTCGGCTACAGCCCCAAGAAATTTCATAAAGATCAGAAAAACGTTATAGTAGAAGAGCCCATGACACTGAACCTAGTTCGATAAGTCTCCCGGATGATATATATATATAATTAGTCGCGTTTTTAATAGGGGAACACGAAATGCCTATGCTGCAATGCAAAAAATGGGCGGCATAATAAAAAAAATATCGGTCTCTGGTACGATAAGTCTCCCAGGTTTCCTTTGTTCCTCGAAGCAGAGGAAAGTTAGGGCTATACGATAATGCGGTGCTGCACGCCCCCGTGACAGGCCTTGTCAGTTCCTGCAGTATTATAAGGGATCTGTTTTTTTAGGTTCGATCGGTCTCCTCTAGAAACCAATGCTCATCTGAAAGATTATTACTTCCTGTGTAAGAAAAACCACTGCTGCATTTCCCAAACAGTGGAGAAGGTGGTTGCTGCAGCGATGGAAGGTCACCCTCCGAGCAGTTGCATACGGCGTTACAATTCAACCGATATTATTCAATATAGTTTTCATTGAAAGTACTTATTGTTACCAGATTGATGTTGATAACTTCAAATTTCAATACTAAACGTTTTCACTTCTATCGGCAGTCCCTATAACTGCCATATTTTTTAAAGTTTAGATAGTTTGAGCTGCTTGTTATCAGTGGCAGTAATAACGAATTGTAATTGAAAGATTTACGTCTGTCTAAAAATAGATTAATTATACAAATCTCATAGTATAAGAGCCCATGACACTGAACCTAGTTCGATAAGTCTCCCAGATGATATATATATATATAATATATATAATTAGTCACGTCTTTAACACAAAACACAACCACAAAAACTATTATGCCGCCACTTTTTTTGCATTGCAATTTGCAGCATAGGCATTTCGTGTTCGCCCATTAAAGACGTGTCTAATTATATACATATCGTCTAGGAAACTTATCGACCTAGGTTCAGTGTCATGGGCTCTTCTACTATCATGTTGCCATAATCGCGTCTTATATTTAAATAACAGCGTAGTCCGTATATATTACAATACCTAGTTGTTATTGGTTTAAAAAGCGTGATTACTGTGATTAGTCTCGTGCCAGCGTGTCGTGTCCTTATAGTCATTGGTAGACACTGATTTGTTTCAATATTGGTAGAATAAACAATACAGAGGTGTTCAGTTGCAAGCAGCCAAGGCCGACTCAATAAGTACATGACGGGGACCCCAGGGCATGTAAGTATGTGAGACACTTGAAAATCAGGGGCCCTCAGGCGCTCAATTAGGGACCATGTGGACTGTAAGAAAAGCCTAAAATCTTTCGGGGCTCTCCTGAGGAAGGCCCCGGTATGCCCTAATAGTAAAGACGGCATTGCAAGCAGCCCATAGTTGAATGTTAAATAATTTTAAACAAAAAAAGAACCGACAACCGACTTCACTTAGGATCCGCTATTCCAAGAGAAAGTGGCCGGGTTGCTGTAAAAAATTGTGAAATCACTATAGGTGTGCCTATAATAGTTGAAGAGTTCCCTTGATTTCTCCAGGATCCCATTATCAGACCCCGACTTGGTGCCAACGGGACCATCTAGGGGTTATACCCGTTCGATAAAAAAAAATGAAAATCGGTTCACGATTCACGGAGATATCGAGTAACATACATACAAAAAATAATAATGATGATAAAAAAAATAAAAATAAAACACTCGAATTGAGAACCTCCTCCTTTTTTGAAATCTTTTAAAAATATTAAAAATGTTTGCGAAATGACGTAACGTACGCATGAATATGCATTTTTTTGGACAGAGCTAGGTGTCGAACTTCATACTTAAACACTTTAAAATGTAATAATAAAAACCCTCTAGATTCCTATATTCTTAATTCTTAAAGATAAATAAAGCAGGTTCAAGACTTATTGATAAAGTTTCAATGTCATAATTTCAATGAATAATGTGTTGGCGATACCTATTCCTTTCTTTATATCTAGTTATTCTAGTTTAATACTTGTACGAGTTTTCCACAAATTCGTCCATTTAAAAGCAGTGAAATTGCTGATCGATCCTACTCTCGCTACGCTCAGGATTCTATTTTTGAACCACTCGCTTCGCTCGTGGTCAATAATAGGATCCTTTCGCTAGCTCGTGTTTCAAATAACACTCGCACGTAAAATACAACTTTCACCCCTTGTATAACAAATAACTATATTCTTCTTTTTCAGCGAGTATGTGCTAGGGCAGGCTCCCGGGAATTCCCGAGACTTATATTTCTCGAGGATTCCCGAGAAATGGCACTTTTGTCTGGTTCCAGGACAGATGGTGCGATTCGCGGGAAAGTATCGATTTTCAGGAAAACTGTCATGAGTTAAACAGTAAAAACTTTGATGTATAAAAGTGCGATTTAGGCAGAGATGTGATGTATCTTAGATAAAAGTATCTGAAATACAGATACAAGATACAAAATACGTAGCGCGTCTTTTAAAAATTTAGTCAATATTGTCGGGAACCAAATGAAAATTACAGACACTATCTTTCTACAAATGTCATCGGCTAAGATGTCCTACTATTGTCCCACCATCACTCCTGTAGGTCCCAGCGTTGCCAACTTAGCATAAAATATGCTAGATCAACCTTCATACTTAACATAATTTGCCTTGTCACGTTTGCCTGATCCTTGTTATCAACACATTCAAAAATTGTTTTCTCGAACAAATAAAAATTATGTTCACTTAATTATTTTTTTTACAAAATTATTTCAGACTTTAGTATTTCAGATACCTTTTTAGAAAATTATTTATATCTGGTATCTGAAATACTTTATTGTAAAGTATCTTGCATCTTGTATTTCAGATCCTTTTATTAGGGTATCTAATTAATTGCGTGGGGGGATTAATTGCGTGTAGTCGACAAAATTACACATCTATAATTCTATACTAATACTGTTGTCCACTTTAGCCGTCAAGTTCAGTAACTTAAGTTTGATTGAGTAACATCGCGACTGATAAATGATTAGTTACAATAGTAAGAATTAGTAGAAACTTAAGTTTCATTGATTATCGAGACTAATAAAAGTATTAGCTTATGCATGTATACGTCCCACTGGTTAGCTAGACCCTACTTATAGTGTGTTCCTGCTGGTGAGTAAGTTGCCAAAGAACTCAAAAAGGACCCAGTGTGTTGACGATGAGGGACCCTCGTGTTCCTTTAGCTGTTAACACAGTGAATCCTCCTTTCTGTAAAGGGTCGGCAACGGGTGTGGGACCCCTCTGGAGCTGCAGGCGTACATGGGCTACGGCAGCTGCTTACCATCAGGCGGGCCGTATGAATGTTTGCCATCGTCGTAGAATAAAAAAAACGTGCAATACGCGCGGTCTCTATATTATGAATTTAACTCCTGTAGTAATTATCTATCACATTTACATATATATTGTGAAACGACATAGGACAGTTTTCATCCTGAAAATCAACCCTAGAGGGGGAGAAAAGGGGGTTGGAAGTTGTTATGGGGAATCAATAACCGCCGAAAGCTGGAAATAGTTTGAGCTCTGGTGGAGGATATAGAATAACTTAATATCCAGTAATCATTACTTAAGGAGGGATTACTAATTCCACGCAGACGAAGTCGCGGGCAAACGCTAGTAGTAACATAAAATAAGTAAAAGTGTAAATAAATCATACTTTTATCAATCAAATTTTACATTTCAGGTCAAATGTACAGTACAATCTTCAACATGGGTATCGGGAGGCTGTCTATGGTGTTCCGGGCAACATGCATCATGGCGGTCATATTCTTTGTGAATGTGGTGGACCTGAGCGTCAATATGAAGCCTAAAATGGAGCCGAAGCTTAACGAGTCTGTGTGTCCGATACAGAAGCAAGGTGTGCCAAAGGCAGATGTACAGGTAAGATGGAAATGAAATGAAATGAATAGAAAAAAAAATTAAATGAAAAAAATATATATTGGCACAACCTTATTCACTTTCACATTTTTAAATCTAGTCTTACTTATTAATTAGAAAATACAAAAAAAGAAACATCAAAATAGACCATCATAATTTACATTTAGGGCAATGGGTAGCAATCTCAGACTATGCTGGATTGGTGGTCATTTATCCAGCGCTGATTTTCGGCCGGGTCCCGTTCTGTGTTTGGGGTAGTATTACTTCTATTGGAATCTGTTTATTTTCCAACATTTTATTTAGCTCATAGTGTTTGTCAGTTAGTTTTTTGTTTAGGTAGTTTGCATGCCAGATTAGAACCAGTTCCTGAAGTCCGTTTGAGTTCTAATTTAGCATAGCTGAGTTATTTGTATATATAATTCAATTATCACACTTCTATATATTAGTACCTATACTCGTACCTATATTTAACTATTACATAACTTTTCTTTGGGCAGCCAATCATTTGGCAAACAACATTTCATAAAATATTCATTTCACAAACAACTTTAGACAAACGATTCCCAAATTAGACATTGCATAAAATTTTGTTTTACAAATAGTTCAAAAAACAAATTATTTGCTTGCAAAAACACTATATTACAAAACATTATTTGGCAAATTATTCGTTTGTTATCATCGAGTTAGAATAATCATTGTTTGTTTATACAGGGCAATTAACAAAATAACGCATGATAGGTACTTGGTAAATACGTCGTTAATAAATCATCATGGTGCATAACTTTCATTTTTAAAATGATAGTTATTTTGTTGTGAACCGAAAATGCCTGGAACAGCTATTGAGCCATGAAACACCTTATGAAGGGAGACCTACCTCTGTCGCTTAAACGTAGGCTCGTGGACATGTGCATACTTCCAATCCTCACCTACGGTGCCCAAACTTGGTCTTTGACGGAAGCTCAGAAGTCCATACTCGGGGTTTGCCAGCGAGCTATGGAGCGCAGCATATTAGGTGTGAAATTAAGGGATCGTATCCGGAACACCACGTTGCGCTCTAAAACTCAAATAACAGATGTAGCTCGGAAAGCAGCCAAGTTGAAGTGGGACTGGGCTGGTCACGTCTGCCGCATGCCAAACGACTTGTGGGCTAAGATAACCACTGAGTGGGTGCCTCACGAGTCAAACCGAGGATCCGGCAGGCCTCGACGGCGATGGCGGGATAACTTGGACTCCTTTTTGCGAGACTGGCCAGAGGTAGCACTAGACCGCGACGAATGGAAAAAAGAGGGGAGGCCTTTGCCCAGCAGTGGGACACAATAGGCTCATAATAATAATAGTTATTTTGTACTTTAAAAGTTAAGTTTATTTTTGTTAAATATTATCACGATAGACTATTATTTGAAAGAGTCCAGATAGGTGCGACGACGAGCGAAGCGAGGAGGAGCGTGTTAGGTTAACCGATTTCAATTAAAGGAGAGACTCCTCAATTCGTTTGTAGGTATTTATTTATTGTACGTATTATATTCATTAAAAAACAATAGTTTATATATTTATTTAGTTAAGTAATTATTTGCGAAAAGTTGTTTATAAAATGATGATAAACCCTTTTCTTTGACTATAATACCAGTTAACTTTAACAATGGATATTGTTTCAGATGTTGTCTATGTACGATAGAATGACGTTTGACGACGAGGACGGTGGTGTATGGAAGCAAGGTTGGAAGGTCGAGTACGACGAGAAACAGTGGAGCCAGAAGAATAAGCTCAAAGTGTTCATCGTACCACATTCGCATAACGACCCAGGTATACAATCTGTATTATGATATCCATTAGCTGACCAGACACTGTTAGTAATAATGACATTATTTCCCTACTCATCCTTCTAATGCTTCATATACGTAGAAAGAGACGGGTACAGAAATAATGACATTTTTACTGACAGTGTCTGGTTAGCTATTAATTAAGTTAATGGGATGCTGTGGTGAGGGGGAAGATTATGGGGAAGATAAAATTTTTGTGACGTCATTTTGAATGGGAGTAATAATTATTTTTTAATTTCAAATAAAATTATCGAATAAACAAAAAATGTTCACGATTTTGTCAGATGCACGTACGACGTACCTTTAGGCTGGGAGGCAGGTCGAGAGCACACGGCACGTCCAGGGATCAGCTCGGGAACGACAGGACAGGATCTGCACGTAAAATCCTTTTGGAATCACAACCACATAAAAATCGCGGGTCGCGAGCCGGGTGCGTGCATTTCGATAGGTGCATCGGTTATCGTCTGTCATAGGTCAATCTAATAGCAATGACCGGCGCGGGGAACTGAGGTGGGGGAGGATTTTAAAACTATAATGAACATGTGCCATTACTTTCCGGGATCGTCATCATGGCAATCGAGTTTTTTTAGGGTGGCCAGTGACTTAAAAATCCATTTCCCATAAAGCTGGGTAAATATTGACTTACGTAATATGGAAAATTATGTTTCAAGAGAGGAAAAAATATTAGTTCATTAAGATTTTGACAATACGTTCAACAGATATGGCGTTTTACACTAAAATAACGAATGGATTAGACAATCTGGAGTAAATTAGACATTAATCTTGATTTTAATGAAAATGACATTTGGATTGCGCAGATTAAGACAGATTGATGCAAATATAGCGGTAATTTTATAATCTGGAGATTTATTTAAATATAAAAACTACATCCTACAATGACACAGAGGACATAATACGCACTTTCACTACAGAGTCAGCTAAATTATTATAAGCGGCACCACACGTCTGAGGCCAGTTTTATAAAGCTACAAATTACAATTTACAAAATTATACAATTACAATTTATTTATTTATTTTATTTTTAAATTGTAACTTGTAGCTTTATAAAACTGGCCTCTGATCTAAATTCAGCAAATTCATAGACAAAACGGTTTTTGTCTATGGTAGCTCATTATTTGTATGGAGGCCACAGACAAATTTAAGCAACCATTATAGACCAAATATAGACGGGTACCCGATTACCCGGGTACCCGTCTATATTTGGAGTCGGGTAAAACCCGGGTTTTTAACTCATAACCCGGGTTTTACCCGTGATTTAGAAATCGGCAGAAAAATAGGGAAAACGTGATTATTCACGTTTATACTTGAATTGAAACAAAATGTTCTATTATACTTCTAACCGTAACCCTACCTTACTGTGTGTGTTATAACTATTAAATTAAAAGGCATAGCATAAATGGTCCGAACATATTTTACACTTCAATTGGGATTGTTCATATGTTTTACCCCCCATTTTGATAATTTATTCTGAAACTATAGGCCACTTTAAGATATTAATTTGATTTCTTTAGCTTAAAACAGCTTAGTTATTTTATTATAATTAAAATAAAAAATCTGGTACGATGTTTGTAAGTACATTATACAGGCTGAATATCATTGACCAAGTCAATAATTCGTATAAAAAAAACCCCTTGCTTGTCGTCAACTGTCGCTGTCACTGCAAGATTGAAGTATTGGTACATCACTACACACTTTTCTTGACCGCGAAAAATATACAAATTCAAATTTTATTTGTAAAGCGCAAGAAATAATACACTTAGCGCTTAATTTTGTATAAGCCAACTCAAGAAACATACCCAAGTTAGAGAATATCTGTATACTGAAATAAATCGCATCAAGTTCAAACTATAATTTCATTCAAATAAGATGAACCAAAATACTTATGTGAGACAGGACAAGACGATGATTACTTGTAGCTTTTATATACCTATTTTAAAAGATTAGTAATTGATTATTATTGCATTTTTGGCTTAATTTTTGTGTATACTTACTTTTTCACATGTGGTTGTGAGGACAAAGTCAAACAAAGGTCATTCATATTTTTGCGAAAATATCCGAAGCCACTCATTAAGGTCATTCCTCGATTCGGACAAGCCACGCCCATCCGTTAGAGACACGTTTATGGCTCCCGTGCACGAAAGAAAGAGATGCAGCGCTCTTAATGATCAGACTTTTTGACCAAACTACGATAAATAAGCGAATCTATAAAGTTTTGTCTCAATTTGGTTCTGTGACTTTTTGGATAAACCAGAATACCATATTTTTTACTTAGTTACATTGTTATGTATAGTTTACATAAGCTAAGAAAAATAAGGGGAAAAAGGACCCAACTTCGGTTTTTTTTCTATTTAGGCAACGTTTGAACTTTCAGCAATCATGTTTCGGCTTGTGCCAAAAACAAGAGTATATAGTCTAATAATATATATTCGAAAATAAATTAAGTCCCTTTTCCCGTTTGGTCACTAGAGCGTTTGAAAAAACCTATAATTTTTCAAAGTAGCCCCTTAATTTCGCCAAATATTAATCAAAAGATGATCGATAAACCTAGACTCCGAAATGGTTTTGGAAATATACATTTCCAAAAAAAATTAGCAATTCCATTTTTTTTGTATAAACGCTTAACTTATTGGACCCAGTCATGTCATCCCTTTGTTTTTGCCGCTGCACGCTGGCCGCCGCGCAGGTAGGTAGCGTAGCGATAAGGGATTTTTAATTAGGTACTTCTATGTATTGGTACATTTTAATATTCCATATTTCCCGTTAATTTTGATATTTCTGATTAATAAACGGAAAGATTAAGTATACCTAACGTCTTATGTTCTCTAAATTAATATTGTGATTTACAGCTGTTTTAATAGTATAAGTTGTTAAATTTATATATTTCATGTACGAAATCATTGTTTGTCAATTTATAAATGCAAACTCAGCAATCAAAAGTGCATTTTATAACTAAATACCCGTAAAAACAATGAAAACCAATAATTAATTAAAATTTTGTTCAAAACCGGGTATTACCCGGGTACCCGGGTTTTTGAATATCAAAGTCGGGTAATACCCGGGTAACAAAAATGGCCGGCGGGTATTGCATTCTCTAGCGGAAACGCATGCGAAGCCCCAGCGTACCCCGGATGAGGGGTACCGCCAGCCTCAAGTCAAGTCTGATCAACAAAATTTACAGTAAACTTATGTTCTTCTGCTTACTCTTTAACCTATTTTATTTCTGAGAAACAATGCAATACCTATACTTTTGTCGGGCATTTGCTCCAAAATATTAAGCCTTTTCATTTGTGGTTTAAGTAGAGAGTCCAAAGAATTAGCTAAGTCTTACAGTAAAAGAATTTGGGTTCTACGCATTATATTGTATTTATATTTTATCAATAAATTCATATCGCCATTGAATATAAAGCTTGTCCCAGAATAAAATGTCGTTTATTAATTTTCCCTAAAATATGGTAAATTAAAAGAAACTACCTTATTTTATGGACGTAATGTTATTATAAAGGCATTTAATACACAAAATTATGAATTTATTTTTTACAAAGTTTTATTCATCCAGAAATTTCTTAGTTTACGTTTCACCCCTGCCATCAAGACTTGTACATCTGAATTTGTGATTAATTTTGAAGCTTCGTTCCACTTTCGCTTGAAGTTATCTACTGAAGTTGCATTACTTTTATGTTTTAAGAGTTTTTGTTTCACGTAAGCCCAATATTTTTCGATGGGCCGCAACTCAGGGCAATTGGGAGGATTGAGGGTTTTATCCACATATTCAATGTTATTGGTCTGAGACCACTCTATAGCTTTCTTTGTGTAGTGGCACGTGGCCAAATCAGGCCAAAACAGAACAGGCTTCTTGTGCTGTTTTATAAACGGTAACAGCCGTTTTTTCAGACACTCGTTCAGGTATATGTCGCCATTAACAGTACCCTTAGCAAAATATGGGGTACTGCGTTTGCCACATGAACAAATGGCCTGCCATACGAGAACTTTCTTGGCAAATTTATCAGTTTTGATAACCTTGTACATATCATCGATAGTTTTTCTGTCGGTCCCAGAATAAAAATGATGCCCAGGTAGTGACTTAAAGTCCAATTTGCAGTATGTTTCGTCATCCATAACAATACAGTAATTTTTTTTTGGTTAGTTTTGAATATAATTTTCGTGATCTGGTTTTTGATTCCGTTTGCTGCTTGGCATTTCTATTAGGCACTTTAGTTTGTTTAAAACTCTTTATGTGACTATTTTTCTTCACTCGTTGTATTGTCGATTTAGATGTTTTAAATTTTTTTGCCAAATCTCTTACAGAGAGGGTTGGTTTTCTTTGCAAAGCAGCTATGACTTTCTTCTCAATTTTTTTATCTACAAACCCCCTCTTATGACCACTTCCAGGCTGTCGCCGGATTCCACCAGTTTCCCTGAATCGTTTAAGCACCCTTTGAACGGTTCTTATAGATGTATTTAGCTCCAAAGCTACTTTTTTTGTTGAATTGTCTCCATATTGCACGTATTTGTACAATATATTTTCATGCAGCTTTTCTTGGGCAGACGACATCTTTGGAAATGTCTTTGATTTTAAGTTTTTTTTTATGTGATATTTATTAATGAAGGTCAGTATCTTACAAACGACAGTATTTTTAACATTTTTGATTGAAACTTTTTGCGTAATCGCTGCCTGTATAAACGACATTTTATTCTGGGACAAGCTTTAATAAAGAATACGTATTACTTACGTTAAAATTAACAACACATTACAGGATGGATGGAAACCTTTGAAAACTATTACAAGACGCAGACAAGAGCGATCCTCAACAACATGGTGGGGAAACTGAAGCTGTGGTCGGGCATGAAGTTCATCTGGGCCGAGACTAGCTTCCTGTCTCTTTGGTGGATAGACGCCGATATTCGGCAGAAGCGCAAATTTAAAAAGTATGTTATTGGCATCCCCGAGCTGTTTTGGATTGAGTGATGATAAATCACTATCACTACATAGTATAAAACAAAGTCGCTTCCCTGTCTGACCTGTCTGTTCCTATGTATGCTTAGATCTTTAAAACTACGCAACGGATTTTGATGCGGTTTTTTGACGTGATAACGTCTTATAAATCGATGAACAACCGATGGCATGCACGAAGAAATGTAACATTCCGTTGGGGTCACGTGACAAATATTTTTGTGTACGAAGCCTACCAGGGGCTCAGAAATCACTAGTAGTAAAGTAATAGAGGAAGATGAACTTTGACAAACTTGACCAGAAACATTACTAAACATTTTATCGTTGGACTAGGGTACCATGGTGTATGAGAGGTTGGTTCGTATTTTACTCTATTTCATTAATCGTCAGGTGACAAGCAAAACTCACTAAGTACTACCACAAGTTCATAGCCATAATGAACCATACTTACAACATAACAAGGTTGATTTTCGTTTATTTATTTTTTTGTAATTAGTGAGTTTAGCTTGTCACCTGACGAATTTTAAGTATTTGATTTGATTTTGTGTATAAAGCCTACCAGGGACTCATAAATTCACTAGAAATCATCGAGTTAGAATATAATAGAGGCGCAGACACAAACGAGATTTTCCGATAATTTAAAACAAAAAAAGAACCGACTTCACTTAGGATCCGCTATTCCAAGAGGAAGTGGCCGAGTTGCTGTAAAAAATAGTGAAATCACTATAGGTGTGCCTATAATAATTGAAGAGTGCCCTCGATTTCTCCAGGATCCCATTATCAGACCCTGACTTGGTGACAATGGGACCATCTAGGGGTTATACCTGTTCGATTAAAAAAAAATTTTGAAAATCGGTTCACGATTCACGGAGATATGGAGTAACATACATACAAAAAAAAACATAATAATGATAAAAAAAAAAAAAAAAATCAGTCGAATTGAGAACCTCCTCCTTTTTTGAAGTCGGTTAAAAATATAGCACAAAAAAATGTGTAACCGGCCAGTGCGAATTTTTAACATCGTTAAGGTTTTATTACACATTAAACCTGTCATTCATCTGGCGTTCAAAAATCACATGGCACATAAGAGCAATGGAGTTGCTCTTATATCAATTACTTTATTAGTTATAATCATAAAAAACCGGCCAAGAGCATGTCGGACCATGCTCAGTGTAGGGTTTCGTAGTTGCCGGCCTGTTACAATTCATTAATTCAAAAGGTCGTTTCTTACGGGAAATTTGGCGGCGCCCTTTCACTATGGGCTTTTGAGTGATAACTCAAAAACGGCTCAACCGATTTATTTCAATATAGTTTTCATTGAATTTTTGGACCCACGGTTCAAAAGTTGGATGGGGGGGGGATTTTTGTAAAATCATTCAAAAATATACATTTTAAATTTTAAACCTTTTTCCACGTAAACACGTGAAGTTATTAAATTGAAATTCATGTCATATACTCAGGACTATAGGACCTTTCAGATCAATGATTTTATAACTCGATGTTTCAGATGTAGCAAAACCAAACTTTTATGTCAAAGTAATCAAAAGAAATAGCAATTTAAGTTGCATATTTTGAAACTGAGTACTCGCAAGAAACTCAAAACCTAAAGGGTACTTCCCGTAAACTCAGAAACTTGAAACGTGGCACGAAGAAACTTCATGAAGCACAGACGAAGGAAAAATTACGAAAAGTAGATTTTTTTTGTAAAATCATACAAAAAAATATATTTTAAATTTTAAACTTACTACCATTTTCCTCGTAAACTCGTGAAGTTATTAAATTGAAATTTATGTCAAATACTCAGGGCTATAGTACCTTTCAGATGTAGCAAAACCAAATTTTTATGTCAACGCAATCAAAAGGAATAGAAATTTAAGTTGCATATTTTGAAACTGAGTACTCGCGAGAAACTCAAAACCTAAAGGTTCTTCCCGCAAGCTCAGAATCTTTAAACTTGGCACGAAGCAACGTCATATAGCACAGACAAAGGAAAAATTATAAAAAGTAGACATTTTTAGTAGAATCATACAAAAATTTTTTTTTTAAATTTAAACTTACTACCTTCTTCCTCGTAAACGCGTAAAGGTATTAAATTGAAATTCATATCAAATATTCAAGTCTATTATACCTTTCAGCTGTGGCAAAAACAAACTTTCATGTCAACGCAATCAAAAGAAATAGCAATTTAAGTTGCATATTTTGGAGATGAGTACTCGCAAGAAACTCAAAACCTAAAGGGTACTTCCCGTAAACTCAGAAACTTGAAACGTGGCACGAAGAAACTTCATATAGCAAAGACAAAGGAAAAATTACGAAAAGTAGACATTTTTAGTAAAATAGTACTTAAAATATTTTTTTAAATTTTAAACTTACTACCTGTTTCCTCGTAAACGCGTAGAGGTATTAAATTGAAATTCATATCATATACTCAGCTCTATAATATCTTTCTGCTGTAGCAAAACGAAACTTTCATGTCCACGCAATCATAAGAAATAGCAATTGTTTTAGGTTTTTACGGAACCCTCGGTGCGCGAGTCCGACTCGCACTTGGCCGGTTTTTTTTGTTTAAATGCCCTTTAAGTCAAGTTTGGTGGGATCCTTGATAAATCGAGGGAACTATTTAAGGCCACGGACTTGACGATACGGAATCGGTGCAGTAAAGGATGTTCGATATTTTTTTTACCGATTCCTTGCCGAGCGCTTATATTTGAATGCAGGCTTTCTGATTGGCACGAGCTGCACGTTTAGGATGCGGCATATCTCAGCCTGCGTCACGGTGTAACTAGAACTGAACGAACTAAACTAGAATCACTAGAATGCATCTTTTTCATCTGACATCCTTGTCTTTTAGAACTTAGAATCAATGTACAATTTTCTCTCACGAATTACAAATTATGCGAAATCAGTCAGTTCTGTTCGTAATCGTATTCGATTTTCAGGCAAGTGGTGTAGTGTAGCCAATTCTACATTGATACAACAAATAAGACGTATGTCCATACATATAACTGAAGAAGAAAAATTAAAGGAAGAAGGCGTCGTGGGAGGCCTAGACGGGCGTTTATAACTCAGGCTAAGGAAAAGGCTAATGTAGTGTCTTATCGGGAGCTTAAAACAATTGCAGAGAGGCGAGATGAGTGGCGGTTACTCCACCGACAAGAGCAAAGCTCTTAAATAGATGATGATGATACATATAACTAGTCTATCTTTTGTAAAATTCTCTAAAATCATGTCTTGTAGGTATTTAAAATATGCAAAGTTTGCAAGAGAATCATACATTTTCAAAGATTTAGGGAGTTTTATTTACCCAGGTTATACTTAATAAACTAGTAGTTCGCCCCGAACTCTGAACTCGCGAATCTTGTGTTTCGCCATAAATGTGCAATAGTAGAATTACTACAAATACCAAAAATAGGTATCGGGTATTTTTTTCTCAACTAACCATAACGGTGAAACTAAACGTCCATATTAAATTGTGCGGTTGATGCGCAAAATTATACCACGACGAAATCGCTTCAGATTTGACAGTTTTTGTCTCATCTAAATTTAAATCCACCTCTCACATGCCTCTCACTCTGTTGCTTTGACATGTCGTTCTCATCTGTGGACCACCTATATAGGTTTCGGTCACCATCATTATGCGTCTATTGTAACTCTCTCTAACTATAGTCTGGCAAACCAAAAGCGCAGTAACAGTCAGAGTAACATGCTATACCCATCCCTTTTTTAGTAGTGAGAGTACTAGCATTAGAAAAAGACAGTATGATTCTCCCTGTCTATGCTTGAAGTGGAACAAACTCTGGCCAAACTATAATGTGTTAATGTCAGTATGCTGATGGCCCTAGCAGCCAAAGCTATAATAAATTTAAAAAAAAAGTCAGTTGTCACAATATTTACACCAAAATCAAAACATAATTGAAAATATTTTTGAAATCAACTTTATATTACTAATTGTTATGAAACAGTAAGCAGTTCATAAGGATTTGACGAGAGTGTTAATCAATACCTTTCGTTTGATATCAAACTCAACCATACTTGCTCGTAAAAGTAGCAAATAAGATGACCAATGTAAGAGGACCCCTTTACAAAACCTTTTTAGGCCTTCTAATTTCAGAACCCCCGTCTCAATCCAGCTCATACACGAACTCGCAAATTTTGTTGGTCTCTGCTACAACCCCAACAAATTTCATAAAGATCGGAAAATCGTTACTAAAGTTATCGTCGGACAAACTATCTAAATCAAAAAGCCATCCAAATGCCGAGACGTCCCAGTAGCCGTGACAGTTGTTGTTTGTAAGAACGATCTTCGCTTACGCTCCGCTCGTTCGATAATATTAATATTATAAATACTCAGTTGACTTCGATTTAGAGAGTATTTTGTCAATTTCCCCAATAATATTAAAAATATATATCACGCCGATTTCACACCGATCACGCCGCCGCCGGTCAAAAAACGATCGGACGGCGCACACCTCTAACCCGGAGGTGTACAGGATGTAACAAAAATACTGGCGATCCGTTTAAAGGCATAATTGGTATCGTATTGCGACTAAGAAAAAGTAGATGAAAAAAATTTAGGGCGCCAAAAAAAAATTTTTTCTATGGGAAAGGTGGTCTCAGCCGGCCGACCCTCCATACAAAACAAGAATTTTTTTTCGCGCGAAACAATTTTTTTCTTAGATTTTCATAATTAGAACACGATACCCTTAAAAGGATCGCCAGCATTTTTGTTACACTTTGTATAATAATTTGGTCAAGGTTTGAAAATTTTAATTCAATTGTTTTTCAGCTTGCTAAACTCCGGCCAGGTCGAGATCGTGACCGGCGGCTGGGTGATGAATGACGAGGCCAACTCCCACTGGCTGTCCATCATCCAGCAGCTGACCACCGGCCATCAATGGTTGCTCAACAATCTCGAATACACCCCTAGAAACGCGTGGGCTATCGACCCGTTTGGACATTCTAGCTCGCAGCCGTATCTACTAAAGCTGGCTGGCTTTGAGAACTCGATTATACAGCGGGTGCATTATAGGGTGAAGAAGGAGTTGGCACTTCATAGGCAGTTGGAGTTTAGGTGGAGGCAGTTATGGGGTGAGAATTTTGTGGAACTTGATAATAATAGTATAGACTTAAAGATATAAACTTCGAGAAAGAGGTCAACCGCCGAATCCAACTCGGTTGGGCAGCATTCGGGAAACTACGTAATGTCTTTTCGTCCGACATACCTCAGTGCCTCAAGACGAAAGTCTTCAACCAATCTGTGTTACCAGTGATGACTTACGGCTCCGAAACGTGGTCTTTCACTATCGCCCTCATCTCAAAGCTCAAAGTCGCTCAACGAGCTATGGAGAGGGCTATGTTCAGAGTTTCTCTACTAGAGTCTACGTGATCGAATCAGAAATGAGGAGATCCGTAGACGAACTAAAGTTACCGACATAGCCCACGGGATTAACAAGCTGAAGTGGCAATGGGCACAGGCCACATTTTACGCAGAGCAGATGGCCGATGGGGTCGAAAGTGCTCGACTGGAGACCACGGACTAGCAAGCGCAGCGTAGGACGTCCACTCACAAGATGGACAGACGACCTTATAAAGGTCGCCGGAAGACGCTGGATGCAAGTCGCTTCCGACCGATACTTATGGAGGTCCAAAGGGGAAGCCTATGTTCAGCAGTGGACGTCTCATGGCTGAGATGATGATGATGATGATGAAAAATATAATAGACGGCCATAGTCTAAGAACTTTTTGAGACACTTTTAGACGCTAGTCGTTACTAGATGGAGTAGCAGAGCAGGTGACATTTTCTCTTACATTTTGGCTATCTTTAGGTCGCTCTCAACTAGATGGCGCTAAAGACTTGGAGCCTCAAAAAATTCTTAGACTATGGCCGTCTATTATATCTTTAAGTCTATGATGATAGTAATAGTAATCCTGGACACGGCGCGCACAGTCCGAAAGTTCCTCTCTCTGCGTCCCTGACCACCAGCAGCCTGGGCCTTGCTCCGCTGCCGGCGGCACCCTAGGATAGGTTTTTTATAATGTTTTTATTATTTTTGTGTGTTTAGATGTATTTTTAAGTATTTTACTTTCATAAAAACATTGTGACTAGAAGGGATTTTAGCACATCTTATGTCCACCGGCAAGATCTAAAACAGTGGTTGTTAATCTTTCAGTAATAAGAGACCGCTTGGCAAAATTTTATCCATGACCAGTCCAGGTACTTCGATGGACCATCAGTGCGGACCACCGATTATAAAACACTGAGCTAAAATAACACTTAACTTGCAGACAGCATTCCCACGGCTCTTTTCGGCAGAAGGGGTCGTATTAGAACCTTTGTTTTATGCCACCTTTGCGTGTATATTGCAATAAGTATTGGGTATCCATAGGTAGCTGCTTACTATCTGGCAGGCTATATGCTTGTTTACCACGAACTTTTAATGTCCATTTGCATGTTGAATTTTATCCTCGGGTGTCTGTATTTCGTATGGATCAAAAATCTAAATGAGATCGTTGTTTTTACAAGTTTGTAATAATTTTAGATGGGGACGGCAAGACGGATATGTTCACTCATATGATGCCTTTTTCCTCGTACTACATACATGATTCCTGCGGGCCCGATCCTATGGTACTCAATTTTATTACAATTCAAATTTTAATCTACTTATGTATATTCATCTGCGGAGAACATCTAAGGTGTATGTGAAGTCGTAAACCCGCTTTGGGCCAGCGCGAGGATCCCTCTCGTGTTTTAGAGGAGGCCTGGGTCATTTTCTCAGCGCAATTTTTTTCGTGTCCGAGCTGAAAATCATAGGGTAGCATCAAATAATACGTACCATTTAATTTTTTTCTCAAATACATGTATCTCCGCCGAGGTACAAACAAATACACTAATTCATTTGTTTTTAGAATAGTTTTAAAAATACCTTCCCTGTCCGGAACTGACTTTTGAGAACACCGGTTGTGCGCCAAACTGCAGCGATTTTGACTAAATCACTTAAGGACGTCGGTCGCCGGGTGGGCGACAGTTTTTTTGTAATTTCGATTCCCATTATAAATCATATTTCTAACATACCTATTTCTTAATAAATGTCCGCATAATGTAGCCCTTTGGTATCTTTACGCAGACAATAGGGAACGTACCCAAACTATGTGACCCATATTTTCACCATCCGTAGTAATTGCCAAGAGGGAGGGACCTTCAAAATATTACGAATTATCGAGAGTTTGAAATATCAAATGGTACGAAATTAACGAGAGTAAAAAAAATTTAGTTCGAATTATTGAGTAATAATCAAATATGCCTTATTTATTAACAACATTGCTATAATTTGAAACGAATAATTAATAATCACGAATAATTAATCATTTAATTTGTCACGTTCGAGCCCATGCACGAAAAGCTCAAGCAAGTACCTTGGTGCCTGCTGGATGATTTGTCCAGGTGTCGCCGTCGACGGATACGTCTGGGAGGACATCATCATCATCATAATTTGAAAAAAATCAAAAGCTTAGAGGTACATACAAACAAATAATTACGGCAGTGTGTGTGTACATTTATTTTAATGTAGTACCTACACTACAATTCAATTTACTGAAATCGAAATATTTATGTTTAGAATAAAATGTACCTACAATATATAATACAGAGTGGGCTCGAATAACGACGATTATACCAGGTGCCCAATAATAATGAATGACCGTCTAACCATCGATAGTGTAGTCATTCACATCTCCCAAACCTGCGCAATACAGCACCTTAGGCCAGACCAGAAACTGGACTAATGGGCTTAGTAGTGTCCTGCGCTTCTCGAGATAATTACACTTTTCTTTTTCTTCAATATTGGTACCTCATTAATTTAAAAAACAAATAATTTTATTATATAAGTATAAATAAAAATACAGTCAAGTACCTACTAAACCTAATTAAAAACAACCGTCATTCATTGCTACCGTTCCTTGCCGTCCCCGGTGCAAAAGTGCCCATAACGCTCGCGGCATTACCGCGCTGGATAGCTATGGACAGCCTCTGCACCAGATACGACTCGGAACGGGGGTCCTCTCCCTTTTGCCTAAGCCGATGACCTATGTCGCGCACAAACTTTAATTTAAATAGAAACATCTATTCGAAATGAGTATGTGTCTTTTTAGTTAGTTGGTCGGTACTATAAGTTGAGAATTTGCTTCGGAAAAGTAGGCAAGATACATTAGATACACTCGAAATCACTTTTATATTATTTAAAAATTAATCATTATTATTAACTGAAAAATGATTGTTACATCGCGCAATATTTACTAATAATTATATTTTAGCACCATATTGCAATTCCCATACCACCAAAAACTAATTCCCATAGACAAATTAATTCCCGGTCCCGGACCAAATTTTCAAATTGCAATAACTTGTATAGTTTTTAACATATTGGTAGTGGTACACCATAAGAAAATTTGTGCTTATTGTATTTTTTATCGACATCCATTTTTCTGCGTAATGTTAGTAATTCAAAATTCCACGGGAATTAGACAAAAATGCTCGTGGTGAAATTGACATACACGGAAAGAACATGTCTAGTCCCTTTTTTCGTAAAATGAGATTTTTGTATCAGAATGTAGAGCTTGCAATGAACTATTCGCAACAACTTCTGTAACAGCTGGAATTTTTAACATAAATCCACTTTTTAACTCACAAAAACCATCTAGTTACGAAAATAGTATGGTTAATTGAATCGTTCCAAACTTTAAAACCGCTATAACTCAAAATGTTGTCAAAGTGACTAGACATGTTCTTTCCCTTCATATGCTTTATTATTTATTAAAAATAATCGAAGTTTTTGTTTAAATACTGGATATACATATCGTTGGGTGACAACCCAACAGTGCCGGCGCGTCCAAAGAACCCGATTCTCGACGGCTTGCCTAACATTCAAGCACGTGAGCAATTTCCTATAGCTCACGAAAATATTAAGCCAAATTAAGCTCCGGCTTGCCTAAGAATTTTTTTGACCCGCCGCCACTGGAACCCAATCTCACTAAGTTCTACCACAAGTTCATAGCCATAATGAACACTACTAGTAGGTAACATGACAAGGTTATGTAGGCACTGGTCCCACCGCGAACAAAAGAGATACAAATATCATAGCTGGGCGATGAACTATACTCGCCCAGCTATGATAAGTATTTGTATCTCTTTTGTTTACACGGGAGCGAGTATCTTTTGTCTTTTGAAATAGCCGATAGCTCATAGTTTACTCGCTCGCGGTGGGACCAGTGCCTTAGGCTCTTAAAATGTGGCTCTAACCGGTACGAAAAATTTACCGGTTTACAAGCCCTGGTCACCTGACCATTTACGGTATATGTTAGTTTTAAGAGTCGGAAACATGCATGTAACACCTCTTGGAGTAGCAGACGTTCATAAGCTAAAGTTACTGCTTAATACCACCGGGTTCACTGTATGCTTGTTTATACATGTACCTACCTGATGTACCTAATGGTCTTTATTTTAGTTTTCTTCGATTATAGAAATAGTGGTTGAAAGTATGGCTTGTTGTAATTATTGTGAATACTAAATCGCATAAACAAGCACAGAGCCAATTTTCGTTTAAACGTATGTTACATAAGCACTTTTCAAATTAGCCTAACTCGTCTCAAGTTTAGTTATCTGCATATTACTTATATACATGGGTACTATATATTTATTTATGTATGTATATGTTATGTTCTTATTTGTGTATGTGTATTTTAAATAAATACTAATGTTGATTTGTATATATATGGCGATTTCTATGATCCTGCACTAATTACAAGTTTTCGGTTTGATCCGAAGGTTGACTGGTAGAGAATGCCTTATGGCATTAAGTCCACCTCTTGTACACAAAAAAAACTAAAATATATCGTTTGATACTTTTTGTAGATCTGCTGCCAGTTCGATTTCAAGCGTTCCCCTGGGAACGGTGTGAACTGCCCGTGGGAGAAGATTGGACAAAAGAATGTCCATGAGAGGTATGCTTGTTATTGTCACTGTCTCTGTTGCACTGTACTTTTTTAGAAAGGGGCAAATTGTGAAGGATACGATACTCGAATTTTCCTAATCGGTCCAACCGTCTTCAAAAAATCGGTGAACATACAAAAAAAATAGCAAAAAAAACCAAAGATCCTGACGAGTTGATAAATTCCTCCATCGAAATCTTGAAGTCGGTTGAAAACAATGATTTTAATGGTTGAAAAGGACCCACTTCACTTATCCTCCACCTTTCCAAAAGCAAATGCCCAAGCTACTGTAAAAATACTGAAATCACTATAGGCGTGCTTATCCTGACGTGATCCTGACTTGGTGACAATGGGACCAACTGTAATGTATACTTTTTCAAACAATAAAATAATTTTCCAAATCGGTCCAGGGGTAATTTGCAGAAAAAATGTAGGTACCTTTACTTTTTTTTTCATATATATTTTGAGTCTATCGCATGCAGAATCATGAGCTCTATCGAGTCTGATAGAATAAAAAAAATGACCCAACTGTCCCAAAATTTACATACAAAAAATTCGTTACGTTCATTAAAAAAATGTAACGAAACTGATAATTTCTCAGTTTCGTTACACTTTTTTTATGAACGTAATGAATTTTTTGTATGTAAATTGTGGGACAGTTGGGACTAAGTAAAGGTACACTTTTCTGCAAATTACCCCCAGACGTCTCCGAGTAATCGGTAAACATACATAAAAAAATAAAAATAGCAATAAAAGACAAAGATTCCGACGAATTGAGAACCTCCTCCTTCAAACTCTTGAATCGTGATACTACTAGTAGTCCACCTCGAACTGAGAACTCGCGATTTACTTGCAAACGAGTTGACCAATATATTGCCTTAACTGACAGATATCTGTGCTAATAGCAAAAAATCTGAAATATCTGAATAATCATTATCATTATAATCAATCAGCAGTAATATTACGCAGAAACTAACTGTAACAAAAGATAAAATATAAAAAAGATAAAAGATGTTAGAACTTTCCGGGATTAAGATGTACAAATGATACACACGTAGGCAATTGACTGTGACTTTAATACCAATCACTATTAATCCCTCAACACAACATCCACTTAATTAATAATCAACGTTATTTTTCAATCCATCCATTAAACTTAATTAGCCTCCAATACAATATTAATTAACCTTCAATACAACATCAACTTAATGTCACTCCATGTTCATTGCTCAAGTGATCGTAACGGAACGGAATGCCCGTGAATTGCCAAAACCAACCGAACAGCTAGTGGCGCCATCATTGGCTACTAGCCAATAGAAATCGATTATCCAAAATGTTTCCGAGCAGTGACCAATGACAACCATATAACAGTCGTTTTCGATCTTATTTTTGAGAAAGGTCAACGGAGACGCATTTAATCAAATCAAATAGTGTTGCAATTGTAATAATTAAAATAAAAACATTATATAACAGTTGAAAATTACTAAAATAAACGTTAATAGCTAACAAAGATATTTATTCTTCAATTTAGGCACATTACTTGACATTACAATGTAGGTACTTATGAACGTCAGAGAGAAAAAAGAAACTACCACCGGTTCTAACCCTACACCTAGCTCTGACCCGAGAACTATTACCTACTTATTACCGGCAAGAAACTCGGCGCGACTTATTTTTTCAAAACAGTAATAGTAGTAAATTTGTCTGGCTAGACAGTGGCAGACCACAGTGTGTTCAGAACTCGCCGACGGACAACACGTATTGCAAGCGCACAAAATGGCCATTAGTACTTATAAGTACAATAGACAAAAAATAAAAACTTTTTACAAAAAAAAGATAAACCGACTTCAAAAAGGATAAAATGAATCATTTTATTATTTATATGCGTTACCAACTGATATGTTTGAAGTCGGTGCCAAGCCAAATTTGGAAGATTTAATACGAACGAGGCGATGTGTTCAGTGAATTGTTATTTATACTATATAACTAATCTAATACGGTATGAATCGCATGTACATATACATTCGTTTCGACCATGCGTTAACTGTTAGGCAAGTAGGTACAGAAAGTATAATCATGCGTTCTATGTTTGTTTGTTAACAAATTGTTGGGACTATCCGTATCTCGAACGAAGCCCGTGGTTCGGTTTGAATTATTTATCCTTCTTCATCTAAGTTTTAATCCGAAGTATAAAGGAATTCAACTGTGAGAAAAAAAATTCTATACTCACATATACCCAGTACACACGCCGTGTCAGTAATAAAAAGGCACGAATCACGATATTCAAATTTTCTATGGAAGGTCAATCTTACGTGTCTACATTTTTTTTCTATTTGCCGCCTTTTTCTGATTATTGACAAAGCAGACGTGTATCAGAATATATATATCGTTGTCGCATTTCATCAAAGTAGGATTAGTAGTTTCGACATGAAAATGCAACACATGAAATCGGATTCACCTTTGCATATCGATGTTTTGTGATGTTCACACTTGAAGCTGATTTGACCGGTTTTGTAATTTGTGGCTTGGCACAGACTTCAAACATATCAGTTGGTAACGCATATAAATAATATAATGATTCATTTTATCCTTTTTGAAGTCGGTTTATCTTTTTTTTGTAAAAAGTTTTTTTTTCCATTTTTAGTGGTTATATATTTAACAAGTCTCGGAATAATCGTTAAATAAATATAAAAAAGTTCATAATACACCCATTCTATCTAAGGAAAGGTCCACGTATCATAATAATATGTGTACTTCATCATTAGGTCCTCTCTATCAAATTGGTGGTTTTCAAGAGGGAATGCTCGAGTTGCTTAAGAAAACACCCAAATCAACATACATGTGCCTTTAAAAATTGAGGAGTTCTCTCAATCCCTCACGGATCCCATCATCAGAACAGCACCAGATTAATGTGGGACCATCTTCGATGTAGTTCCTTTCAAACAAAAAAAGGAATTGTCCAAATCGGACCACGGGTCTCGGAGTAATCGTTGAACATCCTACATAAAAAAATCTTCATCATTATCACTATTTATCACGAAAACAATCATCATCATCAGGACCACTCCATCAAATTGGCGGTTTTCGTGAGAAAATGCTTGAGTTGCTTAAGAAAACACCCAAATCACCATACATGTGCCTTTAAAAATTGAGGAGTTCCCTCAATTCCTCATAGATCCCATCATCAAAACAGCACCATATTAATATGGAACCATCTTGGATGTAGATCCTTTCAAACAAAAAAAGAATTACTCAAATCGGACCACGGGTCTCGGAGTAATCGGTGAACATACATTAAAAAAAAAACACCATACCGAATGCAGAACCTCCTTCCTCAATGGAATTGAAGTCGGTTAAAAAAAGAAAAGGGTATGGATGAAACGCAGGCTCAAAAAACGGCATTTGCTGAGTCACGTCAACTTAATGAATTTGTTGGACTACGAGGACATACATAACTTTTTGAGAATGGAGAGGAAATATTTCATGAATTGCTAGAAATGGTGCGACCTCTCATAACTAGGTAGAAACTTAGAAAAAAAGCCAACCCTTAGCTTAAACCGAAAATAGGACCTAGAAACATGACAAGAGTTTCATGGAATTCGCCTCTGAATCGTACATCTCATATATTATCGACATGCCGCCAATCAATGTGACACATCACTAGTTATTGCCTTCTTTGTACTGCATTTTCAAATAATACTTAATATTATTCTAGTTAGTTATTTTTGCTATAATACGCTCGTATATGTTACCATTCCGTATTTTCTTTAATTATTGCACCTATTTATGGCACATATTATGGTGTTTTGAATTCATTTTATGATACTTATTGTTAACTTAACAAATCGCAGACTGACACTGGCGCTAACGGGGCGCAAAGCGCAAGCGGCCATTACAAGCATTTGAGGTCCAACGCCGTATCTAGTCCTAGGCGCTCGCGCATGCGCACAACTGATCTGTGGGATAATTAGTATCGAATTGCAAGTAATAAAAAATGGGAGAAAAAAAAATACGCGAAAAAGAAAAGTTTTTTGTATGGGGCATGTCAGGTCAGGTGGGCCAGCTGGGCAATCCTCCATACAAAACCAAATTTTTTTTCGCGCGAAAAAATCTTTTTCTTGGTTTTTCATAATTAGAATACGATACCAATTATGCCCTAAAAGGGATCACCAGCATTTTTGTTACATCTTGTTTTTAACCACTTAATTTTGACTTGATCTGTTTTTGAACTCTACATATTTAAATCGTGAAATTTTTCGTCTAGTTTGACATATAACAAAACATGTTTTTTTTTAATCATAAAATTTATATATCTGCGATTTTGCCTCTTTAGATTGTCAATTTGTTTCCTTTTCCCAGGTCGTACCTGATATTAGACCAATGGCGGAAAAAGGCCCAACTGTACCGCAGCAACGTAATACTCTTCCCACTTGGCGATGATTTCGATTATGTCCGTTCCTATCAGTGGGACAATCAGTGGCAGAATTACGAGATGATAATTGATTATATTAACAATATGGAGGCTTGGAACGCTGAAGTAAGTGACTGTGAGGTGCAGACCGGATTACCACATTGAAGTCAGTAGCGCTGGTTACAGCAGCATCAGGTTGCTATTAGGGCAGCGGAGGAAAATAAAAACATTGGTTTATGTTTTAGCAGGCAGCTTGAGTCGTGGGGCCGCGCAGGCGGCTGGGTGTAGAGTGAGGTAACGAGTTTTTTCTTGTGTGGAAACGGGACTTAGGGGGGGCATTTAACTGCCCGAGGACGCCAGGAGTACCCGGAGGGTCCCCAGGGGGAAAAATTGTTGCCGGCGGACTTCTCCTGCGCAAGTGCGTACAATGGCTACTCTTATATGGCCATCAGGACCGGGAAAGAGTTGTGCGATTACGCCTTTAGGCCAAGTACCTCGCGGCATAGTACCATCGGCTATAATAACCACGCCGCCTACGTGTAGTTTCTGCGCGTTCAGGTGCGCGCCGGATCGCGGAATCCGGTTCGGGCGATATTCTTGTATCCAGCGTTTCCAGAAGTTGTCGGCTAGTGTTTGAGCTGTTTTCCACGACGAAAGACTCAGGTTTTCGTCAGAAAAGACTCCCAGTGACATGGCATGTGACATAGCGTTCGAGCGGCCGATGAGAAAGTGATTCGGCGTAAGCGCTTCGGCATTAAAGTCTGGGTTCACTGGTGTCATCCGTCTGGAGTTCACCAGATGTTCAGCTTCTAGAAGTAGCGTATGCAGAACTTCTTCATGGGGTGCTCTGTCTTTTAGCGTGACTTTTAGTGCTGTCTTCACGCTGCCAACTAGATGCTCCCAAGTTTTTATAAGCTTAAAGTCTTGTATAAGATAAGGCCATTTATTAACGAAAATTTGCGCATTCGACTAGTAGAATCATTAGTTTTATCAAAACTTAACTATGTTGATGCTTTATACGGTCCGAGAATACTTGCAAAAACAAGAAAGCTTATTCAGCGCGTTCAAAATGCCTGTGCTCGCTTCTGTTTTGACATTCCTTGGAGGTCGCATGTCACTCCATATTTGAACAAACACAATATTTTGAAAATGCAGCATCGGCGTAAACTTCATTTAGCATGTCTTCTTTTTGAAGTCCTCAAGTTCAAAACGCCGGCGTATCTCTTCCAAAAGCTGACAGTCATCCAGATGCGCGAACGCCGCCGGTATGCTATACAGTTATTACCACCTAGTCATGGTTCAGCTGCTTTTAGTGGAAGTTTCCGGTATGCAGCGACTAAATGCTGGAATAACATCCCGCCGCCAATTAGGAACCTGCAAAACGTTGTCAGTTTTAAAAATAAGCTAAAAATGTTCATTTACAATCACCAGCAGAAGCAGGAAACTTTGAGTCACGACACTAGTTGCATTTGATGGCCAAGTACATATTTTAATGTTTATTTACCTGTAGTGTATGTCCCTTAAGCCTTTACATGTTTTAAATATTATCTAATAGTCAAACTGGCAAAAAAAAATGCAACATCGCGCGACCATGTAAAGTTGAGGTTATGTTTTGTTTTTGTCACAGATTACCAAGTAGATACTACGTATGTTTTTGTGAAGCGCTGTCACCGCTATGGTCGCGTTCATGGATCGCTTTAGGTTAAATTTATTTGTAAGTGTTTTTGTTATGGAGCAATTTTTTCTTTTTTACTTTTGTGTAATTTTCTGTTTATATGGGTAGTTTTGTCGTTTCGTCTTTATAGTTCGTTTTTTAAATTATTTGTGTTGATTGTAACTTTATTTGATTTTTATTTTGTCATCAGTTTTGTGTTATCTGTCGTGGCATCACCAAGTGGGCCCTACGGAAGACCAGCGCTAGTTTACATACTAGGTAACTAGCATTTTGCTGAGCAGGGTCCATTTCGTGATGCTACACCAATACGTTTTTTATTTTTATTTTTATTTCTCTGTTTGTAATATTGTGTATGTCATGAATAAAAATCTTGAATCTTGAATCCAAGCGCCGCCGGGTTGCCAGTTGGGATCATTTTCCAGACCATGTGTCGCTCGGTCATAAATTGTTTGAAACTATCGGGCAGAGAGATTTTGGCCTCTGATAGCTCGCGCTCTGATGCACTGTAGAAATTTGTGCCGTTGTCTGAATGTAGAATGGAGGGTGCACCGCGTCGAGATATCATTCTTCGTAGCGATAGGATCATAGAGGCTGCCGATAGGGAGGCGGCGAGCTCTCGTTGCACGGCTCTAGTGGTTATTAGGCACGTGTAAAGTACGCCCCATCGCTTTTCTCGTCGGCGGCCTTTTACAATTTGCATGGGACCGAATAAATCTACGGCTGCTGCGGTAAATGGCGGTTGATTCGCCTTGAGCCTCTCTGGCGGCAGGTCGCCTACAGGAACCTTAAGGGTAGTTCCTTTATAGGTCCGACACAATTGGCACTTATTCGTAATATAACGAATGGTACCGCGCAGTCCAATAATGTAATACCTTTGCTTCAACTCGTTGATCACCGTCGCATGATTTCCGTAGTTGTAAAGAACGTGGAAATGATAGATCAATAGCTTGGTAAATGCCTCTTTAGCGTGCAGGACGGGTATATGGGCGCCGTCTCTGTCTATTCTGGCATCTATTAGTGCCCGCCCGGCTTCCAGTAATCGTATCTCTTCAGCATACCACTAATTTTGGCTCCATCGGATCAATAGTATTACCAAACTTATGTGTCTGTTGTTCATCTCTGTTTCAGGATTCTTATTAGGTAATAGAACATTTGGCTTTGAAAAGAAATTGGTTTTTGCACGCGTTCTTCGCCTGTTTCGACGACGGGCTGTACTGGTTTTTCACGTCGCCAATGTTCTTCGTTTTGACGTATAAAATCAGGGCCTACAAACCCGCGCGGTATCTATATATTTTCTCCGGGTATTTTTTCACATGTCGCCTCCAGTATCTTTAATGCTCTTTCGTCAGAATCGGCCCGAGGCAATTTTTTAACTACCCCTAATGACTCGATGTCGAAATGTTCTTTCATGAGAGCATCGTCGGCCGTTCAAGGCCACATGTGGCCTACAAACGTTACGGTTGCCTGCGATGACCTGTGTGATCCGTGCAATGACCATCCTAACCGCATGAAACTGGCTACCGGGAGGTGTGATTTACCGCTGATAATTTGACGCGTTACTATCAAATGCCAATTATCCTGACCTATAATTAGCGTAGGCACGGCGGAATCACAACACAGCTCGTCGGCAATGCTGGTTAAGTGATCGCACTGTTCGACTATATCTTTGGAGACGCCTTGCGCTCCTACGTTCATACGATTAATGGTAAGCGCGTCCATCATTTCTAGATGCCTACTATTTACAATAACCGCGGATTGCGAAACGCACGCTGCATAAATCAGGATCGCTAACTACTCCCCCTATTCCCTCAATGTCAAGCGTTTCACCCCGCTCTCGGGGCAATATTTGGTCGCCTGTTTCATGTAAAATTAGGCTGAGCGCTGCCCCTTCATCTAATAGAGCTAAGGCTTGTGTAGTACCCAGCGGTCCCGTTAGCTCTACAGGCATCATTTTCAAATATGTGGGCGCTATCCGAATCGCGTTAACGCTATTACTTTTTTTGCCTCCACGGGCGCATTGGATGCGTTCAAAGTGTTCAAACCGTGTAGCAATTTATGATGCCCCGCTTCGCACTGTTGTACACCACAAGCTAATACGTAATTATACTTAAAGCGACCCGGGTGCGACGCGCCTAGACATCTATAACACAGTTTTTAGGGTTCCGTAGTCAACTAGGAACCCTTATAGTTTCGCCATGTCCGTCCGTCCGTCCGTCCGTCCGTCCGCGGTCTAGCTCAGTGACCGTTAGTACTAGAAAGCTAAAATTTTGTACGAACATGTGCATTAACTAAGCCGACAAAACGGTTGAATAAAAACTGGAAAAATATATTTTATTAGGGTACCTCCCGTACTCGTGAAGTGGGGGTCGAATTTTTTTTTCGTTTCAACCCAGTTGTGTGGGGTATTGTTGGATAGGTCTTTTAAAAAGAACAAGGGTCTTCTACAACAGTTTTTGGATAAAACTAATACTTTCGTAAATAATAGGTCCGAAAGTTTAAAACAGGGCGTCCCCCCCATCTAACTTTTGAACCGTGGGTCCAAAAATTTTGAAAAAAATCATGAAACTGAGGCCTCATAAGTACCTTCAATGAAAACTATATTGAATAAATCGGTTGAGCCGTTTTTGAGTTATCACTCAAAAACCCATAGTGAAAGGACGTAAGTTTACTTACGTACTACTCACGACGACTCACCGAGTCATTTTTAAATGACTTCAGCGCCGCCAAATTTCCCGTAAGAAACGACCTTTTGAATTAATGAATTGTAACAGGCCGGCAACTACGGAACCCTACACTGAGCATGGTCCGACATGCTCTTGGCCGGTTTTCTTTTTTTACCCAATCCCAACGTTCGGCAACCGTCGCGTTTACAAATATGTGACACTTTTCAATTTTGTGCTCACTGCTTTTATATATTACGCATTTGCTATGCGACGTAACCTGCCGCGCGGCGCCGGCGACGAATGTTTGGGTTTGGTCCCGGTAACTACGGAATCTACACTGAGCTTGGCCCGACATGCTATTGGCCAGTTTTTTATATTCATGCGGTAAAGAGTTAAAAGCAACGAGGCATGGAATGCCGAAATGAGTTTCAGTCCTACCCTCTAGCCGCCCACGCCCAACGGCCCACAGACAAACCAAATAGTCGTGTACTTTTAATATTTCACAGTTCTGGTGCGGCCGGCCACCCCAAGTTGCGATCTCTTCTTCTTTTCTTTCTCCTAGCGTTTGTCCCAGCTTTTTGCTCTATTGAGCCTGGGGTCCGCTTGGTAACCTAATGCCAGGAATTGGCGTAGAATTAGAGAGAATTCATTCCCACAGAAACTTAGTTGTTTACGAAAGCGACTGCCATCTGACCTTTCAACCCAGAGGGGAAACTAGACCTTGTTGGAATTAGGTCCGGTTTCCTCACGATGTTTTCCTTCACCGAAAAGCGACTGATCAATACAAATGATTGTTTCGTACATAAGTTCCGAAAAACTCAGTGGTACGAGCCGGGGTTTGAACCCGCGACCTTCGGATTGAAAGTCTAACGACTTACCGCCAGGCTGCCAGCGCTTTGTCCAGTTTGTCCACCCCAAGTTACGATCCCTAATTATAACTACTTCTTTTCAGGTCCAATTCGGAACTTTACAAGATTACTTCAAGGCATTACACAAAGAGATTAAGATGTCCGACTTTCCCGTACTTTCTGGAGATTTCTTCACGTATGCAGATAGAAATGAGCGCTACTGGAGCGGGTACTACACGTCGAGGCCCTTCTATAAGAACATGGACCGCGTTCTGCTGGCTTACGTTAGGTGAATAGCAAAAATTATTTATGTACGTTAATATATAACTGGCAAGAAGTTGCGCAGGAGCGGGACAGGTGGCGTGCTCTCCTTTCGAAGGAATCTTGGCCTTTTTGGATTGTTGAGTCAAAATAGATATAGTTAGGTTTTTTAAATAGTTTAATATTTTGCTCTTCAAACCGATTCCCTTGCGATTCGGACTACCGTAATGGTAAGAGTTCGCAGAGATGTTAAACTCGTTTTTTTAAAGAAACATCGTACAGAACATACACAGGAGGAAATTCCTCTGAAATTGCACAGTACATGACCACATTGGATTTTTTACAGGGCAGCCGACATCATAGTGGCTCAAGCGGCATCATCCAACGCCGTCACGTACTTTACTGCGTTGTCGCTGAGAGACAAGGTGGAGCACGCGCGGCGCGCGCTGTCGCTGTTCCAACACCACGACGGCGTGACGGGCACGTCGCGGGACGAGGTGCGCGCCGACTACGCTGCCAAGTGAGTCATTATAATACTAGTCGGCCTCGAACTGAGAATTCACGATTTCCTTGCAAACGACCTGACCAACGGCAACAAAACACTCTCATGAAGATCGCTTTTTCGCCTTCAAGTGCCTCGATCTTGTTTATTCGATTTACGCACCTTTAAGTCAAATTTCATGGCACCATCTGGCCAAATTTTGGGAGCATTCCACGGAAAAGTCCACCATTGTCCGGGACAATTTGTCCCGGACGCGAATTTTCTGAAAATTGGTATCTGTGGGAGTTTCTTTTTCTGCGACTAAAGAGTCAAATTATGGTCACACTTATAATCGGGTTAGTAGCACGGGGTCTAATTAGCAACTCGTCTATGGGGGCAGCTCGTCCAAGACGCAGGTTGTCTAAATCGCAGCTCGTCTACATATCAAATTGCCTAAAAGCAACTGGTCTACACGATTTTTAAGTAGCAGCTCGTTTAGCTAATGGTCTATATAACTGAATAGTAGTTTTCTCGCTAAATCCCTTAACCAGAAAATTCTCAAAATGTAGAATCCTCAACTTAACTAGACGCTCCGTCTCCTCCTTGAACGCGGGGCTTCTATTTCTGGGCGGTTTGCTCTTCGGGCATCTGAAGCTACCTAACGAACCTAACCTACCTACCTATTGATTTAGTTTGATATCCGTGAAGACATTACACTTTGGAGAAAAAAGCGTAGGTAGGTAGGTAAGTTAGGTTCGTTAGGTAGCGTCAGATGCCCGAAGGGCGAACCGCCCAGGAATAGGAGCCCCGCGAAGCTAATAGATAATTAGACGAGCTGATACTTAAAAAATCGTGTAGACCAGTTGCTTTTAAGCGAGTTGATATGTAGACGAGCTGCGATTTAGACAACCTGCGTCTTAGACGAGTTGCCCCAAAGACGAGTTGCTAATTAGACCCCGTGCTATTGACCCCATTACACCAGGCTTCATTCCATCCAGAATAGTGAATATATTTTCTGCGGATTTATTAATTTTCCTTCTTTATTTTTAGGATGCTCAAAGCCATCAAATACAGCCAAGCCGCGATCCAACAAGCGGCCTACTTCCTCCTCAAACAGCCCGACATCCTCGACCAGACGCAGGAGGACATGTTCTTCGCGGTGGACGACATCTGGCGGCAGAAGGACAAGATCCCGTCCAGGCTCACGATCACGCTGGACCGCCTGGCGACCTCCAGGAGGGTGTTGTTGTACAACTCTCTGACGTTTAGGAGGCAGCAGATATTCACTGTGTTTGTGTCAACGCCGCATGTTACGGTGAGAGCGACTAAATCGCTTTGCGACTAAAAGGTGTTGTTAATTAAACTTGTTGCGTCTTAAATGCGTATTGACTTAAAACACGTTAAAACTAAAAGGCGTTAGGTACCTACCACCGTACCACTAAAAAGTGCCGCAAAGAAATCACATTGCTACTGAAACGCATTATCACTACGTCGCATTGCGACATTCTAGTGATAATTTGGTGCTCTTAAGAGGCTGACAAGACCCGATGACCTTCAAATTGACTTTACTTAAACAGTCATATAGGTAGCTGTAACTACTTGTTTTGGAGAAGTAAAAAATATATGTTAATATTCATTATATTCAAAAGAACTTGGTTAATTCCAATTCCAATACACGATTGGACGAAATCGGCTCGATAGAAAATAATTCCAAAGTTACATCTAAAATTAGCTTAAAACAATTGCACGTCTTTAGTTTCTTGGCTTATATGTCTGTAATTAAGGACAACATTCCATGCACCACACTAATAATAAAAACTTCGTTGCCTTAAATTTCTCAATTAATGCATAGTTATTTTTTAATTCATAATTATGCAAAATTTGCAATGAGCTCCCATACTAATCGTAACGCAGTGTTTCTCTTTCACTCGCGCTGAAAAAGATAGGGAGGGAATTTAGCTCTTATCATCGTCTTATCAACTCAATTAAATGTTTTTTTTTATATGTTTTAGGTATTAGATCCGGAGAGAAAACCAATAATGGCGCAAGTATCACCAGTGTTGACAGGCAAGAAGCGGCTAGCATTCGCCGCGAACAAGTTCCAACTGTCCTTCCCTGTGACTGTGGAGCCGCTGGCCATCACTACTTATACTGTGCTACTGCGAGATACCATTAGTATCAAGAGGTAAGTCCACCAAATGGTACCTTTTCCAAATTTCGTCATCAACTTCAAAATACTAAATGAACTGTAATTTGCAGATACACCTCCTTCTCCCGTGTACGCATTTACAACACGGAATATTGGAACATCGACCTACCGAAAATGTTCGCTATCGACCAACCCACCGCTCGCCTCAGCGAAGACGTAGCGTTTCAAGCCGGCAATGGAACGAGAGTGGTTGCCAATATGAACGGGCTGATCAAGGCGCTAGTGTCGCCTGGTGGGGAGACTATGCCTGTGCATATGGATTTTGTTCAGTAAGTACTAAAGCTAGTAATTAATAGAGAATCGACCGCTCGCCTCAGCGAAGACGTAGCGTTCCAAGCGGGCAATGGAACGAGAGTGGTTGCCAATATGAACGGGCTGATCAAGGCGCTAGTATCGCCTGGTGGGGAGACTATGCCTGTGCATATGGATTTTGTTCAGTAAGTACTAAGCTAGTAATTAATAGAGAATCGACCGCTCGCCTCAGCGAAGACGTAGCGTTCCAAGCGGGCAATGGAACGAGAGTGGTTGCCAATATAAACGGGCTGATCAAGGCGCTAGTGTCGCCTGGTGGGGAGACTATGCCTGTGCATATGGATTTTGTTCAGTAAGTACTAAGCTAGTAATTAATAGAGAATCGACCGCTCGCCTCAGCGAAGACGTAGCGTTCCAAGCGGGCAATGGAACGAGAGTGGTTGCCAATATGAACGGGCTGATCAAGGCGCTAGTGTCGCCTGGTGGGGAGACTATGCCTGTGCATATGGATTTTGTTCAGTAAGTACTAAGCTAGTAATTAATAGAGAATCGACCGCTCGCCTCAGCGAAGACGTAGCGTTCCAAGCGGGCAATGGAACGAGAGTGGTTGCCAATATGAACGGGCTGATCAAGGCGCTAGTGTCGCCTGGTGGGGAGACTATGCCTGTGCATATGGATTTTGTTCAGTAAGTACTAAGCTAGTAATTAATAGAGAATCGACCGCTCGCCTCAGCGAAGACGTAGCGTTCCAAGCCGGCAATGGAACGAGAGTGGTTGCCAATATGAACGGGCTGATCAAGGCGCTAGTGTCGCCTGGTGGGGAGACTATGCCTGTGCATATGGATTTTGTTCAGTAAGTACTAAGCTAGTAATTATTAGAGAATCGACCGCTCGCCTCAGCGAAGACGTAGCGTTCCAAGCGGGCAATGGAACGAGAGTGGTTGCCAATATGAACGCACTGATCAAGGCACTAGTGTCGCCTGGCGGAGAGTCTATGCCATTGCATATGGACTTTGTTCAGTAAATACTAGACTAGTAATTCATAGAGAATCAAACGCTCGTCTCAGCGAAGATGTACCATTCCAAGCCGGCAACGGAACGAGAGTGGATGCCAATATGAACGGGCTAATCAAGGCTCTAGTGTCGCCTGGTGGGGAGACTATGCCTGTGCATATGGACTTTGTTCAATAAGTACTATGCTAGTAATTAATAGAGAATCGACCGCTCGCCTCAGCGAAGACGTAGCGTTCCAAGCGGGCAATGGAACGAGTGTGGTTGCCAATATGAACGGGCTGATCAAGGCTCTAGTGTCGCCTGGTGAGCAGACTATGCCGGTGCATATGGACTTTGTTCAAGTACTATGCTAGTAAATAGTTAACTAGTAACTATATAGAACCGACTGCTTTCATCAGCGAAGACGTAGCGCTCCAAGCCGGCAAGGGAACGAGAGTGGTTGCCAATATGACCGGGCTGGTGAATGCACTAGTGTCGCCTGGTGGGAGACTATGCCGGTGTATATGGACTTTGTACCAGTAAGTGTACTATTGGCTAATAAGGAAAACCATAACTCACCTTAGCGCAGATGTAGAGTTCCAAACCGACAACGGAACGAGAGTACAGTCGCTATCAGATACATCGGAGCGGTTATTGTCAAAGCGATATACTTAGTGCATGTTCTCATGTTTTTGAACTTTTTGAGTACCTACCCTACCCTGGCCGCTCCGATATATTTGATGGCGACTGTACAAAGTACAGGAGCGAGAGATGAGTGCGATAAAGTGCAATGCTTTAATTTAAGTATTGGATTGTAGGTCATATTTCCTTGCACATTTTTGAAAAAAGCACTGTCTCTATCTATACATACGTGGCCGGTAATCTGTTTCCCGGGCTATGCTGTAATGTCCTATGTTTAGTGACAATAGGGCTGTTTAGTGACAATGTTTATAGTTTATGTCTATATACTCCACATACGGCAGGGTCGCCATGTCTTGTGTTGTGTGTAAGTTTGAAAATTCAAACACTTAACTTCATTCAATTAAACCCAGTATTATTTATAACTTACCAAACACCAAATTCGTCGCGGCGCTCAAGGCCAAGCTCCTTTCCTTGTTCGAGGACACCAGGATTCGGCAGGTTGAAAAATAAATGGAGAAATGGATTTCGGGGAAATGAAGCCTAGCCAGCTACTGAACAAAATGAGGGACCTGGCCCGTGAAAATTTCCCCGATGAAACGCTACAGATCCTGTGCCAAGGTCGCGTTCCTACGAGTGTACGAGGAGTGCTCGGTCCCAGAACAGCAACATTGCGATCGCCCAGGTCCAGTCGATCTCTGGGCAGGTCGAAACTAAACTCAACTACGTCGGCATAGAAGAGAGATAGAAGTCGCGCCAGAAGCTGGTTACGTAAGGCCGTCGAGTCGCTGCCACCTCCCACGGCTATCCGAGTCAACAATGTGCAGCCGCAGCAAATGCAGCCCGCAAAAACCTTGTACTAGTGAAGTGTAAACATAAATAATACAGTAGGCTAGGTGCCTACTGTATTGTTTATTAATTTTACATTAATTTTAGGGTAAAGGTCCCAGAACAGAGACCAATGTAATTTTTTGGGTTTTGTGGGAACACAACGTTGATTGCGAATCTCATTGACGCGGCACATTCCGTGCGCGGTACTATTCTACATCCATATTGTGAACACGCTATAAACCGTTATTTAATTTGGAAATTGATTTTAATGAATACGTCGCACCACCTTACATAACCTTGGGCGTGCCGATGCCGAACTGACTATGGAGTCCTCAGTTCGCACACATGCATTATTACACGAACTTACCCCTAAAGCAGCTTTGATTGTGTTTTGTTTTTGTTTTAGATACGACTCCCTGCAAGTGCCAGGCAACAATAGCGGGGCGTACGTCTTTATCCCCTCCAAGCCAGGAACTATGTTCCGTACGGACGCCTTCCCCGAGCTAGTCATCACAGAAGGCCCCTTCAAAGCCACCCTGTATACCGTCTTAATTGGATACAAAACCGCGGAGATTTTACTTGCAGTAAGTATTCATAACGACACTAAACTTATGGTGCCTAGACATTTTACAAGTTTTTATGGTAACCGGTTAGTGAAATCTATTCCATGTGGGCGCCATTGTTGCGCTATTTAGCGAGTAAACTGTGTGACTTATCACTGGAAGTATACCAGAGGGCTTACCGCAAAAATTGAAAATCGACAAAACGATGGTCCCGTCTCTATCGCTCTTGCAAATACGAAAGAGTGATGCAAATAGACGATTGGATGAAGTGCTTCGCGGTTATAGGCCAGCCCTCAACCAAAGTGACGACTAAAGCATTAATACCGCTTTGCTCGTGTTTTCCAGTTTCCCATCCATCAATTATTACGTCTCTTAGAGCGTTATCACACTTGCGATTTGCGAGCGAGTTTTGTATGGGAGCGAGCACGCCACGTACAAGTTTTGTATAGAAATCGCTTTGAAATCGCTCAAGTGTGATAAAGCCCTTAACTTACTCTTTAAATCCTAGTTTTATCACATTTAAATTCACCAAACATGACTTAAGTGCCAGTTAGTGTATCATTTCATTTCTGTGATAAATTGATCTACTATTATCCCCTGGGGGACGGGACAGAATAGCAACAAGAAAGTGCATATGTAAAGGAAGACTTTATCTACTTAAAACCTTTACTTTGAAGTGACTTGATTAAAATAAACCAGAACTATTAATTTCATGCGAAAAAATTGGCGGTAAGCTTTTGTGTGCGATTATTTTCGAGCTTAAACTTTTTGAATTCGGGCGCTCGAAAGTCAAAAATTGGCCCCCAGTAGTCCGCCTGGAACTGAAAACGCGCGATTTCCTTGCAAACAAGTTGACCAATATAACAAAACCCATTTGATGATTATTTCGCGTCTTGCAGCTCCATAACCCCTTGATCTATCGTGCTCATAAACGAACTCTCAAATAAAACTTATCTCTTCTACAACCTCACCAAAGTTCATAAAGATCAGAAAAACGATACTTAAGTTATTGCGGAACAACTATCGCACATATAATATAGACAGCTAACAGTCCATTGTGTACTGTAAGAACTCACTTCGCTTACGCTCCGCTCGTTCGATAATACTACTCACGTATTTACTTGTCACTAGATCTCAGTGTTCGACAACCCGTCTCTACCACATACTGAAGTGGAGATCTCGAACACGTTCCTGATCGACCCGCAGGTCAACGACCTCGAGCTGGCCATGCGATTCTCAACCTCCATCAAGAATAGGGACATCTTCTATACGGACCTTAATGGCATGCAGGTAAATCAGGAAAAGGTTGTAAACAACGATATTAATATTAATAAGATACACTAGTTACACTACGAGCACCCAAAATGTGCCCCAGCCCCAAGCAAAGTAGTGCTTAAATAAAGTTTAAGTAGGGTAGGGTAGGAATCGGTGACTCATGCGGGTACCTTGACTCGCGGCTATATTTCCTATACAGAACAGCAATATCTATCCGTCTCTTTCATTTTCCGGGAGCGCTCGACACTCAAACACGTGCAAACCAGTCACCCGCCCGCTCCCGCGCAGTGTACTTGTACAGTGATTGATTATCGGTTTTTGCCATCAAAAAAACACTTTTTAAGGTAAGTTATATGTGTTGTAATTCATCTAAAATTTTACATTAAGGTAATATTTGTGTTTTTGATAGAAAGTGGCGTTAATATACTTGGCAATGACATAGATTCGCATGTCCTTTGGCAACCCAGATAAGACGTGCGTCCCGTTGAATTCAAAATGGCCGCGGTGTGTTCAGTGGCTCAAAATTAAGAAGGACACAGTGACTCACGAGTTACTGTCTTGAGTCACTGTGTACTTATTCTTACTGTGTACTTTTGCACTCGTTTATACTAATGAGGAAACAGCGGCTCAACGCCAACAGTGGCTCGATTGGCAAAATATCTCTATATACTATAGCACCCTAACGTGTTAGAATTACCATTGCTCGTCCATTTTGAATTTTTTCGATTACTGAATGTTTGTGCTGTATTAGAAGGGAAACAAATAGCTTCTCTCATGTTGAAATAAGGGTGAGTGAGCTACTGTACCCGGCTATATTTTCCGAACCACTGTTACCTCCTTAACATATATTGTTGTTGCTACATAATTTTGATTTGTTTTACTTTAAAATACGATAATAGCCACCAGATTTGTTATTTTATTGACAAATGAATAGAAAGGAAACTCCTTTTAATTTTGTATACTGTTTGTAGATCTCCAACTGCAAGAAAAAAGGCAAATAATAAGTTGATCTCAATAATCAAAGATTATCATCAGTGTTTTGGTAGGACAACTTTGATATGACTAGTATTGATATATAATTATACTCTGAGTTTAGTTCTACTTAAATAAATATACAAGGCTGATAACAAATTATAGTTTTTTTATTTAATTTTATACAGTAGAGTCACTGTGTACTGTTAGAGTATCTGTGTACTACAGGGTAGAGTCACAGTACCCCAGTACCGGTACACAGTGACTCATTTCCCTTTTTTTAAAAAACCTTGACTAGTTACTTTATAACTGTATTAATTGAAAAACTGATAACACAGGGGGACAGACGAGTAACCAAAGTGTGTTAGTGTAAATTTCAGCTCGGGACAAGTAATTTTTTCTTTATAATTTGGCTGTCCGAAAAAATCTGAGTCACTGTTGCCAACCCGACCCTACTATTTGGTTATCAGTCACCTTTCAGCCTTGAAAGAAACAGTCAACATATCAATATGCTCCGTAAAAACAATATTTAAACCGCATTAAAAATACTGAAGTGCCGTATTTTCGATAATCATTAAAGAACTCTTTAATATTGTCCCATAATATTTTATTTAAATATATATATCTCATCTCAGAGTATTTATGTTGAGGCGAGCGGCGGGCGTTGATGGCTTTAATTTAATTATTTAGGATTTCGGGAGCGGAGCAGTGGATCCATGACGAGTTCAGATCAAAGACAATTTTATTTTTTAACATAGACAATGACATGCCACATACCACAGACCACAGACTATACAACAATGTTCAGTTTTTACCATAGACAATATAGACATACTACCCCTAGACCTATCATGGGTAATGTCGCTATTACACCTTCCTAAATCGAGTCCTAACGACAAGGATGCCGCAATACGTTAGACACGTTAAGCAATATCTCCAAACGTGTCTAACGTATTCAGCGTCCTTGTCGTCAGGGCCAGGACCCGATTTAGGAAGGTGTAATAGCGGTTTAAGAAGAATATCAAGATTGAACGGGATGATCTTATCAAACTTTCAACAGGTTTGACAGAGAAGGCGCTATTATCGTTAGTCCTTGTCATAGTCTCACCTATTTTTTGACAGTGGAGGGTAACGAACAGATGAAATTATAGTTTTCTTTAAGAAAATTATGTAATTACTACGAGAAATTCTGATATTTTTGTCAGAAAGTTATATCGGCTACGGAAAACAACAGTAAGGGTATAGCCGGGTTAGCATGGCCAAACTGCCCTTAGCGAAAAAATTAATTTCCTTTTACTGGATTATTAATCTATATATATGTAGTGCTTTCACCAAAAATCGAGCTTCAAATGCTTCAGGTTTTTAAAAAAAATGCAAAAAAAGAAAAAATATTTTTATTTTATTATAGCCAAAGTACTAATCCGATTTCTTTGTAATTTGGATATGTTGATACCTATACAATTATGATCGCTTTATAGAAAAAAAAAATTGAATTATCTCTTGAAAAAAGAATAAAAAATTAAGTTGAAAATATTCAGAAAAATAAAAAAATACGTGCGAGATTGAGACAGTTATCAAATTTACATATTTAATGTAGGATCTAATAATGTTCAACTCTTTTTTTTTTATTAAAATCGGGATTAACAGTGTGAAAAACTCGAATTTGTTACATAACATACCTTCTTTTCATACAAAATAACTGTACGCTATTACACTTAGACAGTGCTATGATAAAATAAAAATGCATTTTCTTTTTAACCGACTTCAAAAAAGGAGGAGGTTCTCAATTCGACTGAATGTTTTTTTTTGTATGTATGTTACTCGATATCCCCGTGAATCGTGAACCGATTTACAAATATTTTTTTTAATCGAACGGGTATAGCCCCTAGATGGTCCCATTGCCACCAATTCGGGGTCTGATGATGGGATCCTGGAGAAATCGAGGGAACTCTTCAACTATTATAGGCATACCTATAGTGATTTCACTATTTTTTACAGTAACTCGGCCACTTCCTTTTGGAATAGCGGATCCTAAGTGAAGTCGGTTCTTTTTTTTGCATTTTTTTAAAACCTGAAGCATTTGAAGCCTAATTTTTGGTGAAAGCACTACATATATATAGGTTAATAATCCAGTAAAAGGAAATCAATTTTTTGGCTAAGGGTAGTTTGGCCAAGCTAACCCGGCTATACCTACCCTTTGATCCGTTTTGTGCTGTAAAAGTGATAATTTTCGTCAACATTACGACAACATAAACTTTCACAGTGTAGTACAACACTTTACTGTTTTCCCCTGTTGCTTTGTGTAATAAATAGTATCCTACAAACTATTACACTTGAAATCTTGTTAGAAAAGTTAAGTAAAAATTCTTGCCTTAAGGCTCAAAGCAAGCATTAAGAGTCCGGTAAACATTTTTTTTCGATTTCGCTCAACTTTTTGATGCTATTTTGAAGTAACTAACATAACCTCTATTATTTTGTATATATATTATAAAAGATCGTTTCTTTTTGAATGGAATAAATACAACGATTTTTGAAGTTTATGCTTCATCTATAAATAATTAACCCTAATAATCTAACACCTGTTTCGCGATTTTTGCTTGGAGAGGTGAAAAGAGTAAGGTTTTTGATTGATTAAAATTAAGTTATACAAGTACGTAAAATATATAAATACATTGGAAAATGAGTCGTCTGAGGAATAAATGTAACAGTTTTTTTCATTTTCATATATATTTTTTAAGGGACAGTATGTTTTGCTAGAGCAATTTTGCTAAAAATTTCCGAAGTTTAGGTGTTATTTTTGGGAACATATTAAAGTATTTTACAAATATAAAAATACAGAAATAAACTTCAATTTATGCTTTATTTAGATAGTAGAAAACATATTAGGGTCCATAACAAATAATAATTAAAAATCATACGACAAAATTGCATGAATCAACGACCTCACTAAACAAGCTCTGTAAGAATTGAGTTTTAAGGTATTAAATATGAATATATATCGACCTAAAGTATTTTTTTGCAATAACAAGACTTTGAGCTATCTTACCAAATGCAATTTATGTGCATAATGTTATTATTAGCGATTTTCGTTTTCAAATCGTTACCGGACTCTTAACTAGAGCCCGCACACGTGTACCGTAAGGGATAGATATATATAGATGCCCATAATTACTTCTACAGCACAAAACAGAACAATCTATCATTGTTTTCCTTAGCCGACACAACTTTCTAGGAAAAATAACAGCTTTTCTTGTAGCAATCACAAAAATTCTTGAAGGAATCGCGAATTATATCTGTTTGTTACCCTCCACTGCTAGAAGTAACGCGTGGAGGGTAATATGAAAAGGACCAACGATAATAGCGCCTCTTTGCCGTACCTATTGAAAGTGTAATAAGACCATCCCGTTCTATCTTGGTATTACTATTACTATGCCCCGTCTATACCTTTATCCTATGTTAAGGTTATCCTCCACCGGGATCTGAAAAGGGCAACAAAGAAACCGACTAAATTATGTAGGCTAGCTACAGTATGCTGTCAGCTATCTTGAAATTCGTTTCCAAATTAGTCGCGTTGCGTGTGTTTCTATCCCTTACGGTGGTGGAGCATTACACGGAAAAGTCCACCGTTGTCCCGTATGAACACGAATTTTCAGAAAATTGGTAGGTTTTGTAGATCTTTTATCTAGAGTGAAATTATGGTCAGAATTATAATATTGCAATTAAAATTGCAAAGATAAATCTAATGACAGAGATACAGATGCGTTTGTATGGGACAGCTCGTGGAATGCCCCTGGTACGCGTATGCGGTCTTTAGTGTAAATTCTTGCTTTTAGGTTTTTACACAAATACAGTGTTTTCGACTTATTTGTATACAATAATAGTTACCTACAAGTATAAAACTTGTTACGGCAGAACAGACTTGGGCCTGGTTAGGTTATTTTTTTATGACAACCCAGAAAACCTGTTAGGGCAGGACCGACTCAGGCAGGCTAAGGCGGGAGCTGAAGCGAAGCGAACTTAACCTAGATAACCTACCGACTAACCATTGATATTTCCATAACCATGGAGTTTCGCAGGAGGGAAGCCCTCCCCCTTTCCCCCTACCCCTCCACCGCCAAAATCACATACATACACATGTACATTATCTAATTTCCAACAAAAACCATGCATTATTTTCGATCAATTTAAAAAATATTAAAATGTATAACTTTTTTTTTGCTTTTCCGCGTTTTTTGGATTTCATAAATACACTATAGGCATGGTTGCCTATAGTGTAACCATGCATACATTATGCGATCACTTGCAACGCTCAAGATTCCGACAACAACTTCCCTTGTATAATAAGTACGTATTTTCAGATGATAAAACGGCGCTATTACGAGAAGCTGCCGCTCCAGGCGAATTTCTACCCGCTGCCCGCGGCCGCGTACATCGAGGACGGCCACGAGCGGTTCACGCTACTCACGTCCACTCCGCTCGGCATGGCCGCGCTGCAGCCAGGACAGATTGAGGTATACTTTATTCACACTTATTGTAAAAAAAACCTAACGAATTGAGAACCTCCTCCTTCGAAATCTTGAAGTCGGTTGAAAAGAACTGACTTCACTTAGGCCAGAGGGCGTACACGTCATGACTCATACTACAAAACTCGTAGTAGCGCCTGTGTCGTAATGTGTGCACGGCTCGTCTGTACACGCTTCAATATGTGCATGAGGCTTAGGGCGCTGTTTCCGCTGTAGTAGATGACGTTTGATAATACACCGACTTTTTGCTATTTATCGACTCGCTGCCATCCAGACTGATTAGCCGACTAGTATCCTACCAATCGGCCGCCGCGGGGTTAGGTACTTCGATTCAGGGCGGGGTGTAGCGTGGCCGTTCTCTATGAAATACTATTATATTTATTCTGTGCTTAGGCTACGCCTTACCAAGAGCAAATACCCGAACTACTGTGAAAATTACTCCGATAGTAGGTGTGCCTATAATATTTAAAGAGGTCCCTCGATTTCCTCAGGATCCCATCATTAGATCCTGACCTAATGTGACCAACTGTCAAGGGTATACCTGTTATTTTATTATTCATTGCATATTTTTTAAATTAAAACAATGTTTGTCTACTATCCATTTATTTTTAAATTTGTTTGTGTTAGATGAGATCGGGTTTTAGAAGAACGCCATCTAGTGACGAATTCCGTTTTAAAGAAAATAACTTGTTTAGGAATGTTCGCCACACTAAAGTTTTTTTTTTACATGTCTTAAATTTTTATAGTTTTTGACAAGTATTTTAGTTTTAGAAGTCGTTTGTATGCAAAAATGCAATATCATTCTTGACCATTTTAGATAGTGTCAATAAAATACTTCTAATACTTCTCGGGTCAGAGGTGTAGGGTTAGAACCGGTGGTAGTTTCTTTTTCTCTCTGACGTTCATAAGTGCATTGTAATGTGCCTAAATTGAAGAATAAATATCTTTTATCTTTTTATCTTTTTTTTTAAATAAAGGTAAGTTTGTGTCTGAAAGTGTAAACAGTAAGTTCAGATTTAATTATTTGAACTTATAGACCGAAGAGTTGGCAGCTATCATTTATTATTAAACGAATTAGTTTAGCAATCCAGCGAGAAATGCTGCCAGCATCTTCTGTCGTACCATGCCGTGTAGGGCCTGTTTTTTTTTTAATTGTTGGAGTTATTAATTTTTTAAATGTTAAACATATAATACAGGTTATAATAATGTTTACTTAAAATATGTCACACTTGCTAATCACTATTTTAAGCCCACTAATGTACCTCTCTATATGTAGGTGATGCAAGACCGACGGCTAAGCAAGGATGACAACTGCGGCTTGCCCCAGGGAGTAATGGACAACGTCCGGACACGGCACATCTTCCGCATCATCTATGAGAAAGCCACTAAACCCGGCCAGGTAAAATTATACCTATTATCCTTTACACAGAGTATAAAGTCAAATGACAGGTTATGCAAGGCTAAGCAAGGATGACAACCGCGGCATGAACCAGGGAGTATTGGACAACGTTCGGATATGAGTCACTGTAACTCCTTGGGAAGGCCTTTTAAATGAATAAAGAAATTACGATAAAAGCATTAATCATTTAACTAATTACAAATTTAATTATGACTTATTTTATAAAATCAGGCACATTTTGTGATAATTGTAGCGACATCTTACGAATTGTCAACGATATCTTATAGTTTCAGTTAAGAGTTTTTAAAGATGTTTCAAGCAGCTTAATCTGACGTCTGTCAAATTGACCGTTGCCATTGCAACGACGAATGAAACGGAGTGTAAAAAATGGAACCTTAACATGATGGACATAAGGGTATGGCTCCATTTCTCGGTACTTTGGCTCCACTTCTCGGTACTTCGGCCCCACTTCTCGGTAACTCGGTACTTCGGCTCCACTTCTCGATAGTTTGGCTCTACTTCTCGATAGTTTGGTCCCAGCCTTGATTTGAGTATAAAAGGAACGACGTCAGCTATAGATATGCATTCAATTCTCTACTTCGGACCGACAAGTGACTCTGGCTTACTACTAAATTCCTGGTCAGTGCTATATTCTACTGTATATCTATCTCTGTTTGGGTTTACGAGCAATAATTATATTGTCATAACGCTGTGACTTGGAGATGTGTCTCTGTTCTCCGATTCAGGAACTTCGCGTAGTTTTTGTTGCGGGGAACCTTGACATTGAATGCAGATGGAGTGCTGCACTTACATTGTTATAATTTATCTTAATTTTCTTAAATTCATTTATAATACGTTAGAATTATTTTTATGCTGTTGTATTTTAAAGAAAAGCCAGAAACTGTCCAAACATCAGTCGTTTGACAGGTTATCTATCACCTAGCGGCTGATAAAGATAGCTAGCCCGGGGTTCATTTGTTACCAAGTTGGTGGGCTTAGAATTCTCCTTTTGATCCCTGGCATCCCTGGTTTCGAAGTCCAGCTATTTGGCAGAGGCGGGGGCCAAACATTTTATACTAGTTGGTCATCCGGGATTTCCGGGCCCGTCAATGTCAGCAGTAATTGGTGCTAGGTTTTATTATTTATATATTTCTTTATATACACCAGACAGGGCCGAGTTACCGTCTCCACCATGGCTGCGGCCGAGATGGGGGACTCATTTACACGGGCCTATAGTTTTTCTATCTCGGACTCGCCCATCGAACTTTACAGATTTCTATAGAAATACACCATGTATAATTCAAAATATTTGGCTGATGGTAAGAATAGCTGGTATTTTGAATATACTAGAGTAGGGACGTTAGAATAGGGTAGAATCACACACTCTTTTGACAAAAAAAGGGTTTATTTGCTCGAATTTCATAAATTTTTGGTACTATGTGGATTTTAAATAAATATTTTGGGATTTACATTGGATTTCTGGCTTTTAAAAGGTTTATAGAAAATATTGAGTTCTAAAGGTTCTAAAATTTCTAGGATTCTATTGCAAAGGCATAATAATTATCCTAAATATTTTATTACATCAATTAAAATACATTTTCAACTCGAGAAGGCAGACCAATCTGTGCTGTGATGGATGATTGAACCTGAATTGAATTGAGGTAAAATTATACCTATTATCCTTTACACAGAGTATAAAGTCAAATGACAGGTGACGCAAGGCTATGCAAGGATGAAAACCGTGGCATGAACCAGGGAGTACTGGACAACCTTCGGACACGGCACACCTTCCGCATCATCTATGAGAAGGCCCTTAAGGAAATTTAATTATACCTATTGTCCTTTCCAAAGGGTGAAATGCAAATAAAACCAGCGGATGAGCTACGACAACTAAAGAACTAGGGTGTGTTATTCGCAAATTTTACAGCCAAAACTGATGGCCAAGCCACTACCGTACGGTGCTGTATGAAGGTGTGGTGCAGAACGTTACTTTAACGAGGTGGATAGGATATACGGTCTTATTAGATCACAAACAGTAAATGCGAGCACTGCTAGCAGTGAACGTGTTTCGACCACGAAGCTAAAGCGGACACACATATATAGGTGCTCCCGTACTAATTTTGTATGAGAGCGCGACCGCTTGTTTCAGTTGAGTTAACGTTTTTGATTATTACTCATGTGAATTAAAAATATCCACAAAAATCAAGTTACAGGGGTGAACCTGGATACTACTTATACTACAAATTGGTGTAGAATACTATTGAGATGTGCTGTTCGAATCGTAGAAATTTACGAATAAAATTGCGCTTATGTGTGGTGACGTCGTGCTCCCTATAAACGCTTAATAATGAGGTGTCTGTGTTGTCTGTGGTAAGAGATTACGTGCCGTTGATTAATAGTATTTTGTGCAACAGTTACATAATAAGGGTTCTTAAGATTCGAGGGTCGAAGTTACAAAATGAGGCGAAGCCGAATTTTGTAAAAACAGACCCGAGAATTTTAAGACCTAATTAAGGTAAAGGGCCCCTGTTTCGTGATAGTACGTGATTTCGTTAGTTTTTTGTCTGGCGCAAATAATAAGCAATTTAAATTTTAAACACGTTTTATTTAAATTATGCATATGAAAAAAATCTCTACTATTTCAGCTATTAAAAAAACAAGTACTAATGTTTTAGGGACTAAACTAACAGAAATATGAAGCTCTAAACAGTTGGCTGACCGCGGACAGCTGTGCGGTATGAGCGCACTTCTTGTAGCCGTAAGGTGCGCGCTCTTACTTCTTAAGCTTATGGAAAGGCAAAGGAAAGCCCATTTGAATAATAGTTTTGAGAGTGTTTCTTTGAGTTCTCTAATAATTGATTCGGCATATAAAATGATTAAATGTAAGCATAGAATTCCCTTAAAAGTGCAATAAATCAACTCACGAAATAGCGGTCACTTAATTTTTCGTGTGTCTCCTGTTTTGTCACTACCGAATCAAGGATTTTCTAGATATATTTTGATTGCTTGTGTATAATGTTTTACAACAAAGGTAATTCAAATGTGAATTAGAAAAAAAGTTATTTATTTCATGACGTTTCATATGAGCTAAATTCGGTATATGTTTTTCTCACTAGAATTCTCATAAACCGAGTTTGAATGTGACCCAAGTTTATATTTTTAAGGTAAATTCGCATATTAACTACCAGCACAATTTTGCTTATAATTCGATTTATTTTATTTATTGTTGTGAATGTTTATTTTATATAGAATAGTTAATTATAAATTTACGTATTTTAAATATGACCTACAAAATTAAGTCCGGGAATTTAAAAAAAAACAGTAACACGAAGTAAGGGACTTAGTTTTTGTTACTTTCCCCCAAGTTCGTGACAAATAAATCTATACAAGGTGTAAAGAAAATGCTAGTGATCCTTGTGAGCATAATATTAAGTATCGTATTCTGATTAAGAAAATATGAGAAAAAAAATTTTTCTCGCGAAAAAAAAAGTTGCATCAACCCTCCGGTTGGCCGGCCGGGCCGACGTGCCCCTATACAAAAAATATGTTTTTCACGTAAAAAAAATTTTTCGTCCAACTTTGTTTTCCACACCATTTTCCATACTAAACTTTCCTACCCAATTTTTCTTTCCCACCCTTTTCCACAGCTACTTCACTCTTTTAGATACCATTTCCCACTCTTTCAGACACTATTTCTCACTATTTCCCACACCATTTCCCACGACGGTTTCCTACTTAAGTAAACCATTTAAATATTTTAGATTATTGCTTACAAATTATCATTATTTACTCTGGAAAACTTTATACCGAAACAGGGGCCACGAGCTCACGAACTTAGGTGCTGAGCTGATATTTTATCACGAAATAGGATACAAATAAGAGGTTCACGAAAAAATTTATATTAAAAAAAGTTTTAACCAAAACTATATAATTTATACATTTAATTACTCCCAAGGAATCAATAGAACTCACTCAAAAGCTTTAGAAGTATTATCATTTTAGTCATATTAAAAAAAAATACAAAATCTCAACATGCTCTTAACAGCCTTAACCTGCCGAAACAGGGAACGTTTACCTTATGTACCGTTGCACACAATAGTTTTTCTACGAGTGCTAGGCAAGCAGGTAAACATTGAGTTCGACGAATGACCTGCTGCCTCTATACAATTGTCTTCAATCTCTCGGCGGATTGAGCCGGCGCCCCCCTCTTCTACAGCGGCGGGTGGCGGCGGTGCGGGGCCCGCCCCGGCAACAGACCCATTATATCCCTAAGAATCGACTTTCGAGTCATCTTATGACAACGTTCATAAAGTATATATGCTTTGAATAATGATGTCAGTCATTTTATTGGCAAATTAGAATGCAGGAGTAGAAAAAGGAATAATGATGTCAGTAGACAATAATGCTAACATGATAATATGTCAATGTTGTACCTGCCGAGTGCAAGCGAAATACCGTCTCCTACTATGCTCTCTTTTAAAAAATAAAAAAATAATAAAATAAAAATAGTTTATTTGCCAAAAACGTAAATACAAGTTTTTTACCTATGACACCACACTAGGCTAGGCCTGTCTCGTGGGATCAAGTGAAACAATTACCAGTTTAAACATTAACAGTTTGCTACGCTGAAGTTTTAATTTGAAATTACAAAAATCTTAAAGTAAAAGGTATACAATTATAATTTACAGCTTAAACCTCGCAATTAAAAACATATTTTAGGTGAAATACAGAAGTTTACAAAAGGGTATGGTACGTTGCAGTCAGTGTGTTTGTGTGTGTGAGTGTGTGTGTGTGTGTGAAAATAACTATCAAATTTATAGCAATTAAAAATAACAAGCAATGAAGCCTAACTAAATTTCATCGATAAGTTCGACAACATACCAAATCGACTGGTTATAAGGAATGTTAGCGACCTGAAGTCCTTATTAATTGTTCTGTTTCACTATAGCTAAGAGCTTTAATCCAGGGAATAACTTTTCTTTTAAATTCACTAACAGTACAGTTTTTAATGTTGCATTCTTTATTTACCTTGTTATACATATATGGAGAAAGGAAATCTTGAAATCTTTTTGCGAAGGCGGTTGCTGTACTAGGGATTGGTAAGTGAAAGATACGTTTTCTGAGGTAAGTACTATATGCTTCAGACTTGGTTACATTTGAGTGCATCTTCACTGTCAACCTGATGATTGCAAGCTTGCGCACGCTGAGTACGTCCATGTCCCTATATACATCTATTGTAGGATATAGCCTTGGCTTTCTAAGAATTACCTTGAGTATATACCTCTGTGCTCTTTCTAAAATAATCATTGCTGAGCTGGTTGCGCCCCCCCAAACAGTGATGCAGTAGGTTAAGATTGGCTGACAGAGAGAGATATAGATCGTTTTAAGAAGATTTCTGTCAGTTACGTCTCTTAATTTCTTCATTACATATATTAATTTCCTGACTCGAGCAGATACTGATTCGATGTGGCTAGAGAAATTTAGTTTTTCATCTACAGTGACTCCTAAGTATTTTAATGATGAAGATCGTTCGATTGAGCAGCAATTGCAAGATGTATCTTGAGTACAGTTTAATTTATGAATTTTAAGTTCTGGGTGGAGATTTGGTTCAGATGCGGCAGTTTTGTGAAAACATAGAAATTTTGTTTTCGCGGCGTTTAGAGTTAGCAGATTATTGTTTAGCCAAGTATTAATTAATGTTATACCGGTCTGTGCAATAGCCATGCACTGCGGCCAAGAGTTACCATGAAATAATATAGCAGTATCATCTGCGTAACAAATAATTTCCGCGTTGTTTATGGGAACATGTGTCAAGTCATTTAAATATAATATGAAAAGGGTTGGGCCAAGAATACTCCCCTGTGGAACCCCGAAAGTGACTGGTTTTGCATCGCTTATAATGCTACCAAGTTGGGTACATTGCCGTCTGCCAGTTAAGTAGCTCATGAACCAGGTTTGAGCTAATCCTCTGATTCCTAGGTGCTCTAGTTTCTGCAGAAGTAAAGGAATCGAAACTGTGTCGAATGCCTTAGACAGATCTAGGAATACTCCTGTGCAATGTTTTCCCTTGTCAAGGTATGTACTGACTAATTTTGTTAAAAGGGAGACCGCATCCTCTGTGGATTTTCCCTGTCGGAAACCAAATTGCCTATCCGACAATAAGCTTTCTGAATTTAGGTAGTTAATAAGCCTTTTGTTAACTATCTTTTCTAGTACTTTTGAACAGCTAGATAAAAGAGATATTGGCCTATAATTACTTGCACTATCTTTGGGGCCGGACTTATAGATTGGTACTACAGTTGCCGTCTTCCAAATCTCAGGAAAGGAGCCGTGTTCGAGACTAAGATTACATATGGTAGTGAGAGGTTTGGCTACGTATTGTATTACAAGTTTCAGAAAACTATTGCTTATCCCATCTGTCCCTGAGGCGCTGCTTGCTTTAAGGCTCATGATTATGGTTTCGACTTCTTGGATGTTAGTTGGAGACATAAAGAAAGAATTTGATGGCGATGAGGGTATGTTAACTTTAGATGCAAGAGATGCCTCAGATTCTCCGGATTGAGTCAGTAAATCATTTGCAAGTGACTGACCTACTGTCGATAAATAATCGTTTATGTGATTTAGAGATTCAAGCACAGTCGGTTTTATAGAGGCATAGCTAGGAGTTGTACTATCACTTGGGGTTTGTATTATTTGCTTTATAGCCTTCCACAGTTGTTTTGGATCATTTCGATTTTCTGCGACCTGTTTACGATCATGCTCAGTTTTGAGTTTACGGATAAGAGAAATATAATAGTTCCTATAACGCGTGAAAATGAGTCTTGCATTGAGGTCATTCGGATTTTTCCGACTTATTGCATGTAATCTATCCTTATGCATAGAACACCTAATTAGCCCCGGAGTTATCCAGGGCTTTAAATTAAACTTAGAGCGACTTACAGCCCTCTTAGTAGAGTTTTCATGTATAATGGTAGTCAGGACCTTAGTAAAATCGTTCGCAGCATCATCAGGAGAAGCACTATTGATAACAACTTCCCAGTCGGTCTCTCCCAATGCACTACAAATAGCTTCGTAATCTACTTTGTATACAAATCTTTCTATTTTCACTGGTATAGTTTTAGCTTCTAAGCAAAGTACTACCATATCATGGTCAGTAATGTCATTTGCGCAAACTATTGCATTATGAAATTTCTCTGATCTTACTAAATAATGATCTAGGCAAGCATCATTTCGTGTGGGCTTATCAACAGCAGACTTTAAACCTAGGCTAGCTATTAGGCATAAATAATCAGAAGACTGAGAAGTTGCTTTCATTATATCTATATTGATATCACCTGTGATAACGAGGTCTAGTTTACTGTTTATTCCGTTTACAAACGATTCTAAAGATGTCAAAAAGGGATCTATATTAGTCGTTGAAGGAGAGCGATAGATTCCAACAACAGCAAAACATTCAGGTACTTCAATATAGAGGCAATCAGCATCTTGAATTTTCGGTTCAGTTACCTGTACATTCCAAATATCTCTAGCGTAAATCACTACTCCACTTGCCTGGTTACCTAAGTTTTCAGTACGGTAGGAGATATAGCCATCAATCTGTTCAATCACGGACCCGTCCTTCAGCCAACATTCGGTAAGAACTATGAAATCAAACATTGTATTAAAACGCTTTAAGGTAACTAAAAAACTGCTAATGTTACGTTGTAAGCTTCGAATATTAAATGTCAAGATTTTTATGTTACAATCTCTATAAAAATAATTTTGGCATAGCTCTGGAGTCCCTACCGTGTGGCAGCTTACCGTGAAAGTTTCATCAATCTGGACTCCCGGATCTACGGCGCCGGAGGTGGTTGCATGAACGGAGAACCCGGACCAACTAGCCACCGGGTAGGGAGGGCTCCAGATCCATCAAACTGTATTATAAATTGTTGTGGTGATTATGTAGGCAAGGTGCTAGTGTGTAACCATGGAGTTTGTGAATGTATGCAATGCTGACAACAACGATCCATATATATGAGGTCTTTTTTTAAAACAAACTTATAATATAAACAGCTAATTCTACTAGTAGTTTTAAATATACATTGGAGAACGCTTACGACAAGATAAATATAAGCATAAAAATATCTGAACTTGAAATTATAATTATGAATCCAGTTCTTGGGCAGGTCCAAACACGCTGTCAATGCAGTCATTGTTGCGAATGTGTACAGCGTCTGCGCCGTCCCGCTTTCGAGTGTAGATGAATCCGCCTCTTGTCCAGCAGTACCTGAAGTTTGCCTGGCTCGCTCGTTCTCTGGCGATACGAAATAACTGACGGTTTTCGCGAGTTAGCCGTTCATTAATGTATAATTTCTGTGTGGTACCTTCTGTGGTAATATCCGTAGTGTCCAGATTACGCCGGGTTTTGGATTTTGCAAGGAAGTCATCTCGAACCTTTCTGCGGGCAAAGCGCACAATTACAGGGCGAGGTAATACTCTGGCCTCGTTGCCGGACTGTTGTTTCTTGGGGCCTGCTCTTGAAACGTAGTCTATGTCTACGTCTGATACGCTGGCACCTATCTTCGTGGCAATGGTCATCACGGTGTGATGCAAGTTTTCATTATTAGTTTCTGGACATCCTATTATTTCTAAGTCATTTCTCAAAAATAACTGTGCTTGACTGTTGTACCTATTTTCAAGATCCTGTAACGAAGCTTTTATGGCAACGGTTTGCGATTGCTGGTGCTCCAAGGCCTCCAGTCGACGCTCAGTGTCTGACAGCTTGCCTGTGATCTCATTCATACGGGTTTGGCACTTATCCAGAGAGTCTAATGCAGACTTCAGCTGGCTTTTTAAGTCCGACATATCACACCGTAAGAGTTTAATCTCTAAAGTAAGCTCTGCGAGGTCCCCATTAGAAGATGTCTGCGTCTTTGCCGGTTCGGGCGCTGGTTTAGGCGACTCGGACACTGACGTCGGTTTAGATGGTTCTGAAGCTTTATTCTTATTACGCACTGTAACGTTACTATCGCTCTGGAGGCTGCGATCTGGGGTGGAAGAGTTGGCACCGACTCTCATCTCTTTATTTGGTGACCTTGCTATTTTCATTTTGCCCCTTACCACGAAATCACAACTTAACTGTAATCGGGTGAGAATAGTATCGCGAGCGATAACGTTTTCCTGTCTGTGCCGGTATCGTGGTACAGGGCACGGTAGGATTCGACGTGTAACCGGCCGGTTTATGAGTTAAATCTACCGCACACAGCACTGTTTGTTAAATGTATGTGATGTAATTTTACGCACTTATTTTTCACGAAAACACTTGAGTTTATAGTCAGATTATATTTGCGATTAGTAGTTGATTACAGCAGGCACATTTTAATTCGAAATTTCACTAAAATTCTTCAAATACTGATTATTTACAAATTAAATGACGGAGAACCGATGTTATTGACAACAACGCAGGGTTGCCAGCCTTTTTGGACTGCATGTTTTGCTCGAACAGCAACTTCCCTGTATTATCATCAACTACGGCTGATTTAATGAACTTACGATTATCCATAGCTTAAAACGGACAGATTTGGTTTAGTTGTGTTGTGATATAATATGTTATATTTTTCAGCAAAAGCAGTTCCCCGATCAACCGAGCGGGCAGCTGACCCTCGGCGCCCACGTGTCGTCGCAAACCTTGCTGCACCCTCCCGTGGCGATGCAGTACTCGGCCCGCAAGGGCGCCGCGCTGCCGGCCTACAGCCGCGCGCGCAAGAGCGCCGCCGACATCGTGCTGGGGGAGTTCAGTGCCAATGTCTCCGCCAAGGTTAGTGACCCGAACCAAGGAAAAACCGCTCGGTATCACCCGTGTTAAACAAAGTACCTACAGTCCGAGAACATTAAGAGAAACCTTCGAAAAATCGGCGGTGATAGTGTGTTGCCGTCGATTGATACCTACCCGACGTCTCTTTAGAGAAGGCGTCTGGAAATCGTCGTCGTCGTCTGTCGTCTTTCGTTTTTAGGGTTCCGTACCTCGAAAGGAAAAAACGGAACCCTTACAGGATCACTTTGTTGTCCGTATGTCTGTCTGTCTGTCATGAGTTCAAGACCCTTTTTCTCAGGAATGTGTGGAGATATCAGGCTGAAATTTATATCAAATACTCAGGTCTGTTGTCTCTTGGAGCTGGGAAAAAATCTAACCAAATTAAAAACCAACGCAATCAAAAGATACAGTCTTTTGGCTGCAAATTTTAGAGTTTTTCAGCACTCGCAAAACCTACGGGGTACTTCCCTTGAACTCAGAAACTTGAAATTTGGCTCGAAGCAACGTCATATAGCATAGACAATGGAAAAATTACAAAACTGAGAAATTTTAGTAAAATCATACATAAATATATATTTTATACCACACCTGGCCATAAAGTGGCCAAGTGTAGACATAAAACCATGTACACAACACGGGAGGTAATACAGAAAGCCCTCGATCGCATATTTACGTCCCTCGCTTGAAAACGAAACTTTTATGTTACGGATTTCATTTTCATTTAGTAATAAACATACTACAACTTTTGCTTGTTATAGGTTTGTACGGAACCCTCGGTGCGCGAGTCTGACTCGCACTTGGCCGGTTTTTTCTTAATTAGAATTCGAAAGTTTTTTTAAGTGCTCACAGACTGTACGAGCTTCCTTGTCACGAAAACGCTGCAAATTGGAGCGGGTGTGCCGAAAATGTTATGTTTCACTTAGTGACAAAATTGGTTCATCCCCCATGACTTGAAAACGCATAATTCAAAACTTCACAAAAACTTTAATTCTGTGTAAACAAAATAAGGTGCAAATGGGAAATCTCGACTGCTGGTAAATTTCAAGTAAATCGCAATATCTTACGTGTTTTTATTTATATCATTAACTATATTGCCATCTTTATCGGGATAGCGGAAAACAACATTTATCGGTCTATAAATGGCACCATATGTAAGTAGTTAATTACGTAAAACACGTAATATACATATATTTCGATTTAATTGAAATTTCTCCACAACACTATTGCGTTGTATACATATTTAGCCTCGAGAAAACGGAACCACAAACAAGAAACATTTATATTTCCAGATGAGAAACGGTAGAACGATCCTAGGCATGGGCATGACCTTCCAGCGGGTCCACCTGGACACGAGCTACGGTAACCCAGAGGTCGCTAAATGGTATCCGACCAGCGACGGCATCGTAAGTATTCCACATTTATAGTAGGTACTTACGGCTCTTCCCAGGTGAACTTTTCGCTTCGAGCCTTAATTTTTCAAACAAAGGCCATTGTCTATATTTTCGAAAGCCGCTAGCTACCGAGTTAGCACGTGCCAGTACAACGTTCATATTGAAAAACAACCGGTATCGTCATAGTATTTAGGTTCAAAGTTAATGCCACTGATATTCTAGATAGGTATTACGTTTTGGTAGTGTAGCCAGTATAGGACGATAGACCGCTCTGAAGCGATACGGCACTCATATTATTTTGATACTTAGTGTGGCGTTAAAAATGAAACTAAGTTATTTTTTTGGCTGACCTTTTAAATACTTGCCTAATCATGTACACGTACACACTTATAACATTTTCTACAGACCCTTCCATACTTTTGCTATGGCTCGTAAACTTAGAGCCAAGCATCCATCCTAATCTTTCCCATTGTCAAAGGTTTTACTCTCAATGCAAGTATTTCTAGAGTTGAAACAAGCGTTCGCCCAATGACAATACACGCACACATTTTAAAACACGTTTCATTCAAGATGTCTGAGGGGTACCCTTCAAAAGGCGGTGGAGGGTAACAAACGTCTAGATAGCTAGCTAGCATCCAAATCAGAAAATAAAAATAAATACTTAATTTCAAATAAATTAAATAACGCTTTTAAATCGGCTCAACGATTTTAGAGTACAGACAGACAAACGTAATGGGTAATCTTATAACATAACACCCCTCTTTTTGCATCGGGGGTCTTAAAAAAGCCACTATTTGAGCGACCGTGTTAAAAATATATTTGTTCTATTATTATATGTATAATGAATCTATACTTATTTTCCAGGTCCAACTATCCGACATGATAGACGTAGCGCCCGAGCAGATCTACGACAGCTCCCTAACGTTCATCCACCTACGGAACCCCGTGCCCGAGGGCGCGCTCACGCTCTGCCCTATGGAGATCCGCTCCGTCTTCATCAACAAGACTCTGGCACCCTAAACCTGGTGTAAACGCAGGAGAAAATTAGTAATAGTAACTTCAATTGGACTACAGAAGATATATTAAGCTATTCGCTGTGTGCTAAGTGCATGGTGGGGGTAACGAGAACGATCGCAGTGCTCAATGTGACAAGAAATGAAACTGCGAATGGGTGTCTGCTGTCAAAATAGTGAATCAGCCAGTTATATCACTACATAGTATAAAACAAAGTCGGTTCCTGCTGTCTGTCCCTATGTATGCTTAGATCTTTAAAACTACGCAACGGATTTTGATGCGGTTTTTTTTAATAGATAGATTGATTCAAGAGGAAGGTTTATACGTATAATTGCACCTGTGCGAAACCTAGTTTCATATAAGCAAGGAATACAACCTATTTATAAAAAAGGAAAAAAAGAGATTGACCGCCTGCCCAAGAGATGGCGCCGCAATCATGCACACAGCGAATAAGGCATACATGCTCGTACTCCGCGTGTTCCAAGGATGAATTATCGAAATCGTGAACTTGTTCCAACTCTAATATAAAAGGTATAACAAAAATGCTTGGTGATCCTTTTAAGGGTTTAATTGGTACTGTATTCTATTTTCTATTCAAGAAAAAAAAATGCGATAAAAAAATTGGGTTTGTATGGAGGGTTGGCCACCTGAGACGACGTGTCCCATTAAAAAAATATTTTGAGTCCATAAAAATCTTACTCGCAATACGATATTAATTATGCCCTTAAACGGATCACCAGTATTTTTGTTACACCCTGTAGAATGAAGCATAGCCGAGGAAATTGCAATTATTCATCCAATGTTGGGAGAGTAAATGGTATTGTTACCTCATTTGCGTCTGTTAGCTTAATATTTATCTGTGAGTTAGACACTGTTTATCGAAAAGGGATTCATTGGAATCAATAACTTACGTTTTGGACAGAAAGTTCAGATCTGATTAACATGTTTTTGTGGGTACATACTTTTCCCAAAATTACGTACAGCTCAATCCCAGATTCAGATCTGACAAAATGTGTTTGTACCTATATTAAGAAATGATCTCTGCAATCTTAGTAATAATCATCTAATAAAACCTTATAATAGGGAAGATGCAGCTATAATATTTACTATTATTTTGTGATCAAAACGATGAAAATACATAAAATAAAAGGTATTGTAACGTTTTTACTTTAGTTTATACAAATTTCAAACAATAATTACGATTTGAAGTCACGTGAAACGGAACATGTTTTAATCCACCAATCAGCGTCTGGTGACGTCACACCTGTATGACGGCTAATAGTTGACAACTGCTGCACTAGTTTTGTTCTATGGGATTTGGCTTAAAGGGCTAGCATCCGGGTAAAAAAAACAGAATTTAACACTGTTGGCAGGTTTGACAGCATAGACATAGGATAAAAGGTATAGACGGGGCATGGTAATAGTAATACCAAGATAGAACGGGATGGTCTTATTACACTTTCAATAGGTACGGCAGAGAGGTGCTATTATCGTTGGTCCTTGTCATAGTTCATATTACCCTCCACGCGTTACTTCTAGCAGTGGAGGGTAACAAACAAATATAATTCGAGATTTCTTCAAGGATTTCTGTGATTGCTACGAGAAAAGCTGTTATTTTTCCTAGAAAGTTGTGTCGGCTAAGGAAAACAATGGTAAATTGTTCTGTTTTGTGCTGTAGATGTGATTATGGGCATCTATATATCTATCCCTTACGGGGGTACACGTGTGCGGGCTCTAGTTAATGCTTGCTTTGAGTTTGACAGGGACAAACCAAGGACGAACAAATATGGCGTGTGACACATACATGAGTGACGTCACAGGAACTGTAGATCCGATTAGGCGCGAAAATTTAAATTGTCAGTTAATAACAGCATTTTTTGACTATAAATTATAGTATATTCATTTTTTAACACACTCGTGGTCTATTCTACGTGCAATTCTTTCAAATGGAAGCATAAATGAAAACACTGCATCTTGCCTATAGCTGGAACTATACATGGCTAAAATGAATTATCAATTAATCATATTAATTTAGTTATATCCCATCCAGAGTAAAACATCGTGTGTTTATTTGTTCTATATGATTTTTTTTTATTATGTACACTTTATCCTATTTCAGTGAAATATATTGTCATAATACTGTCAATCAATTAAGTTTGTTTTCACCTCACTAGCTCGGAAAGCCCTTTTTGTTTGTTTAATATCTATTGTGAAAATCGCTTTTTATCCACATGTGGTGAAAGAGTTTTGACATAAGTGACAAGTGGCTTAAGTGACATTTGACAGCTAACAAAACGTAAAACGTTAAAAGTGCAGAATTTTTAACATCGCAATTAATGAATTGCATCGAGTAAAAACACTTAATACAGTCTTACAACTTTATTTTAATTCATAAATATCAGCATTCAACATTAATCTTCATTCTTTTTGTAAAAACGGATAAATTGTTCTGACAGCCGAATAAGTCTACGTACGAACAAAACGCATCTGACATTTAATAAAACCTTTTACGTCAAAACTTTTCATTTCAATTCATCCAAATCATCCATCATATCAACGTTAAATATTCGCATGTTTCTCTAGGTTGTTTTGTTAAAAATTAGTGATTCGAGTGATGAAGAAGTATTAAACACCTGAGGAATTACGGGAAACCGAGCAAAATGCATCCTTTTTCTTATTTTCCTCGCTGTAGTGAGGTGAAAAGTTTTGTGTTATACACGGGTGAAAGTTATTTTACGTCTCGTGTATTAAAGCACTCGCTACGCTCAGGATTCTATTTTTGAACCACTCGCTTCGCTCGTGGTCAATATTAGAATCCTTTCGCTAGCTCGTGTTTCAAATAACACTCGCACGTAAAATACAACTTTCACCACTTGTATAACAAATAACTATTTCATACTACTTAAATATAATAATCTCTAAAAATATTGAGTTTTATTTTCACAATTGTCACCTAGTACATGTTATGAAAGTTCCGATACTCAGAAAGTACCGATGTATTCATTCCGTAATAAGTAGATAGTTATGACTTTATGAGAGACATCGAGAGTTGGGCTAATAGGCGTACATTGGTAAAATAAACGCACAAATGACTTTTGAATAGTTTATTTAAATTTAAAAATAACAACACCGTTATAATAAAAACAACATAAACCAATAAATACAGGTTTCACGTGACTAGGCAAGTTGGCACAGCGACCAAGCACTGTGTTGGTAACAAATCAAATCTTATTCATTATAATGTTGCCCTCCTAAGTCGAATAGCTTATCGTCAACTGCTACAACTTTGCCTGACTTACCAACAGCTATTTATATCTTATCCCTGATGGCCGCTTCCCATCTCAGGAATGCGATATACACCGTGGGCAGATTAAACCCGACAGGTTTTAACCACGTATTCCCGAGGCCAAAAGAAGCAAAAAACGTCATACGACTTTTGGCCAATTTTGCCAAAAAAAATTTTTTTTTTCTTTTTGTTTGGATTTTTATAATGTTTTAAACATAAAAAGTAAATTTTATTACTAAAAATATCACTTACAATTATTATTTTACATTTTTTTCCTAATAACTAGTTAATGAAAAAAGTTTTTTGTTACATTGACATCTGTCAATAAAGATCTCATCAGACTAGTCTTCATAGTGGTGACATCGTCATCAAAGCGGACATTTTTCGCTCAGATACAATAGTGTTTGATTTTTTTTTATTGGCAAATACTCTGGAACTAAGGCGAAATCGACCTAGAGTCATACAATATTTTTGCCTTCTTTTGGCTTCGGGAATACATGGTTAGAATCCGTCGGGTTTAATCTGCCCAAGGTGTATAATAGCTGTTTTGTGAAGAAAAACATTTACAAAATTGTGCATCTTAGGCATTAGTTGTAGCAGTTGACAGTGTATAAAAAATTGCAATCATAAACATTAAATTCTATGCCATTTGCCAAAACTTTTGAAATAACGCAAAATAGCGTATAGAAAAAAAATAGTAATAAGCCAAATAGGCTTAGGAGAGCAGTATATTGTATTGTCAATGATAATATTAATCAGAGCAGAATATTGTATTGTCAATGGGAATATTATAATTGACAATATTATAATTATCATATATATTACAGTTATGTATTCATTTTCATAACTAATAACGTACAATCAACATATGTATACATTCTGAACCTTACAAAGGAATAAGGTGCAGAATTGTAAACATATTTTTGGTGTTGTCTGAATTCCTAAATACTGATTCCTATGTTAACGAAGGTCGTTATTATACAATACTGTTGCAGACTACAAAATGCAAATTACATTTTCGTGTCATCAAGGACAGTCCAATAATTATAATTTTGAGTCCAAATAAAATCAGTCTACCGTGTCAAGTTTTGGAATGGATTATCATTCATTACAACGCGACTCACCAATGCTAGCAGGAATTAAATGAATGAATGGTGCGTGTGGCTTATATTTACATGTATCACGTTTTCGTAATGTATTTACGTAACCACATATTCATTGATGACAAACGTGGAAAAATGAGATTACTTATGAAAAAAAAAAGAAATTACTTACATACTTCGAGTACTGAATGTTGCATACTCACGACCATGTATCTTAAAACTTGTATTAAGATACTGTATTTTTTTGTTTTTGAATTTAACAAACAATGATATACTATATTTTAGTCACTTGTTAGATAATTCACGTTAGCATTGTTGAGTCGACCTGTATATTTTAGGAGACAAATAATCTGACCTTAAATACTTAAATAACATATTATTCATCATACTTTAAACACAATACGGCAACTATTATGGCGTAATTTTTTTTTAAATATCACCAATACTTTCGAAATAAGACTTAACTTTGGAGTGAATCATTTTTGACCTTATACATATAAGTAGTTTAAGAAAGAAAACGTTATATTCATAATCTGTAAAAAAAAGCGTTTATAAAAATGCGAACTAGGTTATATTGCAAACACGAAAACAAAACTTGTATCTTCATATTACGAAAATTCTAGTTGTGACTTACCTCGAGTCTCAACCATTCGCAAAATAAGTTTGTTTTGTATCCAAATTTGGGTCATGTTTTTCAACAATGGATTTTAACTTCGGAACTGGAAAAGATGAATTATATTTTTACTGAATCCTTATACTTTCTTGAATAAAAAAAAACTAAAGCTATAACCGATCACAAACACTAGACCTAATAATAAATTGTTCTTAATTTGGTACTACTATACCGGGCAAGGATATAAATGATGAATTATAATACTATGTAATTTTAGGACGTTCACGCAATAGTAGTTTATGTAACTGTTACGTAATAGGGGTCCTTGAAACACGAGTGTGGTTTTATGAAACGAACGAAGTGAGTTTCATAATAAGATCACACGTGTGTTTTAAGGCCTAATTACGTACAGTTGCATACACTGCTTTATCTACACACATATTATAAACCCGAAATGATGATTGAATGACTGCCATTGCACGGATTGCACGCCATCGCCATGACCAACTCGATTGTGTCGGCGGTCGGGAGGCGCGCGCCGGCGGGCGGGGCCCACCCGGATTTTCATAATGATATCGAATTTTTGCTTATTATTTGATAATAATAACATCGTTACAGATAAGACATTTGTTCTAACTACTATACTTCGTTTTTTTTTCAGATTAGAAAAATCGTGCGATAGTCGTCATGCGATTTTTGGGAAAACGATTTAAAAATTTGTTCTTTGCATCGTATTGGCTTAAGCGTATCACTAATGCGTGCCGATAAAATAATACATTTTTATTAGACAGCGTTTCATCATGTCTATTAGTTAAAACAAACAATCTCCTAAATCTGAATGAGGATTAAACATTAAACCCATAGATTAAAAACGGTGCTTTTTAATCGCCGTTGTGGAACCATTTCTGACGTTTTTCTGAGGTCTAGACTGTAGGGTCGACTACAAAGAGATGTATCCACTTTTGGACCTTATTACAATGCAATAAGGTAGGTAGTCGACTGTACCATAGACTGCATGGATTTCACATTTCTAGACCATAACCTTAGATTATTTCTTTGCGATCGCGACGCCACCTGCGCATAATTTCGAGCGTTTATCATTTATAATCGGGAAGCGAGCTTCTGGTCCAGGATAACGGGGTTGTTGGCCGTGAAGTCGACGGTGAAGTCGGGCAGGATGGAGCGCACGAGACGGCGGCAGGAGGATAGCGTGGCTGGTGATACGTTGTACGTTTGTTCCTTGGCGCTGAAGGGCGAAAATTATAGTTGAAGTAAATAGTAGATTGTGTAATAAGGGAGCAAAATGAAATATTTACGGCAAGCGTGTAATTGAATCCCAAACGAAGCGATGGAGTTTATTTAGTTTATTTCCTGAGTGTTTTGCTCCTATGTGACACATACTCCTTTTCACACCACCTTAGAGGAAATTAAACAATGTTATGGTTGATTATAAAGAATCGATTAATTTAATAAAAAAAATGCTTTTAGTGACGAAATGGCTGAAAAATAAACTGATGTCCTTGAACAGAAAAGTGTCACTTTGTTCCCTCCTAGCAGGGAAGAAAAATCCCGTATACGACTAGGTGGTGTGAAAAACTATATTCATACTAAAGGGTCCTTTATCCTCAATTTTGAGTTAAGCATGGATCTTAAATCTGCGATAAATAAGTTACGTAATACAATAAAAAATATCCCAAAATGAGGATAACCTTTAGTTATGTATGGAACGAACAAACGAACGCCACATATGTACAAATGAGCTTATTTCGTAAAAGCTTCGTTCATTCTTCGATGAGTTACGCAATACGGCAATGTTTACAGTCAAGTTTATAAATAAATATGCTTTGGCAAAGGGACGAAATATGTACGGCTTTGTGAACTTGACATCAAACTTAGTATTACCATATTTTTCGGCCGGCGCGAGTCCGCTGAGGCAGTTGGCGACGGCGTCGAGGCTGAGGCAGTAGGGGTGCCGCTGCTGCGCCTCCGCGGCCGCCTGCGCCAGCTTCAACGCTAGCTTGTTTGCTAACAACAAGTGTCAGTAGTGTAGCAACTAACCTCTTGTCCCTGAGCAGCGCTCCGGCCAGCGCGAGTCCGCTGAGGCAGTTGGCGACGGCGTCGAGGCTGAGGCAGTAGGGGTGCCGCTGCTGCGCCTTCGCGGCCGCCTGCGCCAACTTCAACGCTAGCTTGTTTGCTAACAACAAGCGACATTTGTCTTGTCAGTAGTGTAGCAACTAACCTCTTGTCCCTGAGCAGCGCTCCGGCCAGTGCGAGTCCGCTGAGGCAGTTGGCGACGGCGTCGAGGCTGAGGCAGTAGGGGTACCGCTGCTGCGCCTTCGCGGCCGCCTGCGCCAACTTCAACGCTAGCTTGTTTGCTAACAACAAGCGACATTTGTCTTGTCAGTAGTGTAGCAACTAACCTCTTGTCTCTGAGCAGCGCTCCGGCCAGCGCGAGTCCGCTGAGGCAGTTGGCGACGGCGTCGAGGCTGAGGCAGTAGGGGTGCCGCTGCTGCGCCTCCGCCGCCGCCTGCACCAGCTTCAACGCTAGCTTGTGTGTGCAGCTCGTTTGCTAAACAAAAAAGAAATAAAATTCTAAAAACTAGTCCAGCTTGAGATTTTCTATTTTGGGTCCTGATGTGTTATTTACATTCCCGAATGAAAGGCATCATCATTATGACGAAAACCTTCTAGAAACAAAATTTCACTCCCTGGAGTGATGAAAGTCGCACTTTCGTCACTCCAGGGAGTGAGGAAAGTAGGCTTGTTCGAACTGCTGAGGTGAAAACATATACGCCCCAAGTGCTGGGCATGGGCCTCATCTCCCCGAGTTTCAAACCCACCTTAAGTTTCGAAGCTACATATCCATTCTTTACACTGTATTTAAGGGCTTGCGAGAATGTCTGGAGTTTACCTGTGTCATGACGTCGGCTCAGATGAGATGAGAGACGGAGAAGGTACGACAGTTTGTCATCCTGGCCCGCCGTGAATGTGTGCCCGTCTTGCGCTAGCACATCGCTCTTTACACAATAGTTGGGAGAAGTAAGTTTAACCTGTGTCATGACGTCGGCACAGATGAGATGAGAGGCGGAGAAGGTACGACAGTTTGTCATCCTGGCCCGCCGTGAATGTGTGCCTGTCTTGCGCTAGCACACCGCTCTTTACACAATAGTTGGGAGAAGCCAGTTTCACCTGTGTCATGACGTCGGCACAGATGAGATGAGAGGCAGAGAAGGTACGGCAGTTTGTCATCCTGGCCCGCCGTGAATGTGTGCCCGTCTTGCGCTAGCATACCGCTCTTTACACAATAGTTGGGAGAAGTCAGTTTACCTGTGTCATGACGTCGCCACAGATGAGAGACGGAGAAGGTACGACAGTTTGTCATCCTGGCCCGCCGTGAATGTGTGCCCGTCTTGCGCTAGCACACCGCTATTTACACAATAGTTGGGAGAAGTCAGTTAAACCTGTGTCATGACGTCGGCACAGATGAGATGAGAGACGGAGTAGGTACGACAGTTTGTCATCCTCGCCCGCCGTGAATGTGTGCCCGTCTTGCGCTAGCACACCGCTCTTTACACAATAGTTGGGAGAAGTCAGTTTAACCTGTGTCATGACGTCGGCACAGATGAGATGAGAGACGGAGTAGGTACGACAGTTTGTCATCCTCGCCCGCCGTGAATGTTTGCCCGTCTTGCGCTAGCACACCGCTCTTTACACAATAGTTGGGAGAAGTCAGTTTAACCTGTGTCATGACGTCGGCACAGATGAGATGAGAGACGGAGTAGGTACCACAGTTTGTCATCCCGGCCCGCCGTGAATGTGTGCCCGTCTTGCGCTAGCACATCGCTCTTTACACAATAGTTGGGAGAAGTCAGTTTAACCTGTGTCATGACGTCGGCACAGATGAGAGACGGAGTAGGTACGACAGTTTGTCATCCTGGCCCGCCGCGAATGTGTGCCCGTCTTGCGCTAGCACATCGCTCTTTACACAATAGTTGGGAGAAGTCAGTTTAACCTGTGTCATGACGTCGGCACAGATGAGAGACGGAGAAGGTACGACAGTTTGTCATCCTGGCCCGCCGTGAATGTCGGCCCGTCTTGCGCTAGCACACCGCTCTTTACACAATAGTTGGGAGAAGTCAGTTTACCTGTGTCATGACGTCGGCACAGATGAGATGAGAGACGGAGAAGGTACGACAGTTTGTCATCCTGGCCCGCCGTGAATGTGGGCCCGTCTTGCGCTAGCACACCGCTCTTTACACAATAGTTGGGAGAAGTCAGTTTAACCTGTGTCATGACGTCGGCACAGATGAGATGAGAGACGGAGTAGGTACGACAGTTTGTCATCCCGGCCCGCCGTGAATGTGTGCCCGTCTTGCGCTAGCACACCGCTCCTTACACAATAGTTGGGAGAAGTCAGTTTACCTGTGTCATGACGTCGCTCAGATGAGATGAGAAACGGAGAAGGTACGACAGTTTGTCATCCTGGCCCGCCGTGAATGTGGGCCCGTCTTGCGCTAGCACACCGCGCTTTACACAATAGTTGGGAGAAGTCAGTTTAACCTGTGTCATGACGTCGGCACAGATGAGATGAGAGACGGAGTAGGTACGACAGTTTGTCATCCTGGCCCGCCGTGAATGTGTGCCCGTCTTGCGCTAGCACACCGCTCTTTACACAATAGTTGGGAGAAGTCAGTTTAACCTGTGTCATGACGTCGGCACAGATGAGATGAGAGACGGAGTAGGTACGACAGTTTGTCATCCCGGCCCGCCGTGAATGTGTGCCCGTCTTGCGCTAGCACACCGCTCCTTACACAATAGTTGGGAGAAGTCAGTTTACCTGTGTCATGACGTCGCTCAGATGAGATGAGAAACGGAGAAGGTACGACAGTTTGTCATCCTGGCCCGCCGTGAATGTGTGCCCGTCTTAAGCTAGCACACCGCTCTTTACACAATAGTTGGGAGAAGTCAGTTTAACCTGTGTCATGTCATGACGTCGGCACAAATGAGAGACGGAAAAGGTACGACAGTTTGTCATCCTGGCCCGCCGTGAATGTGTGCCCGTCTTGCGCTAGCACATCGCTCTTTACACAATACTTGGGAGAAGTCAGTTTAACCTGTGTCATGACGTCGGCACAGATGAGAGACGGAGAAGGTACGACAGTTTGTCATCCTGGCCCGCCGTGAATGTCGGCCCGTCTTGCGCTAGCACACCGCTCTTTACACAATAGTTGGGAGAAGTCAGTTTACCTGTGTCATGACGTCGGCACCGATGAGATGAGAGGCGGAGAAGGTACGACAGTTTGTCATCCTGGCCCGCCGTGAATGTGTGCCCGTCTTGCGCTAGCACACCGCTCTTTACACAATAGTTGGGAGAAGTCAGTTTAACCTGTGTCATGACGTCGGCACAGATGAGATGAGAGACGGAGTAGGTATGACAGTTTGTCATCCTGGCCCGTCGTGAATGTGTGCCCGTCTTGCGCTAGCACATCGCTCTTTACACAATAGTTGGGAGAAGTCAGTTTACCTGTGTCATGACGTCGGCTCAGATGAGATGAGAAACGGAGAAAGTACGACAATTTGTCATCCTGGCCCGCCGTGAATGCGTGCCCGTCTTGCGCTAGCACACCGCTCTTTACACAATAGTTGGGTTGGGAGAAGTCAGTTTAACCTGTGTCATGATGTCGGCACAGATGAGATGAGAGGCGGAGAAGGTACGACAGTTTGTCATCCTGGCCCGCCGTGAATGTGTGCCCGTCTTGCGCTAGCACACCGCTCTTTACACAATAGTTGGGAGAAGTCAGTTTAACCTGTGTCATGACGTCGGCACAGATGAGCAGAGTGGAGAGGGCGGGCCATATGGCCCACTTGAGTAGGTACGACAACTTGTGGTCAGGGCCCGGGGTGAATGTGGTCCCGTCTTCCGCTAGCACACCGCTCTTCACACAGTAGTCGAGGGCATGTGAAAATGTCTGAAGTCAAAGAACATCTGAGGTTAGTTTCGTGGTACTAATAAAGTAAAATACACATTTTAACCTTGTGTCACATCATTTAAAATTTTCCCGCGCAATTTGACAACAATTACTTGAATTACAAAGGAAACACTTTAAAGAACATACAAATATGTAGTTTGAATTCCGTTGCAATATAATGTGCATTATATTGTACATTGGGCGGTAAGCTCAAGTCAATTGCGTGTACTTATTAGTGTACTACTAGTACGCCATTTGTTACTAGGTGGAGTAGCAGTGCAGGTGACATTTCCTCTTACATTTTGGGTATCATTAGGGGGCTATCGGACAAAGGGCGCAATTGACTTGAGCTTCAAAAAGTTCTTAGGCTGTGCTGCTCTACTATATAAGTTACTCTATGGCTGAATAAACCCTCAGTAGGAAATTTGCTTGACTTACCGTCTCTTCAGTCTTTTCGATGTGGAAAAATTCGTGCCTGAGCATCGTCCGTATGCAGTTGTAGTCAGCTAACAACTGTTCTGTAAATAAATCATTGAGCAGTTAAATTATGCGTATCACATCGCAAAATGTGATAATTTCAAAACTATTTCAAGAAGAGCTGAATGTTTTTGTGCTAATAAAGTTTTCTTAAATAGTAAATTGTACAATAAGTGCATAAAACGAGCCATTTTACGCGAGGCATTTATCTATCCGAGCGAGCGAGGATTCATTTCAAGTCGAGCGTAAAATGGGCGAGGTTTTATGGACACGTTGCGCACTCTACTTTCCGCTTCGATTGCGAGAAAATAAAGCAATTTCAGGTTGTAACACAAAATTACTATGAAAGATAAATGCGTTTCCCGCCTGTTAACTTTTTTTTCTTTTATTTTCAGTAGATATGTGACAAAGGTCGTAGTGATTTTTTTTAAACAAAAGTTTAGGAAGTTATTTGCGTGCGGCTGTTGGACCGACTGCCTTGGTATTTGCATAAAAAGCGATTTTAGGTCGCCTACGCAAGGCTTAGAGACGAACTTTTAGAGTTAGAGAAGTGAAAAAATATTTAATATACGAGTGTGATACTTTCAGAAATGTATATAGGCTATTTGACCACGTTACTGTAGGAGGGAAACCACGATTAGTGACAATTTCCTTGATAGGTTATTTTTTAAAATCAGGTCTTATTTAATTCTGAAACTGATTGTATACCTCAAAAATAAAGAATGTCAAGATATAATTTCATATGATATTTAGTCATTAACTAGTTCTGGTTTATGCTAAGAGGATTTGATTAAGATTATATTTCGTGACTTGACTAAAAGATCCACTTGGAAGCGTTGCTGCCATAAACAATAATTTTACAAGTGGGCGCGGTTTAAGAGGATTTAGGTAGGGCCTTAAGAGTCGCCAGGACGCTCGTGTTCCAATACAAACGTAGTTCAGCTCTTATTTTAAAACGACAGGCTTTAGAACCATGAAATTTGGCATGGGCATTCTAGTAGTACAGACCTAGGTCGGACATTCGTTTTCGTTGCTAAAAATTTTATTACAAAGAAAATACAGCCAGTTACAGATTTACATACAAAATCTGTACTACTAGAATGCCCATGCCAAATTTCATGGTTCTAAAGCATGTCGTTTTAAAATGAGAGCTGAACTACGTTTGTATGGGAATGCGAGTTCACGCGAGCGTCCTGGCTACTCTTAAGACTGTTACTAGTATTATGTTAAATTGTTAACATACCCCTGCTAGTGGCCGCCCTAGCAACTATGACGCACAGAACTGCCGGCGGCACTAAATAATTTAGAACAGGGTTCACGTACAGTTGTAGTTGGATTATCGGTACGGCGTTTACCATTGTCTCCGCTTTTATTATGTGACCTGAAAGGCATATTATAATTATAAAAACATATGTTACATACTATATCTATGTATATTCAAATAAGTATTTTTATTTTCTAATACACGTTTTTTACTAGTATGAACGTCTAGGTTCATGTCAAGAATGTAAATTATAGTCAGGCTAACCAAAAAAGTTAATCCTCTTCACCTTTTTAGGGTGAGGATCTGAGGTTGAGGGTCTAGTAAGAAAACTTTTGCATGGGGATTTGGTTATGAGTTATATTACCCAAAATCGATCTTGATCCTGATGTTTTGGCCAGAATAAAAAAGTATCTAGTCAAATAATGTTCTTAACTTTAAAAAGACTAATCACGATATAACCTAAATCTGAATTTCTCACCTTTCATTTTCTTCTGCACATCCGCGGACACCTCCATGATCTCACTGGACAGCAATCTCAATTGACTCTTCTGATCCACCTTCATCATACTTCTATGTACCACCAGCACCCTCTCCACGCTACTCTTAACATCATTCTCAAACACCGTCGCCCCTAGCTGCCTTAGCACTCCTACCATCCATTCAACTTCAAGTAAAACCTGTGATATGCTCAATACTTCGCTTTTCATTAAGCTTTGCATCAGGACTAAGGCTAGTAAATTCGAAATAGTCGCAACTGTGTTTTTCTGTTGCAATGTAATCACATAATTGGCTAAGTCCTGGACGTTTTGGAACTGAGCTGGCGTGAGCTGCTGGAGGTCTACTGGTTTGTTTCGCTCGTCGCTTGTGGTGGGGGCGTTTAGGTATTCGCGGACGGAGAGGGGGGCGCCTAGGTTGATGTAGATGTTTCCGAAATGGTCGTTTAGTCGGTGCAAGACTTTCAGTAGACCCTGAAATGAGGGAAACACACAGATGATATTTATTCTTAGATTAGGATTTATTTAGTCAGATTTCTAAAACGGGCGAAGTGCGGAAGTGAGCGGACTGCAACGCGCGTGCTCTGGAGTTGCAGGCGTTCATAGTCTACAGTAGCTGCTTACCATTAAACAGGCCGTAAGAATGTTGGCCATCGTTATGGTAATAAAAATAATTACGGCGCGGTTGATACAAAACTGTGATTGGTTCTATATCATGCTAGCCAGAAGATTCGCCAAATGCAGCGACGGCGTGAAAAGGCAGCTGTTCCTGAGCTTTTGTACCTGTGTCTACACAGTGGAATTGTGGTCGGAGTACACCTGTGCGGCAGTGGGAGACATGCGCGTGCAGTACAACAACGCGTGGCGAGCGCTGTTCCGGCTGCCGCGCTGGTGCAGCGCGAGCGCCATGTTCGCGGAGGGCCGCGCGCCGGGCTGGGCCGCGCTGCTGAGAGCGAGGAGCGCCGCCGCCAGAAAGGCGATCAATGGTTCCGGCAACACGCTGCTGTCCGCAGTGAGGGAGTGGGACACTAGCCCGCTTCATGAGCGCTGGAGGACCTACCACAAACCTGTCACCATGAGATCGGGGTGAACCGTGGTACAGGCTATGACGGAGTTTTTAGATTAATAATTTAAATTTAATTTTAAATTTTAAATTTAATTTTTAATAATTTATGTTATATGTATATTATTTTAATTTAATTTAGGTTTAATTATATTTATTTGTTCTATATGGAAACCATTTCTGGATTAATCAATTTCATTTCATTTCATTTCTATCATAAGTCGATTTTTCTCATGTTTACGCGGGACTAATACACAACTGAGCGCTGAGCAGTTATTGGTTCAAATCTAAGGACAGTATACGTGCGAAACGGCTCATGAAAGGAACGGAAATTTTGTTAGAACAGCGACCGGTATCCGTATTGGTTCCATAGATCAATGATACCAACTCTTTTAATGTCGGTACTCTCTGCATATGTACAGACTTCTTATCTATATGGACTTCACATATCCAAGATAGTTATTTATTACGATCGCACAATGACGCGTTGCTTTTCGAGTGTATTCGTAATTTTAGGGGTACTCTTTAATCATACTGGAGGTATAGAAGGTTTGCAAGCACAAGGATAATGTATGCGATATACACAACACCTTGTATGGAACTTTCTATACAATATGACCCGATTCTATTGTCTTTCAATTGTTTAAGCGAATGCATAAAGGTTAACTCACCTTATACTTTACTCAGGGGACGACGAAGGTTGCTACGTAAAACTTATCGAGTACGAATTTTAGTTCAAATTGTATTGTCAACAAAGTCAAGGTTCAAATTTGAGCATAATAAATGTCAATACCCTCCTGTATTTGAAATTATATAAAAATTTATTAATTTTAAGAATAAAAGTGTATCTGCGTCATTTTCCGTTCGTGCGTCATTAAACGTTTTTGGTTTATAATTCCATAATTCCAAGGACGGTTTGCGGCTCCAACTTATTTGCCTAAATTAGATACGAACTGACGTTTATGAATTGACAAATTTACAACACTGTATGCTTAGAATAATATGCCAAGAAACCAAATTCTACCAACACCAAACGCTGAATGATGCTTCGAGGCATTAAGTCCGCCGCCATTTTAATTCATTTTTATTATACATTAAAGTTTAACCACACAAATATCTCCATTTCTTTTTGTTTATACAGTAGACCCCGCTCAATACGATACGATCCCTGCAACTTATGGTCTAACAGGATATTTTAATCCTGCATAATATGCTTTCCCGTTTAAGACGCGTTTTTAACTGGGTTCCTTCAAAATCGTCTTAAGCGAGTTTTACTGTACAATAATTGAGTGAAGAAGCGATATGTTAATGAATAAATTGATAAAGGTCAATCAAAAATTGTTTTTTGTTATTTTGTCCCGTTATACAAGACGCAACAATAGAAAGTTTTGTTAAAATGATTTTCGCATTACTGTCTAGGTCTTATAATTCTAATAATGTAAGATGAACTTTGTAACTAATCATCATAGATCGGACAATTCATCGCAAAAAATAATTTTGTATGGACCAAGATGCACACTTTTGACACTTTATGGGTTGTGGTTATGAGTGTAATATAGAAATATATTATTAAAATACTGTTCATAATACAAATTTAATTAATTAATTTATTTATATGAGCCTAGAGTGTCCCACTGCTGGGCAAAGGCCTCCCTCTTCGCTTTCCACGTATCCCTGTTCTGACCCGTCTCCCACCAGTCTCGATCAAAGGCGTCCAGGTCGTTGGCGGGACAAATTTAATATATCGTGTTTTATTTCGGTGTTATATTCGTTTTTGCGATGAATTGTCCGAGCTATGCTAATCATAGAAGAACGAGATTGAACCTTATCTAATCAAAATAGGGTTACATATAGTACAACAGCCGTCACCGTATGCACTGAGTCAACAGTCGAGTTAAGTATGTTTGTTTATATAGTTCCCGCTAAAACGGAGGTCAACACGCTAGCAGTGTTGTTGTTTACTATGTTACATCACCGTGTAGTTTATTATGTAACTGATAACATACTAATAATCTTTGCTTATTAAACTAACCGGATGCGAGACGCACTCTCATTTCTATCGGAAAAAGTCTGCCTTTTTTGCGGGGGAGGGGAACGTCAAATGTATACGAAACGTCAAAATAGCCACGTCAAATGAACGTCAGTCCATAAAATGTCAATGAGTATGACCACTGGTCATACATTTTCGGCAGAGGGGAACGCCTGTTAATGGCCACTCCGCTTGGTTTAAAGCTCTAAGCTAATAATAGAGTTACATGTCAATCTAGTGTCGTAGGTAAATATTTCCTACTTGTATGTTTATGACACGTATGCGCAGTAAACTGTATCAATCACGTTTTCAGATGCGACCTGGGGGCCGATTTTTGACAGCCGGACGCTCGAATTCAAAAAATTCAAGCTCGAAAGTAATCGCACACAAAAGTTTGTCGCCAATTTTTTCGCATGGAATTAATAGTTTAAATAATCATTATTTTAAATTTCTATCGCTGTTATTTTTAAAACATAATTTCATCGTTTTATTCAGAGTTTCAAATGTCACTTTCGAGTGCTCGATTCTCAAAAATCACCCCCCAGGTCTAGCGAATGCACCGCTAAATTTGAGATTATGAGTTTACGCGCCTAATTACATAAATGTTTCACTACATAGTATAAAACAAAGTCGCTTCCTGTTGTCTGTCCCTATGTATGCTTAGATCTTCAAAACTACGCAACGGATTTTGATGCGGTTTTTTTTAGTAGATAGAGTGATTCAAGCGGAAGGTTTATATGTATAATATACCTGCGCCCGTGCGAAGCCGGGACGGGTCGCTAGTATTGTATAAGTAAACGTGCCTCAGCATTGACAGCTGGAGTAAATGGCGCTGTACAGTCCCAATTATACTGTGGTAATGTGGTTTCAAACTTGAAATGTACGGACGATTGTTAAAGTATGCCGCTACTCCATAGTTAAACTATTGTGTTCAAATGTTTGTGTACTTATCTTCTAACTTTGCATTATAATTAGGTACACATGTTACGTACATTTTAGAGATTGACGTTATCAAAAAGATCGTTGTAACAACTATTATGATTAGAAATTAGCTGATAAAGTTTGGTATTTAGTGGCACCACAAATAGGCGCTCAATCGGTTATCGGCATACTTTAATCTTCTCTCAACCATATCATCGGTCGTCAACACCGCAATCTGATCTAAATAATAGCAATGACCTCTTATGAACTTAAACTTTACCTATACTGTCTCATTTTCTAAGAATATGACACTGACATTGTATCTTACGTCCTTTGGTGTATAATTTATTCATTTTACATAATGATTAATGAGTATAACATTATATTGTTGATGTGTCCGCAAAGTTAAAAAGGACGGTGATGTCACTTCACGCGAAACATGCCGATACAGATACAGATACAGATATTTTATTGGTAAAATTAAAATTTTACAGGTCATGACGGACTATAATCGCTCACCCCAGTGGATTCCTTAGGTTTGGGCACTCCGAGATACTCGTACGCGAACAGTCCGTGTTCCACTGTCGTAGCTGTGTCGTGTCGTAGCTGATGTGGACTCTATATCATTGTAATACGGACTATAATCGCTCACCCCAGTGGATTCCTTAGGTTTGGACACTCCGAGATGCTCGTACGCGAACAGTCCGTGTTCCATGAGGCGGTCGTAGCTGATGTAGACTCTATATCATTGTAATACGGACTATAATCGCTCACCCCAGTGGATTCCTTAGGTTTGGGCACTCCGAGATGCTCGTACGCGAACAGTCCGTGTTCCATGAGGCGGTCGTAGCTAATGTGGACTCTATATCATAGTAATACGGACTATAATCGCTCACCCCAGTGGATTATTTCTGTTTGGGCACTCCGAGATGCTCGTACGCAAACAGTCCGTGTTCCATGAGGCGGTCGTAGCTGATGTGGACTCTATATCATAGTAATACGGACTATAATCGCTCACCCCAGTGGATTATTTCTGTTTGGGCACTCCCACATGCTCGTACGCGAACAGTCCGTGTTCCATGAGGCGGTCGTAGCTGATGTGGACTCTATATCATAGTAATACGGACTATAATCGCTCACCCCAGTGGATTCCTTAGGTTTGAGCACTCCGAGATGCTCGTACGCAAACAGTCCGTGTTCCATGAGGCGGTCGTAGCTAATGTGGACTCTATGTCATTGTAATACGGACTATAATCGCTCACCCCAGTGGATTCCTTAGGTTTGGGCACTCCGAGATGCTCGTACGCGAACAGTCCGTGTTCCATGAGGCGGTCGTAGCTGATGTGGACTCTATGTCATTGTAATACGGACTATAATCGCTCACCCCAGTGGATTCCTTAGGTTTGGGCACTCCGAGATGCTCGTACGCGAACAGTCCGTGTTCCATGAGGCGGTCGTAGCTAATGTGGACTCTATGTCATTGTAATACGGACTATAATCGCTCACCCCAGTAGATTCCTTAGGTTTGGGCACTCCGAGATGCTCGTACGCGAACAGTCCGTGTTCCATGAGGCGGTCGTAGCTAATGTGGACTCTATGTCATTGTAATACGGACTATAATCGCTCACCCCAGTAGATTCCTTAGGTTTGGGCACTCCGAGATGCTCGTACGCGAACAGTCCGTGTTCCATGAGGCGGTCGTAGCTGATGTGGACTCTATGTCATTGTAATACGGACTATAATCGCTCACCCCAGTGGATTCCTTAGGTTTGAGCACTCCGAGATGCTCGTACGCGAACAGTCCGTGTTCCATGAGGCGGTCGTAGCTAATGTGGACTCTATGTCATTGTAATACGGACTATAATCGCTCACCCCAGTAGATTCCTTAGGTTTGGGCACTCCGAGATGCTCGTACGCGAACAGTCCGTGTTCCATGAGGCGGTCGTAGCTGATGTTGACAGGGATGATGGTGATATCGCTCACTTCTCGGGCGAACCATGGGACTAGACTCATTGAGAGCATACCTAACCAAAAAAGATAAGAAATCAGGAAAAAAAATCGTGACGTATACAAAAAGCTTAACATCATCCCGGTAGTCATAAAACTTCACGAAACTCTAAATTTTTTTTTATTTTTAAGAAACACAAGTTTTTAAATAAAGGATAACAATTGACTTTTTAGCTCGGTACTAACTCATCGACACTACGAATTATTTATTATTTCCAATAATCGCAAACAATATCCAAAAATAACGACCCGGCACGCCGACAGTGAACTAAAAATCTAGACAAAATCATTTATCCTTGAACTTCTGGAATCATACAATAGCTAGCAGTAGGCACGAAATTGCCTTAGGTATTTGTTGATATTTTACGTCATCGACATTAACTTGGAGACTTGTTATTGAATATCAACAAACATCTTTACCATTAGAGATGTAACTAGTATTGGATTTTAGAATTTTCGTAAATCAGAATACGAGCTCAGAACGTACCATACTTTGGCGGTAGATTTTTATTGCTCCTGCATCTCGTTCCTTCTATAAAGAAATCTATAAGGCACTGGTCCCACCGCAAGCTAGTAAGCTATGAGCTATCGGCTATAAACACGAACAAAAGATAAGCACTCCCGTGTAAATAAAAGAGACACGGCGATATTTATAGCTCACCGCTGGGCGAGTAACTATAAATATCGCCGTGTCTCTTTTATATACACGGGAGTGCTTATCTTTTGTTCGTGTTTATAGCCGATAGCTCATAGCTTACTAGCTCGCGGTGGGACCAGTGACTAAGAGAGCAGTGTTTCGCCACCAAGTTCACACGTATAACTTCAACGTAGCGGCTTAATGAAGAGGCCCCAAGAGTTTGTCTAACGGAGACATCTACTGGCTAATTAAGAGAACAAAAGCTCAATTACTTGCCATATTTCGGTGGCAGGCTCTTATTGCTCCTACTTCTAGTTCCTTCTATAAATAACTCTGTAGGCGAGCAGTGTTTGGCCACCAAGGTGCGGACGTATATTGCTTCAACGTAGCCGCGTATAGAGGTGCCCCGACGAGTGTACGTCGGGCTAATTAAGACAAAAACTCAATTACTTACCATATTTCGGTGGCAAGCTCTTATTGCTCCTGCTTCTAGTTCCTTCTATGAAGAACTCTATAGGGGAGCAGTGTTTCGCCACCAAGGTGCGGACATATTGCTTCAACGTAGCCGCGTATAGAGGTGCCCCGATGAGTGTACGTCGGGCTAATTAAGACAAAAGCTCAATTACTTACCATATTTCGGTGGCAAGCTCTTATTGCTCCTGCTTCTAGTTCCTTCTATAAAGAACTCTATAGGCGAGCAGTGTTTGGCCACCAAGGTGCGGACGTATATTGCTTCAACGTAGCCGCGTATAGAGGTGCCCCGACGAGTGTACGTCGGGCTAATTAAGACAAAAGCTCAATTACTTACCATATTTCGGTGGCAAGCTCTTATTGCTCCTACTTCTAGTTCCTTCTATAAAGAACTCAATAGGCGAGCAGTGTTTGGCCACCAAGGTGCGGACGTATATTGCTTCAACGTAGCCGTGTATAGAGGTGCCCCGATGAGTGTACGTCGGGCTAATTAAGACAAAAGCTCAATTACTTACCATATTTCGGTGGCAAGCTCTTATTGCTCCTGCTTCTAGTTCCTTCTATAAAGAACTCTATAGGCGAGCAGTGTTTGGCCACCAAGGTGCGGACGTATATTGCTTCAACGTAGCCGCGTATAGAGGTGCCCCGACGAGTGTACGTCGGGCTAATTAAGACAAAAGCTCAATTACTTACCATATTTCGGTGGCAAGCTCTTATTGCTCCTGCTTCTAGTTCCTTCTATAAAGAACTCAATAGGCGAGCAGTGTTTGGCCACCAAGGTGCGGACATATTGCCTCAAAGTAGCCGTGTATAGAGGTGCCCCGATGAATGTACGTCGGGCTAATTAAGACAAAAGCTCAATTACTTACCATATTTCGGTGGCAAGCTCTTATTGCTCCTGCTTCTAGTTCCTTCTATAAAGAACTCTATAGGCGAGCAGTGTTTGGCCACCAAGGTGCGGACATATTGCCTCAAAGTAGCCGTGTATAGAGGTGCCCCGATGAATGTACGTCGGGCTAATTAAGACAAAAGCTCAATTACTTACCATATTTCGGTGGCAAGCTCTTATTGCTCCTGCTTCTAGTTCCTTATATAAAGAACTCTATAGGCGAGCAGTGTTTGGCCACCAAGGTGCGGACATATTGCCTCAAAGTAGCCGTGTATAGAGGTGCCCCGATGAATGTACGTCGGGCTAATTAAGACAAAAGCTCAATTACTTACCATATTTCGGTGGCAAGCTCTTATTGCTCCTGCTTCTAGTTCCTTCTATAAAGAACTCTATAGGCGAGCAGTGTTTGGCCACCAAGGTGCGGACGTATATTGCTTCAACGTAGCCGCGTATAGAGGGGCCCCGGCGAGTGTACGTCGGGCTAATTAAGACAAAAGCTCAATTACTTACCATATTTCGGTGGCAAGCTCTTATTGCTCCTACTTCTAGTTCCTTCTATAAAGAACTCAATAGGCGAGCAGTGTTTGGCCACCAAGGTGCGGACGTATATTGCTTCAACGTAGCCGTGTATAGAGGTGCCCCGATGAGTGTACGTCGGGCTAATTAAGACAAAAGCTCAATTACTTACCATATTTCGGTGGCAAGCTCTTATTGCTCCTGCTTCTAGTTCCTTCTATAAAGAACTCTATAGGCGAGCAGTGTTTGGCCATCAAGGTGCGGACGTATATTGCTTCAACGTAGCCGCGTATAGAGGTGCCCCGACGAGTGTACGTCGGGCTAATTAAGACAAAAGCTCAATTACTTACCATATTTCGGTGGCAAGCTCTTATTGCTCCTACTTCTAGTTCCTTCTATAAAGAACTCAATAGGCGAGCAGTGTTTGGCCACCAAGGTGCGGACATATTGCTTCAACGTAGCCGCGTATAGAGGTGCCCCGATGAGTGTACGTCGGGCTAATTAAGACAAAAGCTCAATTACTTACCATATTTCGGTGGCAAGCTCTTATTGCTCCTGCTTCTAGTTCCTTCTATAAAGAACTCTATAGGCGAGCAGTGTTTGGCCACCAAGGTGCGGACATATTGCCTCAAAGTAGCCGTGTATAGAGGTGCCCCGATGAATGTACGTCGGGCTAATTAAGACAAAAGCTCAATTACTTACCATATTTCGGTGGCAAGCTCTTATTGCTCCTGCTTCTAGTTCCTTCTATAAAGAACTCTATAGGCGAGCAGTGTTTGGCCACCAAGGTGCGGACATATTGCCTCAAAGTAGCCGTGTATAGAGGTGCCCCGATGAATGTACGTCGGGCTAATTAAGACAAAAGCTCAATTACTTACCATATTTCGGTGGCAAGCTCTTATTGCTCCTGCTTCTAGTTCCTTCTATAAAGAACTCTATAGGCGAGCAGTGTTTGGCCACCAAGGTGCGGACATATTGCCTCAAAGTAGCCGTGTATAGAGGTGCCCCGATGAATGTACGTCGGGCTAATTAAGACAAAAGCTCAATTACTTACCATATTTCGGTGGCAAGCTCTTATTGCTCCTGCTTCTAGTTCCTTCTATAAAGAACTCTATAGGCGAGCAGTGTTTGGCCACCAAGGTGCGGACATATTGCCTCAAAGTAGCCGTGTATAGAGGTGCCCCGATGAATGTACGTCGGGCTAATTAAGACAAAAGCTCAATTACTTACCATATTTCGGTGGCAAGCTCTTATTGCTCCTGCTTCTAGTTCCTTCTATAAAGAACTCTATAGGCGAGCAGTGTTTGGCCACCAAGGTGCGGACGTATATTGCTTCAACGTAGCCGCGTATAGAGGTGCCCCGACGAGTGTACGTCGGGCTAATTAAGACAAAAGCTCAATTACTTACCATATTTCGGTGGCAAGCTCTTATTGCTCCTACTTCTAGTTCCTTCTATAAAGAACTCAATAGGCGAGCAGTGTTTGGCCACCAAGGTGCGGACATATTGCTTCAACGTAGCCGCGTATAGAGGTGCCCCGATGAGTGTACGTCGGGCTAATTAAGACAAAAGCTCAATTACTTACCATATTTCGGTGGCAAGCTCTTATTGCTCCTGCTTCTAGTTCCTTCTATAAAGAACTCTATAGGGGAGCAGTGTTTGGCCACCAAGGTGCGGACATATTGCTTCAACGTAGCCGCGTATAGAGGTGCCCCGGCGAGTGTACGTCGGGCTAATTAAGACAAAAGCCCAATTACTTACCATATTTCGGTGGCAAGCTCTTATTGCTCCTACTTCTAGTTCCTTCTATAAAGAACTCTATAGGGGAGCAGTGCTTGGCGACCAGTGTGCGGACATATTGTTTCAACGTAGCCGCGTATAGAGGTGCGCCGGCGAGAGTACGGCGGATGTAGAACGCGCAGGTCTCACGCATGCGCCGGCCCACCACCGCCATAGAGTAAAAGTCTGGTGATAAATTACAATTTTAGTTTTCGCACAAAACCTAAAAAGTTTTCTAGGTAAAATAAATTCAGTGGATACTGTGCTAAAATGCCGAACGAAAGTGTGTGCGTCATTGTTGAAAGCAAAAGGCGGATATTTCGAAGAGTCCAAGTGACATTTTAAACCAATGTACTTCTTGAAATAACTTTTTTATTTATATGTCTTACCCGACCACGGAACAATGGTGTTCCGGTCACCATTGGAAGGCGTATGCGCAGCCAAAGCAAAAGCAGAAGTGAGGGGTACACTAAGCGTATGCTGCCCCTGCCTGTGTCACGGGACGCACGCAAAGACAGCACCTGCCATGGTGATAGCTAGTGAGGACTATGTGGGAGTAGGAATTGATATTAGATGAAAACAAGTAGTAAAATAAAAACGAGATTTAAGAGACATTTAATATGATTAAACGATATATATGCTTGACAATCAAAAGGCAGACTGCCATAAGATGACAACTTCAAGTTAGGATTTAAACAAAACTGTATAAAAACCTGGCAAATCAGGCAGTCGCCAACACATGGTGAAAGGACTATTGATAGGTAATGAAAAGTGTGGACTAACTACTGGGCTACTTATTGGTGAAGGACCGGACACCTATCCACTAAAACGGTAACTAGTAGTCCAACAAGACCCCAAGGAGATTTTTTTTCTCCTTCTAGCAGGGCCGTAGCTAGGGGGAGGGGGGGGCATTAGGGGGCAATGCCCTACCTTAAAACGTACAATTGGGTCAAAAATTATGAAAATAAATTTAATGCCCTACCTTAAAATTCGGTATGCCCTACCTTAAATTAGCACTGCCCTATCTTAACCGCAATTCTGGCTACGGCCCTGCCTTCTAGATCCTGCTCATATACTAAATTACAAATTTTATGTATCTCTGCTACAGCCCCAAGAAATTTCACAAAGATCAGAAAAACGTAACTAAAGTTATCGTCAGACAAACTATCGAAATCAAAAAGCCATCCAAATGCCGAGACGTCCCAGTAGCCAGGTGACAGTTCGGTTCAGTCTGGAGTTGATTGTAAGAACTCATTTCGTTTACGCTCCGCGTGTTGGAAAATATAAATACATATAATATATACTTCTATTAATATACTGTTAACTAACCGCGTGGAAGAGCGGTGCTCTCTTAGCACAAGTGTCTTCTCACTTAAAAAGAGGCACCAGTGCAGATATTTGTAAAAAAAAAAAACAAAAAAAAAATATATATATATATATACAGCATGCAGGCGTTTACTATACGGCACTGAGGCCAGTGCATCGTATAAGTACCTACCCACATTATTTACCGTGACAACTCTCTTATAACGTAGTACAGTCGGCGTCAAAGATATGTTTACACTTTTGCACCTTATTACAATGGAGTACGATCCAAAAGTGTAAACATTATCTTTGACGTCGGCATTGAGAAGTTGCTTTACAAGTTTATTCCTAAAATAGCCTCTATTTATTAAGCTCTAAGGTATAAAACAGAGCGGCTGGAACTCTTCGAGTATATAGTTATGGTTTGTGTACTTGGCCCTAACGCTTACATTGTTATCATAAATTATATTTGTATTCCACTGCGCCTGTGGCTCGTAAGTCACTAAACTGACCTAAGAAAAAAATCCAATTTGTATTGTTCTGAACTAGGATTTTACGAAAAGTTTAAATTCGCACACTAGTGCCTTTTATTTTTCAAGCCAGTAAAAGGTAAATATCTGATTTTTATAATTAGCTATTGTTTGATGTTTGGAGTATATTTAATATGTAATAACACTACTTAGGATGTAATTAATGCGCATAATTTACAATAGGATGAGATTTTTGGAAAAAAAAACCAATACTAATGCTACCAACATTTGTTTTATTGCCATTTTCTCGCAAGTTAAGTATGTATGTATGTGTAACTCGAAGAGGATGCAGGTATGTTCTGATTTAAATTCACACGATTTTCACTCATTATGTTAACGAAAGGCGACCCTCTTGTCACTTTAGCCGTCAACACAATTAATATTCGAGGGTCGGCAACGCGCACGTGATACCTCTGGACTTGTAGGCGTCCATAGCCTACGATAACATCGTCAGGCAGGCCGCATGCAAGTATTCCACCGACGTGACATAAAAAAGTACTATTCTAGTCGAGCCTAAGATATTCAAAATGACTGACCCATTCCCGCCGCAACCGCCGGGAAGTCGATGTCATAGTGGTAGCATAGGTAGGTCATCACGCAGAAGTCGGCGTAGCTGCGGTGGGTCGGCAGGAAGAGCACCGGGTTCGATCCCATCACTGATTTAAGCTGAAATTAACGACAATGTCAATAGCTCAGCCGAGGCAAAGGCACGCGCGGCCGCAATGCCTCGGGCGAGGCACGTCAAGTAGTAGCTACTAGCTACTAGGTGGAGTAGCAGTGCAGCTGACATTTCTCTTACATATTCGGTATCTTTAGGTGGCTTTGACATAGATGGCGCAATCGACATGAGCTTCAAAAAGTTCTTAGGCTGTGGTCGTCTATATCTCTATAGTCTCCAGAGGGATACTATAACCAGAGACTTGCTTGCTTGACCAGACATTTCTCTCTCTCTCTCCCTCTCTCTGTCTCTCTCTCTCTCTCCCTCTCCCCCCTCTCTCTCTCTCTTTCTCTCTCTCTCTCTGACATAGGGAAAGACTAAACAATGTTAACTAGTGGATTCACCCAATAATAGTAGAAGTAAGAATAGCTATACGAAATGTATAGTTGACCTTTAATACTGATGGCTCGTTGACATAGATCCCTATCTTCATCATGAAGGCGATCTTGAGGAAGACGATGCCCATCCAGCGGATCACGTGCAGCTTCTTCTCCAGCCCCATTTCTTCCAGGAATTGTTCCACTTCTTCTTTTAACTTCTCTTTTGAGACACCGGTTCGGATACTTTCCTGGAATATGATAGAGTTAAGTATGGAAATAATATGTTGGCTAATAAGTAATAACCAATTAATTTTAACATCTGGGGTATTATTATTTAAGTTTTAAGTAGTTACCAATTCATTTATTTTATTTTTTAATTACAATTGTATGTTACTAACTTACTAAGTAAGTTCTTTTTGTATTTTAATGTACATAGGTATATTCTAAAATCTATGGATGGAAAAAAAAATTAATTTAATTTTATAGTTAACTTCGCGGTATATTCTAAAATCTATGGATGGAAAATAAATAATTTAATTTAATTTTATAGTTAACTACACGGTATATTCTAAAATCTATGGATGGAAAATAAATAATTTAATTTAATTTTATAGTTAACTACACGGTATATTCTAAAATCTATGGATGGAAAATAAATAATTTAATTTTATTTTATAGTTAACTACACGGTATATTCTAAAATCTATGGATGGAAAATAAATAATTTTATTTTATTTTATAGTTAACTACACGGTATATTCTAAAATCTATGGATGGAAAATAAATAATTTAATTTAATTTTATAGTTAACTACGCGGTATATTCTAAAATCTATGGATGGAAAATAAATAATTTAAGGGGCTCCCTGGCGCCAATGACCTTCGATCTGAACCCTTAGTTTTCTAATGAGTTTTATATCTTATCATAGTGTCAGTAACGTCCTTAATCAATATAGTATCCTATCCTATATTAACTTCAATGTTCATCGTCATCGAGATATTTGACATCAAAGTCGAGCAATTTTAGGCCAAAAAAAGTGGTTTTCTGGTCATAACTTTTGTGTTAATTAGTTTAAAATTAAAATCTCTCTTCAGTTTTTAGAGACGTCAAAAACGAACCCTAATATGTAGATTTTGTATATGTAAGAGTCTTCACGGCATTCGAATATCGAAAAACGTGTCTTTTTAGACCATGTTTAAAAAAATCATTAAAAAATAAGTGCTCATTTATTTCAAAATCTGGCTCTACAGAATGGAGATAAAAGATTAAAGAACCGATAGCTGTTTATCTTATAATTCTATCTGTAGTGCAAATGTAGGAATATCGACTCAAAACTGGTCAAAAATCGGTAAAAAACGTGTGGAGCCCCTTAATTTAATTTTATAGTTAACTACGTGGTATATTCTAAAATCTATGGATGGAAAATAAATAATTTAATTTAATTTTATAGTTAACTACGCAACTTTTTTGTAATTTAGTAATTGTTTCATAATGTTGTACTGTTCAACTGAGAATCACGAGCTCTTTAGATCCTGATACAATACAATATGAACAAAGTTTTATTTTTCATAGACTTTGTATGGTGGTTTTAAAATGGATGTTACAAAAATGGATAGGATAGGATTTAAAAATTGTGTGGCCAACTGAACATAAAATGGCTCACTTAATTCTAATATCATAGAGAATATTAAATAAGTAGGTATTATTCTAATAGGAAGCCTTATTCCTCTGGAAAAAATGCCAGTCCAGGTGTGTAATACTAATCTTGAGCCTATTTTCAACTATAATTTACAGTTGGTCCCATTGTCACCAGGTACGGATCTGATGATGGGATCCTGGAGAAATCGAGGGACTTTTCAACTATTATTGGCACACCTATAGTGATTTCACTATTTTTTACAGCAACTCGGTTGGTTCTTTATTTGTTTAAAATTATTATTTATTTCAGACTATTGATAGGAAGTAGTAATATTTAGTAGTTGTAGTAAGGTTAGACTTACAAAGGAGCCCCTGAGGAAAATTTGTCTTTTCGAGCTAATATTTTTAAAGAAATCTGCATAACCATGATACCTACTTAATGAAAATTTACCTTGCACCAAATAAAAACAGCATTTCATTTAAAAATAAACTTATCTTCATTTTTTTTTATTACAAATTCTTACCGCCTCAATGACAGTCTCCAAGTAGACCGAATTGGCGGCCGCATCCTTCAGATCCTGCGGGCTCAGGTACTTGTCCATCACCAGCGTCCTCTGCGGGTACCAGGCCCGCGACATGAACCTAAATATGCCACTTTCAGTCCTCCGTGGCTCCAAAATATCTTTAAAACTTACGATATCACTCATTTTTATATCACTTTTGACTTATATATTAAAGCATTGGTTGTTTATGACTTTAAGATAAGTAATAGAACACACGTCACATTAATTATTATAATATTCAATTCATAATTTAACCATTATTTAATTTTATTTGTAATCGAAGCGCACCGAACATGCGCCAAACACGTCCCGTTGACAACTGGTTGACTGACAGTGACACTGACAAATGACAGAGACAAGGGGCCAGCTTGTTTTTTTTTTAATTAGCACTGCGATGGCCTCAAAGCAAGTATTAACTAGAGCCCGCACACGTGTACCCCCGTATGGGATAGATATATAGATGCCCATAATCACTTCTACAGCATAAAACAGAACAATTTACCAATCTTTTCCTTAGCCGACACAACTTTCTAGGAAAACTAACAGCTTTTCTCGTAGCAATCACAGAAATTCTTGAAGAAATCGCGCATTATATCTGTTTGTTACCCTCCACTACTAGAAGTAACGCGTGGAGGGTAATAGAAACTATGACAAGGACCAACGATAATAGCACCTCTCTGCCGTATCTATTGAAAGTGTAATAAGACCATCCCGTTCTATCTTGGTATTATTAGTTCCGTGTCAGATCTATGGGTGGTATATCTATGGCGATGGCAGATGGATGGCAGCATGTCGTCCGGGCAAAGGTTGGTTGAGACTTGCTTGTGTGTGGTGTCTCTTATTCTTCGATTATTATAATTTTTCTTGTACTAGTACAGCCAACGCCAAAAATATATGCACATTTCTGAACCATATTACGATGGTATAACGTGCAAAAGTGCGTACATATTTTTGACGTTAACTGTACAGTCACCGGCAATAGTATCTTCCTACACGAAGGCCGCAAAAATATGTGACACGCTCTTATTTGTAGGGCCATAAGAGTGTGTCACATATTTTTGCGGCCTTCATGTAGGAAGATACTATTGCCGGTGACTGTACCATTATTACCAAAAAAGGGTTGGATATAGCTTATTCCTTCTATTGATATTCTTACTGCGAATTATGGTTTGCAGACTATACTTTATATCTACAATCGACACCACACAAAATAAGTCCACCCATCGTCAAACTGTTTAATATAAAAAGTTTCCTACTTAATAAAAAAAATGTAGGTACGACATCACGAACGAGCATTAAAATAATGTTTACTGAAAAAATATTTATTCACTAATCAATACTTAGGAATACTAAATAAGCTTAATTTATAGTTGTCAACTATCGCCATGATGGGGCAACTCAAGTCGATTCAAACGACTTCATGGCTCTCTTAATTATAAAGGGCTTGATTCTTTAATAACGACGATGAAAATACGATACGATAAAGCTCAAATATTTAAGTAAATTTATTATTAATTCTGACTTTGATGCAATATTAATTTTATTAACAGTAAGTTTAACAAATATATTAAGCGGTCCTCGTGGTCTCATAATCGTTTGAATTCGTCATAACACAATACAGCAATCCTTAATGTTGATCAACATACTATTACGTTAATTAATAATTATACCTAAATAGTGATAGTTCTTTTGTTCCTTAGTCATTCCCCTTCTGTGATAAATCTGTCAAATAACAATAAGTAAGGCACAAACACAACCGATTTGTTGTAAGTGTTATGTTGACTGTACAACGCCAAAAGTACGTACATTTTTGAACCTAATTACAACTGAGTAAGCTGCAAAAGTGTACACATATTTAAGGCGTTGACTGTGTCACTTAATAATACTATACACATGCAGAGCGCTATCTCGCTCGCGCACCGGCGCCACATGCGGATACGTCGCCAGTGTGATAATCGCCTTAGGCACATGGCACATACCATACATAGAAGTCGTTATCATTAAAAATAATACAAAACTAACTCTACTGGTGTTTTAGGTAACTCTAGACAGATTATAAACCTCATGGTCCAGTGCGTTGAGCAAATTTTTAACCAATATCTAGTGACTCTACAAGTGCACACTCACTTATTACAGTTATTACTTACATAATCATCTTGTTTAAAAAAGTACGAATATTTTATGTCCATTTAAGGAAGTAGTCATGCATGCATTAATAAAACGTTAGTTGCCTTCCTTTTCATGGCTCTTAGATTTGTGATGGGCTTTTTGCGCCACTCTGCCCTAAGCTATATGTTTAGTCTGGCAAACCATTGCCATCTCCAGAAAAAGAGGTAAGAATACGGTAATTGTTGGCCAGACTATTAAGGTTGTCGCTCACCAATAGGCTCAGCGTCGAGAGTATTCTTTATATGAAAGCCCATACTGCACACTTAAAGTCATCTGAAGGATGCGGCCTAGGCTTGTTGGCACCCCTTGCTGAGCCTATGTGCGACAACCTTTATGCTCTGCATTTAAACCCCTATATTTTCCAGCGCATTCGTCAGCCGCAGGATCTGCGTGATCTGATCAACAGCCTCCGTCTGTTCAGCCTCCATCTCCCCCAAGTCGAAGCCGCAGTAGGTGCCCAGCTCGCGACACTTGGTGATGTAGAGACGCCATTTGGCGTCTTTCTGGAGGCAGGCGGGGTTGCCGATGACGATAAGTTTGGCTTTTGCGCGGGTTAGGGCTACGTTGAAACGCTGGAAAAGGAATTTTGTCATTAGACTTAGGATACAAACACTTATAGTGTGTGAAAAGATGCTGGGTATGCTTTGGAGACATTAAGGGTAAACATCAGAAGCACGCAACTGGCGGATTGGTACGAGCGACTCAATCAACATGTACTTATAAACTTGTATGAAACTGTTTTAGATGACAGCTGTGGCCGCTCGCCGTGTCATTCGCCATTCCGCTGTTCACACCCAATGCCGTCTTTACCATAAGGGCCCACAGGGTCCGTGCCCATCCTCAGGGGGTCCCCGAAAGATTGTAGACGACGTTGTTTTTTTACAGTCAACAACGTTATCCCTAATTGAGCGCCTGAGGACCCCTGATGTCCAAGTGTCCAAGGGCCCCACATTCTTATATGCCCTATTTTTTTACAGTCAACAACGTTATCCCTAATTGAGCGCCTGAGGACCCCTGATGTCCAAGTGTCTAAGGGCCCCACATTCTTATATGCCCTAAGATCCCATCACATATTAAGACGACCTTGTTCGCACCGCCGATCGCGTACGTCGAGATTTCGCTCGAAGATAGCTCAATGCGCTGGACGCACCTAAGCCGCGCCAGTTTCAACATCAAAGTTGTCAGAGTTGAGTGTTGACCATAGTAGCTAAGCATCATACGCAAGAAACTTCATGACCAGGATCAGGTCTCGTAGCATTGCAGTATAGACAGACATACAGGATGTCCCTACCTTAGCATCGACCAGGAAAACCCCAGCCGGAACTTGCCGTCGTGCGCCAGAAGCTCACACCGGGCGCGCACGGTGGACACGAGGATGACGCGCTTCTCCTTGCCTTGGAAGCCCTCCACCGTGCCCACCTCGATGTTAAGCTCGTGCTCCATACCTACTCACAGTATACAGGGTGTCCCTACCTTAGCATCAACCAGGAACCCCAGCCGGAACTTGGCGTCGTGCGCCAGCAGATCGCACCGGGCGCGCACGGTGGACACGAGGATGACGCGCTTCTCTTTACCCTGGAAGCCTTCCACCGTGCCCACCTCGATGTTCAGCTCGTGCTGTTTAAGCCACTGCTTCATTTTGTACACCTGTCACAAATTATAACAAACTCAGAGAATGTTCAAAAAGAAAGTTGAATGGTAGATCTAATAGTCCTTAAGCCTGGGTCCATATTACCTACGTAACATGACATCACTTTAAAATGCATGGCAATATAATGGAAAAGTTGTGCTGAGTCAGGATCAGTAGATAATTGCATACAAAATTGGCCAGAACTCCAAAAAAACCTCACTTCCGGTTTCAAAATTTATGGGGAAAACTTACGTCATATGTCATAGCCAAAATCCATAAATGGCATTGGCTGAGTAATTGCTAGGGTATTCCTAATGAGAAACAATATAATAACAATATATAATTTAAAGAAAAAAATAATGGACAACACGATCTTGCCAACAGTAACGTACGGCTGTCAATGCTGGCCACTCTCGACAAAGACAATACGTAAGTTAAGAACGTTTCAAAGAGCAGCTGAAAGGTCAATGTTAGGCATAAGACTAATTGATCGCATAAAAAGCTCAGAAATACGAAAAATAACAAAAGTAATGGACATCATTCGTACAGTATGCAAACTCAAGTGGAAATGGGCAGGACACATTGCTAGGACAAAGGATGGGCGTTGGAGCCAACGCGTCATACAATGGCACCCAACAGATGACAAAAAGAAAAGTACAAGAAACCGTGGCCAACAAACGACGCGCTGGAAAGATGACGTAGTGAAAGTAGCGGGCAATACATGGCAAAGAATAGCTATAGATCGACACAAATGGCGTGAAACGGAGGAGGCCTTTGCCCAAAAATGGGCGTCCAAACGCAACTAACGTTGATTACCTATCTAAGTACACTAACATAAATAACATAAATATAATGAATATATCTTACTTACTAACATTAAATAATTATTAAAACAAAATATGTAATATGTAAAACATCAATGTATAACCGTAACTGTATAACGTTTGGAATAAAGTGCTTTATTATTATTATTATTATTTATTTATAATACCTGTCTAATATAGGGTGTGACGATGCCTATGTCAGCCTGGGCCACACGGTGCACCTCCAGCAGCGCCGTGATGTGAGCCTGCACCACCTCCAGCTCCGAGTCATTGTAGAAGCTGCAAGAGTATATTGGAATTTAGGACCTCAAAAATAAAATACTGTACCTCACATGTTTAATTGTATCTATCTAAAGACCTATAACAATGCAATAAAACATCAACACGTGTTAGTTGCCATTAAAGAAGTGCCCTAAATCACTTTGCTGCTCCGTAAATAAAACCAGCAGGCGAAAGTAAAACGCTCAAACAAATATTTAAAGTTCATGCTTGTATACAGTTCCGCCTGACACCGTTTACAGTATTTGGAGAATTTCTGAACCTCAACTCTTGGGATGGCATCCCGCAGAATACGATAGCAGGACTGGCCTACTTGCTTTTCCCTGCTTATGTAGCCTATGGAACTTGTGTGAGCAAACGTCGATGGAAACGTACCTTGGCGACTTTCCGATTCTCTGCTCCTGGGACGGCACTCCATAGAACACGATAGCCCGACTGGTCTTCCTCTCTCCCAGGATATCCACAGAGCTGATATAGTCCACGGGTGCCATTGCCTGAGAAAACACAAGTTTTCTAGATGATGTAAGTTACTTAATATGCGAATTTTATTTTTATGGGTGATATGCAAGCGTTCGGCCATGACAATACAAAAACGCCGGTGCTGGGCCGAAAACGAAGAAATGTGTTTTAATTAGTTTTCAGCCATTGTAGAAGCTAATAACTTGATTTGATATGATACTGGATAGTGACCACAATGCACCAATAACCAACAAGAACCAATAACCGACACTTTTTTTATCCAAGAAAATAAGAGTAGGAAACCGATTTCATAATATGGCAACACTTTACACTAGACAGCACACATTTTTGGCATCATTGATATTTCAGCGAAATCCGCCATTCTGTTTGAAAATGGCGGCATGAAAACTGAGTGCCGCTAGAGATCCGGCCAAAATAACAGTATTTCTTATAGAAATCCATAAGGGGCCCACTACACTTACTTTAGTTAATCACCCTAATTTAATGTGTCGTACTCTAATTTAATGAGATCATGAAGAATCATGGGTTACTAAAAGAACTATATGATCAATTTTTATTATAGAGAAAGTTTCAGGTTATTCATTTAGATAGAGAAATAGTTGGTGTCGATCACTGGTTTTTCAAACTGACTTTTCCAATGATCGACAAGTTTAGTGTCGATATTAATTTTTAGAAAAATATTTCGTTTGACAAGCTAATATGGTTCTTCTTCCTTTGCCCTCTTGGTAGATATTTGGAATACGTTGGATAGTGATGAGATGTTCCCTCTGCCAAAGGGATTAGCAGTAAAATAGTATCCGTTTAGCTTCGCCGTGAAAATGCCTTTATGTGCTGTCTCTAGGTGTAAAAAAGGTTTTGACAGTCATCAATATAGTCATCACCTACCTCAAGTTGTCCGTGATAGAACAACTCGTCAGGAATGCTGAGGATGTCGCGGTGCGAGCGGAAGTTCTTCTTCAGCATCATGATGAAGTTGGGGTCGCGTCGCTCGTCGCTGTACAGTGCGCAGTCGCGCTTCAGACGTTCCATGAGGGAGATTCCTGCCAGTAATTATTTCAAGTTATATGTAGGTACCTATTACCTAATGTAACACCACGATAAGCCTGAATCGATTTCTCAAGTGACAGAGTAAAGAGATGTAGAAAGCCAGTACTGAACGATGTTTTTGGCGGCATCTCCTTATTTTGTCGCTGCAAAGTCCATGCAGAATTAGTGTGGCTGGAATCTATAATTTTGAACCTAAGTTACGATTTTTAGAGGGATGAGGCCGACCGGCTCGCTGGCCTATGTGGCCTCGTTGATACTCACCCAGCCCCAGCCTGTTGGCCTCCCGCGAGATCACGACGGGGCCCAGCTGCTGCGGGTCCCCGGCCAGCACTAGGGCTCCACCGGGCGCTAGCAGGCCGCACAGAGGGATGAGGCTAGCTGGCTCGCTGGCCTGCGCGGCCTCGTCGATAAACACGTGCGTGGTCACGCGTTGGTGCTTCTTCTGTTTTAATTCCCTGGAGTTTAAGTTATAATTGAAAAGGGAATAAGACATTTATATTAAACATAATGACTACTTAAAGCATGAGCTTGTTGGTAGAAAAGGTGAAGCCAACGTTGAGGGCTTCGAGCTAAAGTTTATTAAATAAAATCCAGAAGAGATACGAGATACCCGAAGGTTAGTTAATTGGCTCCGACTAAGACGGCTTTCACACTTGCGGTTTGCGCATGCAGCGTCGGTGCGCGAGCGATATAGCGCTCTGCATACTCGTATATATAACGGTGTCATACTTGCACGCCGTCGCCGCATGCGGTTGCGTCGCCAGTGTAAGTGTAATAATCGCCTAAGCAACGATAAACTTTTCTCGCACCAGTTTCTCGAGTTTCTCGCGCTGCTTTTCTGATCGGCTAATACCATTATGTGTTTATGAATATAGTAACCTCCTAGTTGATACTCACTTGGCAAACTTGGCAGCATGCACGAGCGTCGTGATGACGATGCTGTAGGACATAAACTTGGCGATGGTCACCCTGGTCCAATTCTCCCGGCTAGTGCCGTTAGAGTACGGTCCCAGGATCGCTGGCATGGTTTCCCTGCAAATACAAATCTATTATTAGACTAGGATATCCTGAGATGACGTATCTGGTTGAATGTAGATTATTTCCAATTATTTCTATCTTCACACAGTATTAAGGTGTGTGGACAGACTGCCAAGACATCGTGAAGAGATTAGCTCATCACTGAACATCAAACTACATCCATAGTAAGTTTTTTTTAGGATATTTACAAACCAACTAAATTCGGAGTTGGCGCGTAAGCAAGGACTCCTCGGAAAAATTGTCCGCGTACTGAATTAGCAGTGTTTCACACATTTTTGAGCAACTAATTTGAGATCAATAATAATACAAAAACTAATTAATACACAAATACTAGTGGGATACGTCCAAGGCCGGCATGACGGCTCTAACAAACTTGCCTAACTTATCGGCAAATATGTCGGCATCCAGGACCCGAGTCAGCAAGTCGTTAATTAGGGACATGGCGCGGGCGGTGGGTGCGTTAGCAGCGTGCACACACAGTACGCGTCTCGGAGACCGCTAAAAGGCGCCTACACCGCCGCACGGGTTGTGCAGCGCCTAAGCACGCACCTGGTAAAGAAAAGTTCGGCGACGGAACCGCCAGACCAACTCGTCCCAGAACAGAAGGGTTATCGATCCTACTGTACCGGAGCAAATCGCGTTTAAGCTCTAGGGGGCTATGGGTTTTGGCTAGCTATAAAGATAAAACAACTAACCAAACTCTGAATTAGCGCGTAGCAGGAACTCCTTCTCCGGAAACTTGTCCGCGTACTGGATGAGCAGCGTCGCCACGTGGTCGGCGGCCATGTTGGAGTCCGTGCACACTAGGATGCGATTGCTATGGTCTTGGCTAGTAAGGTAAATCAACTAACCATACTCTGAACTCTGAATTAGCGCGTAGCAGGAACTCCTTTTCCGGAAACTTGTCCGCGTACTGGATGAGCAGCGTCGCCACGTGGTCGGCGGCCATGTTGGAGTCCGTGCACACTAGGATGCGATTGCTATCGTCTTGGCTAGTAAGGTAAATCAACTAACCATACTCTGAATTCTGAATTAGCGCGTAGCAGGAACTCCTTTTCCGGAAACTTGTTCGCGTACTGGATGAGCAACGTCGCCACGTGGTCGGCGGCCATGTTGGAGTCCGTGCACACTAAGATGCGGTTGGTGCGGGTTTTGGCCAACTGCAAGCAAAGGACATTCATCGTATTATTACATTCTCTATTTCTGTAGTCTGTTCACCTCGAGACTCATGAACACGTTGGGAAATAGGATTCTAGTTTCGCGCGTCAGATAAATCGCGGACCTAACTAAGGGTGATTTAATTTGACTTTATTGTTCATGTAAGATCTATAAGCCTTACCTGTAGTATAGCCTCAACTATAGTGACGGTCTTGCCGGTGCCGGGCGGCCCGTGCAGCAGGTAGGGAGCGGTTCCACTCTACCTGCTACGATGTGCTCCACCACAGCATGTTCCTCTGTGCTTGTCTACATGTCATACCTGCAGTAAAGCCTCGACGATAGTGACGGTCTTGCCGGTGCCGGGCGGCCCATGCAGCAGGTAGGGAGCGTTTCCACTCTACCTGCTACGATGTGCTCCACCACAGCATGTTGCTCTGTGCTTGTCTACATGTCATACCTGCAGTATAGCCCCGACTATAGTGACGGTCTTGCCGGTGCCGGGCGGCCCATGCAGCAGGTAGGGAGCGGTTCCACTCTACCTGCTACGATGTGCTCCACCACAGCATGTTGCTCTGTACTTGTCTACATGTCATACCTGCAGTATAGCCTCGACTATAGTGACGGTCTTGCCGGTGCCGGGCGGCCCGTGCAGCAAGTAGGGACCAGTTCCACTCTACCTGCTACGATGTGCTCCACCACAGCATGTTGCTCTGTGCTTGTCTACATGTCATACCTGCAGTATAGCCTCGACTATAGTGACGGTCTTGCCGGTGCCGGGCGGCCCGTGCAGCAAGTAGGGAGCGGTTCCACTCTACCTGCTACGATGTGCTCCACCACAGCATGTTGCTCTGTGCTTGTCTACATGTCATACCTGCAGTATAGCCTCGACTATAGTGACGGTCTTGCCGGTGCCGGGCGGCCCGTGCAGCAGGTAGGGAGCAGTTCCACTGCTGCCTGCTACGATGTGTTCAACCACAGCATGTTGTTCTGGATTGTTGGCGATCAGCGGGTTGAAGAAGCTGTAAACATATGAAAATTTCGGAGATATATAGTTTTATTATCAGCACTGGAACGTGATGTGATGCTATGTGCGAAGTGCATGGTGGGTGCAGTGAGTGGTCTCAGTGCACAATGTGACAAGAAATAAAAATGCAAAAGCCCCCGTCAGCTGTCAAAATAGTGAATCAGCCAGTGACATTTCATATAAGCAAGCAAGCAAGGAATACATACTTAAATAGGTTGTACACACGGTAACACCTACCCAAGAGATGGCGCCACAATCATGCACACAGGGAATGGTATACTCTTACTTGGAGATGCGTTTAATAGGCGGAACTCGCTCGTTGCCTTTAGGAAAGGTCTTGATATTCATGTGCTCGCGCCGAACATCGTCGACGGCGACATGCATCCGCTCCAGAGGCATTCGAGACATGCAGAATCTGATGTCGAACTTGGCATCCTTTTTGTAGAGCTTGTGGAACCTAGAAGACAAGGCAAGTTAGGTTACTTCAGGATGTGAAGGTTTTTATCGACAATGAAGACTTGTATAAAATAAAAGTACCTATTTAATGTACAAATCTTTGTCTACCATGTATAACAATATCTCTCAATTGCTTAAAGGTTAGCTGGAAGAGATCCCTTAAAGGGATAAGTTCGCCTTTGTATAAACTTACTATATTTTTGTTCGTCATGTGTGCTTTACTACCTACTACTGTTTGGCTTCAGAATTGGAATCCAATCTCTTTTTTCTGACTTTAAAGAGATTCGAGAGACGGGCATAGACTGTAATCAAAAGTTGCAGGTATTCATAATTTCAAAGTTACAAACTGAAATTCTTACTTAGCTGATATCTTTCCGAATTGTGCGTAGTTATCCAGGATGTCGGTGATGATCGCTTCATACATCACTTCAGTTTGGTTGTGTGGTCTGACGTAGACTAAATCTCCTAAAAAAGAAAAAAAATGACAAAAATGCGTCCAGACCTATCGAATGTAGTACTGGCGCACTACTCGAGAACCTTTAGCGATATATGTTTAAGCGTTAGCCAACTTGAGAATAGCCATAATTTCGTAAAATACCAAATGGAGCATTCCACGGAAATGTCCACCGCTGTGCCCGACGTGCCCGTACCAGGGCTCGTAATCGGTTAAAGCAAAAAACCCCGAAATAACCCAATATATTTAATTAATTTAATGTAAAATCCGATGTTTCATTTAGGTTTTCACTTCATATTATAGGATTTTCCGATTAAATATGAAACAGTAACGAAAGAACGAACTAAACGGGTTTTTAAACGGTTTCCGAGCCCTGGCCCGTACGAACACGAAATTAGCAAATTGGTATATTGAAGTTCCTTTTTCTGCGACAATAGTTTTAAATTATGGTCAGAATTGCAATATTCCAATTAAAATTGCAAAGATAACTCTAATGACAGAGATACGCGCATTTATACGGGATATTGTGGAACGCTTCAAATGCGCTGTGAACAAAATAAAACCATTCCAAACCTAGCATTAGTGAGGGTCTCTTCTCGGCTAGCCCGGGCACCAGCAATGAATATGATTTGCCAGAAATACTGCGTTTCAGCGGCACGCCGGACATGTTGTAGTTCTGTAATTACAATATTACATATTCCACCTTGTTTACAAAGGAGTAAAGTCTATAGTATTTTATACAATCGTGACATAATAAAGAGCTTTACAGTCGAGTACCGTGTTTAGGCCACGAAGCTTGCTGAGTGGCCTAAGTAAGGTACGAGATTGAAAAGCTTAATTATGTCACTATTGTATATAATACTTTTTCTACGAGTACTCAAATTAGGCAAGTCGGTTAGAATAGAGTTGAATAAATGCGTAACAATCTGCTGCCTTTATATGTAACTTCCATCTGACCATCTCCCGGTGATTGTGTCGAGCGCCGCCCGACCGCGACAGCGTGGCCGGGCGGCGCTCGACACCTGAGAGAACTATAATATTGTAAAGTAGTAATTATTTAAGATGTCGGAATTTTACTAGGGATTTCTACCTACAATTCCGACACCTTAAATAAAACGTACTATATGAAAATCCATTTTAGTTTTGTCGACAAAACTAAAATAGGTGTCGGACGCCTCCCGGCCACGCGGCGAATATGCGACCATCGAAATGTATGCGCTAGTAGTTATCTGTAACTACAAAGTCTCAATTCAAGCATTATAGTCGGCGAGTAGAAAAAAGTGATAGCGTATCTTGCACGTTCACCGTCGATATTTGGCCAAAGTATGGAAACGAAGTTGTGTGGCTTTAAGTACATGAAGTAATTTCATGTCTTGTCAAAATATAAATCATTAGCTAGGGATACAACACACAGATTTGCCCGCCGGATTTATGTATGTATGGCGGTATTCAGATGTGTCCGCAGACAAATCCGTGTCCAATTCGCGCCATACATGGACGGATCTGTACGCCGGGCATATCCGCCAGACAAATCCGGCAGGCAGATCTGTGCGTGTATCCCTAATATGTCAAGAAATTACGGTGTTTTTGTAATTTACTTTTTAGGGGTTTAGTGGGATGTTGTGAGATATAAAAAAAGTACCAACCTTTAAATTTGCCCCTATAACTGTTTCCTCGTACCAAAGTAAATTATGAAAATACTGAATATAGTTAAATTCATCTGGTCCAGCATCGAAAATAGCCCTGTGAAAGATGTTTAAATAACTGGTTATTAGATGTTAGAGCAATTAGGGTGAAAATCAAAATCATGGTCACCCTATCATTTTCAACACAATTACGTTCAAAGTGATGTGGCGACACTTACATACAATATGGTGTGGTCAACAAAGAGAGACGTAGGTAATCAATTACACTAACTAAGCGGTTACCAGTGCCCATGGGACGCTCCGGGGTTGGTGTTGACCCTCTAACGACTCGGTTAGCACAAATGTGCTGCGTGAGTAACTCGTCCGCGAGATAGTATATCCGTCACTTTCTAATTAATGTAGTAGCCAGAAACAGAAAGTCTAACTCGCGTGCGAGATACTGTACCTACATGGAACGTACCCAAACTACGTGACCCATTTTTTTCAGTTTTTGACCCCCCTCCCCCCTATATGTCACGTAGTAAAACTCACACATATGGTTTAGAGTGATGTTTTGGAGATAGAAAGCAAAAAAACATATTTTGGCATACTTATTGCCTTTTATTAACACGACACTGGCCGCGTGACGCCAAAAGTGCGTGGAAACCTATAATTAGAAGTGCGAGATTTATTGACTACGTGACAGAACCTTAGACTCCCCCCCCCCCCTGTGACCTAGAGTAGTATTTTGACGACCCCCCTCCCCCCCCCTAAACGGGTCACGTAGTTTGGATACGTTCCCATATACGGCATGGCAAACTAATGCTAATCGTGCTGGATTGTCACATGCGGGTTGCCGACCGTCTAAAAACCTACTTGTACAATACTTACTTCACTCTTTCAGCTAGTACTTTCTCTTCATCGGTAACGTCTTCGTTATCGACTTTCAAGTCTCGCGCGAACATTTTCTTCAATGATTTTGAGGGTATTACGAAAATGTCGTCTTCTCCCCTAAAGAAAAAACAATGGTATAAGTACATTAAGTACTCGTAGGTACCTGTATAGATACCCAAGTAGCACACAACTGTGTGTTGGTATTTTTTATAAATGGTGAAGGTTATACGGTGTTTTTTAAATGCTAAGAATTCCTACTTTGCGAGTTCACAAGTAGGTAACATTTCGGACGAAGGAATCCATATATGTGGACGAGTTTAGTGCAAGGGACCACTTTGTCGATTTACAAGGACACTTTTTTCTTTCACTAATAGATAGTGCATATTGCGTAGTTTTTGAAAGTACCTACTAGTAACTCCATATCGACAAAGTGGTCCCTTTGTCCGTATACTGGCACATATTGTTCATATAATCGAACTTAAATAACTATGTTAGTACCTAAACTTAAGAATTTTGAGGTCCTAGGGAATGCAATCTCTGAACCGAGATTGACAATGCGAGATCTCGTGCGAATAATCGAAGTCCAGTTTGGTCTACTCGAGATCTCGCCAATCAGACGGCCAAGATCGAGATTGATCTCGTCGAGATCGAGATTTGGTTCGAAATAAGTCATATTGACCAAAAATGGCTGAAAATTCATCATAAACCAATTATCTCGGATGGATACTACTTCCTTTTATATTTACTAAAAAACCACATATTAATCGGATTTTATCGATCATTTAACAAAACATCGACTTCTCTCTCAACTCAACAACATAATTGTCAATATACACCATGAAAAAGCCACAAAAATCAGGTACATTTTTTTCTGGTACAGTGATTTAGATACTCAATATTCTGTAAGAAATTATCGGTGGTAATAGGTAAGCCTTTAAATCTCGATCGAGATCTCTAAAATATTGATCGAGATCTCGGTCGAGATTTACAAAACCGAGATCTCGTGCCATAGAGATCGAATCTCGGAAATGCACACGAGATCTCGCGAGATCGAGATTGCATTCCCTAGGTCCAGCCAGCGCCCTGTCTGTCCCATGTCTCTGCCACAACGATCAGGAGACTGTTGTGGCTGACGCGCACTCTACGGAGCGGGATTTTAAGGGGACCAACAACACAGTGTTTGCGGAAATATAACCTTACTTTTTGTGCGCTGTGGTCCTCTCGAGCTTATCAGCTATGACCGGCTGCAGCGCGTACGGGCTGTCAACCTTCTCATGTTTCCTCTTCACGGTTTCCACGAATACCAACTGAAACCAAACATTCATGGTATCTATAGGCATTTAGTTGCCAAGAAATAAAGTTTTCAAGGCCGTAGCAAGAGTTGCAATTGCATATGTCCTATGGTAATGCTCCAATGGTAATTTTTAAGGTAGGGCATTGCCCCGTAATGCCCCGTCCCCCCTCACTACGGCCCTGGTAACCCTTACCATCTATCACCGCATAGGAAACATTTTGCTACTGGACGTGTAACGGAAGTATAAGGACGCTTTACACTTGGGACGCTTCGCTTACGCTCCGCTCGTTCGACTAAAAGAAGTTCTCATGTGCATATTATACAGTCAACGTCAAATATATGTATACACTTTGTACCTTATTATAAAGGAGTAAGGTGCAAAAATGTAGATATATTTTAACGTCAGTTTACGTACCAGTTCCTTCAGGATCACCGTGTATTCTTCGGTGGCGGCGTGGATGAACATGAAATATACAGGCTGCTTGTACATCCCAACCACGCTGTTCTCAAAAGTCACGCTCAACTGCTCTTCCATATACATGTCTGTTGGGACATATATTATATGATTTTAACCTAACATGGTCATTAACATTACAAAAAATAAACATGCAACTGTGCCAAAATATCAGAAACTCGAAAAAACGAACACACATTGTAAATAAAATACCCCGTTTTAAATAGTTTTTTCTCAAACATGCAATGAAATGTCTTCGTTATGTGCGTCATAATAGGCTTCAAAGTATCACGTTTAGGGCGGATCAACTCCAGAGAACAGGAAACGATTTTCATATAAAATTGAAGGCCTAGGCCGGGTAGTAAATTTTTTTAATATCCATTCCACATAATGTTTGTGGCACAGGATCATGGCATTCAGCCATTTAAGGTTATAAGTGATATTTACTTATTGGTTCATTTGACATTCTGCCACTACTAATGCATATTAAAATAAAACAATAATCATCATAATATAATTTTTTACATATTTTTTTTGTTTAATTTTTTTGGAAAAAAAATATTTTTTTGAAATTTTTTTTAAAATATTTTTTTTGTTTTTTTTTTGTTCTGAATCTATTCAGTCACCATATACATTATTAATACAAGTTTACGAGTAGACTTTTGCCTTACGTATGCCGGAAAAAAAATTGGATAATTTTCATATTTATTTCATTGCATGTTTGAGAAAAGCACTATACATACCTCGGCGTGAAAAGGGGTTGCCAGCCTCGTAACTATCCAGCCTCGCTACGCTCGGCCGTCTATATAACTCAGCCGGCAACCCCCTACTTCCCAGCCTCTGTAGTAATGTACTATTTTATACAATATTATATTTCTGCTAGGGATGTTCCGGGGGCTATGGCTCACCTACTAGGGATTCGAGCCTGCTTAGCTAATTAAATACACACCGGTAAAAAAAATTATAAAAAATCTTATACTTTTTTTACCACTAACATATTAAAAGGCTTGCGATTGGTATTATCTACGTCAATCCCACAGTCCCCAAAAAGTAATTTTATGAAAGCGTAACACAGGTTTCGTAGACCATTCATTTCGTTCACGTTAGTTTAGCTACCTGTAAATATCTGTTGGACAAGTAGCTCTATAGAAATACCGTTAAGACCTAATTTGTAATCTTAAGAGTCGTCAGGACGCTCGCGTTCCCATACAAACGTAGTTTAGCTCTCATTTTAAAACTACATGCTTTAGAACCATGAAATTTGGCATAGGCATTCTAGTAGTCACAGATCTAGGTCGGACATTCGTTTTCGTTGCTAAAAATTGTAATACAAAGAAAATACAGCCAGTTACAGATTTACATACAAAACTTATTTTTGCTATAGTTTCTTTATATTACAATTTTTAGCCTCAAAAACGAATGTCCGACCTATATCTACTACTAAAATGCCTATGCCAAATTTCATGGTTCTAAAGCATGTCATTTTAAAATGAGAGCTAAACTACGTTTGTATAGGAACGCGAGTTCACGCGAGCGTCCTGGCGACTCTTAACGAATACTTACTGGGCTGTATACGACAGTTTGTAGCACCAAAACTTAAATTATCGTCGAGAAGTATGAAGCCGAACTTATTAGCCGGCATCGAGATTCCTCGAAAGATAATATCATCCTCAGCATTTTCATTCTTTATTCTAAATGTAAAGTTGACGCCTTCGCGTGGTTTTACCTGCAATTATTATAACTTTATAAGCGACTATAAATGAAGTAGGTGGCGTACAGTAACAGCTGACAACTCTTGCCATACAAAGTGGCTTACAATGTATGGCACGAGGTGTCAGAAATACTGTATTCAATTAAAATTACATCTTTAGTAAGTAAGACGGTAGGCTGCAAAAACGCATACTTGCCTACATTATGATTATGAATGAATTCATTCATGAATTGGGTACGCAATTCTACAGCTGATAGTACCTAAGTATATATCTAATGCACCATACATTACAAATACAACAAACAAATTTAAGTTTTTAGTATTTTTAAGTTAGTTTTAATTGGTTTACATAAGGTTTTTATTAATATTTAGTTTTAATATAAGTATATTTCTAAGTAGTTTTAGTAAACAAACAAATACATACAAATAATTTATTGAGAAAAGTATAGTACAAAGTTTGCTCTTACAGAGAATTTTTAACGACAAGTGGTTGATACAAATGCCAGAACTATGATTCCCAATGGAAAATGAATGATGGAGGAATGGATTTGGAATTATACTTTGTATGTCTTTCCCGACCACGGAACAATGGTATTCCGGACCTTTGGGAGGCGTATGCGGAGCCGAAGCCAACGCGCAGAGGCCCTTTCGACAATTTAATGAAAAGTGAGGGGTACACTAAGCGGATGCTGCCCCTGCCCGTGTCATGGGACGCACGCAGAGACAGCACCCGCCATGGTGTAAGGACTATTGAGTATTAATGGAGTCTAAAATGTACTAGGCTATTGGGTGAAAAGTAATGGACTGATTAATGGGCTATTGGATGAAGAACCGGACGCCTGCCTAATAAAACGGTATCCAATTTTATTTCCGGCAGACGGTGACTCGCCGTCCGCAAGATGGGCCCCCATAAAAAGCGACATCAAAGATGGCTCAAGGGCAACACCGGTGCGGGAGCTGGGGGTAGAGAGGTGTCACTGGACTTTAAACATATAGCCAACTCGCCACTTAGGTTTCCACATCTACCCTCGAGAACACAGCTCTAACGACCCCACTCTGGACAGCCGGCTAAAGTAAGCCAGAGGCAGGGGACCTGTCCCACCATCCGACAGGGCACCCCAGGGGCACTCAGGTACGTGGAGTCGCTACTCTCCAACTTAATTATACTTATTGTTATTTTTTATTGATGCTGACATTTTATTTTTATTTTTTATGTTGTGTTTTTATTAACTATATATTGTTTTTAAAATTCTATGGATAATGGTTACCTGAAAATAAATGCATATTTAATTTAATTTAATAGGTAAGGTTATTTTTTTAGGCGATATTTAGCGTCTTAACCAAACTCAAGGACAACGAAAACGGGTCATGTATACTCACGGATACGATGACCACAGACTGCTCCACATCAACATGCAACGGCGCGGCGTTGTATGCTACTGGGCTCACGGTACTGGACACCACTATGTTACTGTCTACAGCTGACTGTGAACAGTATATACGCATGTATACTCACGGATGCTTTGAGCACAGCCTGCTCCACATCGACGTGCAGCGGCGCCGCGTTGTACGCTACTAGATTCACGGTACTCGATACCACGATGCCGTTCCTGTTTTCTGCGTAAAGCTTACTGTGAACAAATAAATATACAATATGTATTTAATCTTTATTGCACAAAAGAAAAATACACCTGTACAACAGGCGGATTTAAAGATATACAACATTCTCTACCAGTCAAGCTTCGGGCCAAGTAGATAAGTTGTAGGCGGCAAGGCAATATGGGACAATTTTACACAAATCGAATCGCCCTAGTCCCAATCCATTGACTTCCCGCCACTCCGCCAAACTTAAGCACCTAAGAGTTAGATACGCAAGAGAGGGATGGCAATTGCTCAAGATTGTTCAAGAAGTTAGACGGCACATTGTTATTAGTGTAAGTTATATTAGGTTTTGTTAATTCCAATCGTTATCCTACATATTACTATCGATTTCGTCATGTATAAAAAGCATGCTGGTCTTGCTATTATTCAAAGTCTTATTGTTTCGGAATTGATCGCATTACAATACGAATCTGTTTGCGGAACCAGGTGGCCGGTAGCACTCAATATAATATGCGTGTGCAAATTCATAAGTAGGTACCAGGGATGTCACGAATGTCGTTTTACTCACATTCGCTAATGCGAATGCGAATATTCAGGATGCGAACGTCCGAATGCGAATACGAATGTTCCGGAGTAGATTAAAAAAAGTTAATTGTTATGCTTCCATAGTTCATAAATACTGAACATGATATGTGATGGAGTCCTATATTATTGATCAAAAAGAGACAAGTGATAACGTCGTTTTCACTTCCTGTGTATGAGCAAGCATATGACCATCGGCCGGGTCAGCGCGGTCAAAATAGGATGCGTGCTTCCCACATTCGCATTCGGAAAATATTCGCATCATTTCATGCGAATGCGAATGTTGATACGAATGTCAAAAATGATGCGAATATTCGCATTATACGAATGCGAATGCGAATATTCGTGACATCCCTAGTAGGTACCCACACGTGTCGTGGGACCAGATCTAAAGGTTTCGGTTGACTTGGCTTAAGTTGGCTGCATACTACTTAAGTACATAAACTAACTAGGTACTTATCTAGTATATAATTAAGTCAATCAAATTTCTATGAGTAGGTAGCATAAGTACAATATAACACCGTTACACCGCTTCTGATTTAATTACAATACCAGCCCATATTTATACGATAGATAGGTAATTATTAAGTACCTACAGCATTTTTAAGTTAAACTATTGATAGTTTAATGTTAAAAATGTTTATAGTAACACTATCAAGAGGAATGGTACGTACCTATTTGTCAAATGGCGTAATTATTTTTATTGCATGTCCATGTGACCATCATTTATCAGTTTAACCACCTTCACCCGTTGGTTTTCGGTGAAAGAAAACATCGTGAGTAAACCGGACCCAATCCCCAATAAGGCCTAATTTTCCCTCTGGGTTGGAAGTTAAGATGGCAATCGCTTTCGTAAAAACTAGTGCCTACGCCAATTCTTGGGATTAAGATTCCAAATGGACCAAGAGTGGACCTCTGTCTCAATTGAGCCGCGGCAAAAGTCGGGACAAACGCTAGGAGGATGATGAGTTAACCTAGTACCTACCTACCTATGATTTAATGATTTATATATAAATGATTTAATGATTTACCTACCCAAGGTGGCGGGTGGGTGGTGGGTTAAACATTTTCTTAGGCAACCAGAGGTTAATTTGGCTAAAAATTTCTTCATGAGCTAGGAAAACTGCTCAGGTGACTGGAAATTAGGCAAGTTGCCGGAAATCGTGTTCTATGGACGCGCCGCCACTGCTACATACCTACATAATATTTTTAATTTTTTAACAAAATTTTACCATAAAACGGTAATCGTAACCTATTAAATAAGATTTCCTTCGTGTTGTCATAACAGCTAAGATAGCTGTAACTAAAGGGTGTCCTAGAAATGTAGATTATTGAATTGGAATAATGGATAATGAAGGCAACGGCTTCTTGCAGAGCTACGCTATGAGCATCATAACTGATAGAATTATGATATTTTGTTGCAATAAGTTAACTTTGTTAAATTAGTAACTAATTTGGAAAACGAAGAGCATTGTTTTGTTCGCGAGTGGTCTTAGTTTGGTCCGTGCAGGTAGTTACTAAAAGTCACGTTTAGATTGACCCACCTTTAAAGTAAGAAATGCGTCGGTAGTCATTGAAAGTCACGTTTAGACTTAGAGGGTATAAGACCAGTGACCGTAGTACTTTACGATTCATTATGGGTTTGACTAGCGAACGTTCAACATCTCAAAATTCATTGTTGCTTTGACTGTCGACCAGTCAGTATCTCAATATTCAGCCTTGATTCAGTATTCATTATCACTGTGGCTGTCATGCAGACAGTATCTAGCCGGTTTGGTCTTGTAGAAGTGAGTTGTATTTTGAGTAGCACACGGACGCAATCTGGGAACTCTCCTCGTTTTCCTGATACCTAATAAAATCAGTCTCTGAGTTCCGAAACCACTCGGCACCATCCTGTCCAACCTGCCGCCTCGGCCCCCCCGCCCCGTCTACGACATATCTATAATTTGGCCAGGCTTTGTTTTGCTTCAAGCATAGGCAGAAAGAATCATACTGTCTCTTTCTTAAGCTAGTATCCTCGCTACTAAATAAAAAACCGGCCAAGTGCGAGTCGCACTCGCGCACCGAGGGTTCCGTACAAACCTATAACAAGAAAAGTTGTAGTATGTTTATTACTAAATGAAAATGAAATCCGTAACCCTGAGTATTTGATATGAATTTCAATTTAATACCTCGACGCGTTTACGAGGAAAAAGGTAGTAAGTTTAAAATTTAAAATATATATTTTTGTATGATTTTACTCAATTTCTACTTTTCGTAATTTTTCCTTTGTCTGTACTTTATGAAATTTCTTCTTGCCAAGTTTCAAGTTTCTGGGTTTCCGGGAAGTAGGTACTCCTTAGGTTTTAAGTTTCTTGCGAGTACTCCGTATCAAAATATGCAACTTAAATAGCTATTTCTTTTGATTTCGTTGCCATAAAAATTTGTTTTAGCTACATCTGAGAGGTACTATAGCCCTGAGTATTTGACATGAATTTCAATTAAATAACTTCACGCGTTTACGAGGAAAAAGGTAGTAAGTTTAAAATTTAAAATATATATTTTTGTATGATTTTACTAAAAATGTCTACTTTTTATAATTTTTCCATTATCTATGCTATATGGCGTTGCTTCGTGCCAAATTTCAAGTTTCTGAGTTCACGGGAAGTATCCCGTAGGTTTTGCGAGTGCCGAAAAAGTATAAAATTTGCATACCTTACATTTCTACAATAGCAAGGAATCTTTTTAGCTAAGTACCTACCCATGTAGATAAAAAAATATTATAGTTATTTGTTAACATACCTATCTTTTTGTTTCTGTAAAAAATGGCTGTGACTTCGACAGACCGACGGATGGACACAGGGATCCCTGACGAAACTATAAGGATTCCGTTTTTACCATTTTAGCTACGGAACCCTAAGAAATTAAGTGATCTGATTTCGTGTTTTGAACTGTTGATAATGAATGTACAAATATATTTAATTTATATGCTTATTCTATTTGATTTTGATTCATACTCTCTGGGACACCCTGTACCTATACTATACCGTAACGCAGCTTACGCGATACGGACATAAAATTATCATAATAATTTATGAATCGTAAAAGTCAGCTTTACCGAAAATTATCGGTGAAACCATTGGTTGAGTGTTGAGACCCCTTCTGACATTTATAGTTTAAAAACGAATTTAGTTAATTAAGTTTATGAGTAGGTACCTACAGTCAACGCCAAAAATATGTATACACTTGTGTATATCACTACATAGTATAAAACAAAGTCGCTTCCTGCTGTCTGTCCCTATGTATGCTTAGACCTTTAAAACTACGCAACGGATTTTGATGCGGTCTTTTTTAATAGATAGAGTGATTCATGAGGAAGGTTTATATGTATAATTGCACCCGTGCGAAAGCCGGGGCGGGTCGCTAGTATACTATAAGTATGAGTGATTAGGTATATAAAATGAAACATCGCAACACGATTAGATTACTTATAGTACCTACCTTGTTGCGGCTGATGAGGCAATGCGTATTTAAAACAATGATTTATAAAAAAATGCACGTTAAAATCACTAGGTACAGTCGCCATCAGATATATCGGAGCGGCGGTGGTCAAAAATATCTGAACGCCTCTATTATCAAGGCGATAAAGTGCATGTTCAAGTTTTTGAGCACCATGGCCGCTCCGATATATTTGATGGCGACTGCACTCCATTTATTTGGCAGTCCTGTAAACAAAGGGCTTAAAACCAACCCTCAGTTCCTCTAACTCACTGAGTGTAAGATAACTAATAGCTAAGTAACGCAACCGCATGCGGCGATGACGTGCAAGCGTGACAGCGCTGTGTAGACATGCAGAATGCAGAACGCTATCTCGCTCGCGCACCGGCGCCGCATGCGGAAACCGCAGCAGTGTGAAAGCCGCCTAAGAGATTGCTACGATCGTAAACATTTTCGTAAAGCTATGTCCACACAGTGCCTTTTTTCGTTCAACAAATGCATGCGTCAAAGCGCATTCAACAACGCACGTGTAGCCTGAGAAAATTAATAAAATCAGGGGAAATAATTCGTGTAGTTTTGTAAATTGGTACAGTTATACCTTGTGGTGCCCACGTGACTATACTAAAAGTCCTCGGGGGTGGGGGTTGTGCTGAGGGTGTAGGGGGGGGTTGAAGGTACCTTTGTTCAGATTTTTGGTCATATCTCGAATATCTGTAAGAATATCACTATAGTTACTTCGAACAAAAGTTTAAACATAAAATTTCACACAAAATTGGTTATATTCATTTTTACTCTACGATTAATACTTTAGGAGCTACAGGGTGTTGAAGTTAACGAAGAGATTAAAAAATAGTCGATTTGAAAAAACGTCGTTTTTTCTTACTTGTTCATCATAACTCAGATTTTTAGCTTAGTTACCTGCTGATCGAACATAAAATTCCCATTTTGATAATTGAAAACTCTAAACAAAACAAAGGTGGTAATGTAAACGAGGTTCAAGTGGTCAAGATTACCGCAAGTCCTTAGCTACTACGGGCGTCGCGTCAGCGCGGCGCAGACCCTCCCGGCCCACCGCGCCTCGCCCTCCATTGGCACCACTACTATTCAGTATGCTTAAAACAGCGACTGGTAATATACCGAGACTATGAAGTCGATCTGCAAAATAACCCCACAAAAGTTGTGCTGCGGGGGGCGGAGCATACAAACTGAGCCGTTTAGTTTACAAATGGAGGTTTTGTGACCAGTCGCGGTCGCAGCCTGAAATTTGGGGGGGTCACACTAATGCAAAATTTTTTTTGCAATTTTTGAGGGGGTGAGTAAAAAAACTCATGTCTCATGTGACCCCGCCCCTGGGACCGCGCCTGTTTGTGACACGCGCTGATGCGCTAGACGAAATAGATATTGAAAGATGAAGATGAAAGTTGAAGAGGAAAAATGCATTGTGTGGACTTAGCTTAAGTACCTGACTGTCCCAAACCCCTCAGCATCTGCTCGAGAATGAACCTAAACATGTGCTTGTCGTTGAGTTGAGACAAACGAAATGTGATGCGAATAATGAAAATTTCTTTTCACTCCTACTATTCGAAAAAGGGTAATTTGTTGCCCATTTACAGGGAGCAGAAGTGACTTTTGATCCCCCTGCGATTTGTTGCCCATTTACAGGGAGCAAAAGTGACCTTTGATCCCTCTGCGTTTTTTTTAATTTTCCTTGTCTTTGCAACCGATTAAAATGAGACAACATTATATAACTTCTCTTTCTAGCAGATAGCTAGTTATGTACCTTTGTTTTCGTTTCTCTCATAGAAGGAGTGTACTACGCGGTAGCAAAATTATTTCGATCTCGGGTCACTTGAATCCCTCACTACGCTCAGGATTCCACGCTAGAATCCCTCGCTACGCTCGGGATTCTATTCTGGGATCCTACGCTTTGTTCGGGATTCAACACGCTACCCTCGACCGAAATAAGTCATTTTGCTCCCTTGTAATACAATCTACTATTGTTGTTTTTTAGGTGCACTAATCTTTAGGTAAAGTAAACCTCAATGTAGACCCAGAATGGAAACTATCTTGTTTATCTACATAAAAAATTACTCTAAGCCAACGATAGTAGAGGTTTTTATAAGTTTTGTGGTTTATTATTTAATTTTAAATAGCTTAATCTCATAATACGGAGTTATAGGTACCTACTTACGTATGTGATCGAGTTCTACGACTTCTACATAAGGTAGGTAGGTACTTCTGCTAAAACTGGTTCAAAATTCCAGCTATAAGCCATCATTCTTTTATAACAATAGTTAGGTAGATACCTATTAGTGAACCAAACTATTAACTAAAACGGGTATAGGTAAGTAAGTACCTACATGTGATACTGATAGTGATAAGTACCTAAATAACTAACGGTACAGTCAGCAGCAAAAGTAGCTAAGCGGGTAGGGTGTTGAAAATGAGCTGGACAAGACTTTCATATTAAGAGAATAAGAGCATGTGTAGGTAAGTCATTTTGAACACCCTACCCGCTTAGCTACTTCTGCTGCCGACTGTACCTATCTACTTAGCACGCGACGCGATTTATTAAATACAAGATTTTACGTCGACATTCATAACGACAGCGTATTTAAATAAAACCTGTACACTTAAATATGAAATCAATAGAGAGTAGTAGAGGTAATCAATTAATTAAAACTACTTACTTGTTCTTCCGAAGTTGGTCTAAAAGCAAGTTGTTCAAATGCTTCTGCGATTGCTCATGACCAGCTTCTAGGTTGTCTTCTGAACATACCCCACACCGCGGAGCCATTTCGATCTACAATTACAAAACAATTAGACGATACCGGACCAGAGCGTTGTCCAGAATGGATTACGCAATATCTTAGGTAAGTTAGGTATCGACGACACATGACCATTCGTAAACTCTATTACAACTACAGAAGGTTAAATATTGACCGGCAATGTTATTGTTTGTACTCACATTTCCAGGAACACTCGACTATCGTAGGTATCGTATTTACCCTGTTTCCTGAGCTATGCACCTTTAACACCCACACAGGACGGTAAATGTTACATTTCTTCACACCTGGACATACATATATATGAGACGGATATATTTATTATAGATACTAACTTATAATATATAGTTAACAAAACGACGTCACGCCGCGGTCAGTTCTAAAACACAAATGAACGTAAAACCGCACCGCACCGTGGAATGTCTTGCTTGCCGTCTGCTGTTGATAATAGATTATAGAAACACACGTAGATAGAGTTAGTAATTCCCAAAACTACTCGTTAGTGTTGCCACAATATTTATATTATTTAAGGTGCTCTTATACGGGCGATAAAAATTGCCGAATTGCCGCAATTTTGACGTCACGGCCATATCGAGCAATTTCAAGCAATTCGAAATATTGCTCAATATGGGGCAATTATTGCTCCAGTATGGCGCCATTCTGGCTCCATTCGAATTGCCCCATATAGCAGCAACTCGGGAAACTAGGCAATACGTTCATACACGAGAAATACAGTGGAGCAATACGACCGCGTCGTTCCCCCCCCCTCTTGCACTCAGACCGCACCGCACTCGCTCCAAAATCAGAATCTCTCTGAACTATGGACGAGGTAATTCTAGCTGCGGAAGCTTGCAGTGCATTTAAAATAATGACTTAAAAAAAGAGAAATAGATGCGTTCATATCTTGCAGGAAGAGAACTAATTTTCAGAAACAAGTTTTTAGATTCTTCCTGTTGTTTACACACGAATGACACGAATGCCTAACTGGATGCCACAACTTTCTAGGTTTTCTGGATGTAGTCAATAGTTTTGATGATGACTCAGTGGATCAGTGAGCCAGTCAGTCAGTGGTAAAAATAGTGATTTTCGGAGGTCAATATCTCGTGAATGGTTAGAGATTAATAGCTGAAATTTCTGGATTCAGTGGAAATATAAGTATAAAGCCCAAATGGGTATCAAGTTCTTAGGGTTTAGGAACGTACCCAAACTACGTGACTCATTTTTTTCAGTTTTTGACCCCCGTCCCCTCCCCTCGGTGACCATCCGTAGTAATTGCCAAGACCCCCCCCCCCCCCTCCCCCCTAGTTGTCACGTAGTAAAACTCGCACATATAGTTTAGTGATGTTTTGGACATAGAAAGCATAAAAACATAATTTTGCCTACTTATTGCCTTTTATTTACTCGACACTGGCCGCGTGACGCCAAAGGTGCATGGAAACCTATAATTAGAAGCGCGATATTTGAGCATAATTATTGACTACGTGACAGAACCTAAGACTCCCCCCCTCCCCTTGTGACCTAGAGTAGTATTTTGACGACCCCCTCCCCCCCCCCTAAACTGGTCACGTAGTTTGGGTACGTTCCCTTTAAAGTTTAAAACAGGGCGTCCCCCCGCCCCCCCATCTAACTTTTTAACCGCGGGTTCAAAAAATCCGTAAAATTCACGAATGTGAGGCTTAATTAGTACTTTCAATGAAAACTATTTTGAATAGAATCGGTTGAGCCGTTTTTGAGTTAAAAGCTGCTTTTGCTCAACTGAAGCCTGTTTGGGATTCCAACGTGCTAACTCGGCGCATTAAAATCTCCCTCTTCGAATCCATTGTCAAGTCTGTGTTGCTCTTCGGCTGCGAAACGTGGAGAGTGACAAAGGGGCTGACACACAAGCTACAAGTGTTTGTCAATAAGTCCCTTCGGTCGATCCTCCGCATTTTCTGGCCGAAGACTATAAGAAATGAGGACTTGTGGAGTATATGCCATCAGTCTCCGATCGCCCAGGAAGTAGCGCTGCGGAAGTGGAGATGGATCGGACATACTCTTCGAAGAGGAGCGTCGGATAATGCCAGTATCGCTTTCGAGTGGCGGCCTCAGGACAGTAAGCGAGCCAGCGGACGCCCTGTACACACGTGGCGGAGGAGCATTGAGAGCGAGCTACGAGCCGTAGGAATGAACTGGGGAGAGGTCAAGACGGTTGCTCAGGACAGAAAGGCGTGGAAGGATCTTGTGCGGGCCCTATGCACCTCCGGGGTGCCCTAGGAACAACAACAACAACAACAACAACTCAAAAACACATAGTAAAATGACGTAAGCGCCGCAAAATATTCCTTAATAAACGACCTTTTGAACATATTTATTGTAACAGGCCGTTTTCCCTCCCCCTACACCTGGACCGCGCTCGCCCTACTAGAAAAAGAATGGGACATGCATATATGTGCGTACGGGATAGAAATACAAATTGCCTTGAATTTTCCAATCGTCTGGATATACCGGCAATTGTAGTCGGCAATACAGAGCAACACGGAAATGAATGGAGCAATACGGAAAATGATTGCCGAAATAATTGCCGCAATATCTAGAAATTGCCTCGTATTGCTCAATTAATTGCTCCATATTGCTCCATTAGTTTCGGCAACGTATCGCCGGGCAATAATTGCCCGAAAAATCGCCCGTGTAAGAGCACCTTAAATAAAGAAGCGGCCTTTTCTGCTGACACAACAAAAATATTGCCGTTAAAAAAAATGGGCTTGCCGAGAACTAGGGGTGGGGTGGGATCAAATCAAACAAAAAGCGGTATTACACATTGCAACCTGCAGGGCCCAATCTGTCAGGTTGGAAGGTGTAATTGAAGGTAGGGCCCGTAGGGAGCTGAAGGAGGGGTAGGAAGAGGCAGGGTACACAACAGATTGGGCCCTGCAGGTTGCAATGTGTAATACCGCTTAAATCAAAGCAGCCGATCAAGTCAAGGGCAAGTTGGTAGACCACGTGACGCGCTCGGCCAATCAGAGATAACTTCCGGGTTTCGATGGAGGACGTGATCAATCGATGATTTAGTAAACTGACTTTTTATTTTATACTTATCAAAGAATGGTTGTTTGAAATTGTTTTATTATTCTTTTTTTTACAATTTATTTGTGAATAAAAAGTGCAAATGCTAAAGAAAAATATTACCCAGAAATCATTTGTTTCGGTAATTTTCGACTTGACCAGCGTGTGGGGTGCAAGGGTGCAAGCGGATCTCTCTTGGCCTCTACAAACGTAAGCAACTAGTCACCTGCGAATTTTAATACATTTCGGTTTTTGATCCATCGATTGATTTCGTTATTTTCGTTGCACAGACGGCATTGTCTCGAAATCGCGCGCGAGTTTTGTACCAAAATTGCGCTGATTGTAGAGGCTATTACAAATTACTTGGAGCTCGTGTGCAGAGCGTGTAAGGCCACAATTAGACTATCATTTTTAAATGATCATACATATAGGACTCATTTATAAATGAAGAACCTATGATAGTGTAATAACAATAAATGGTCCATTATTAATCATTTATTGTTATTACACTATCATAGGTTCTTCATTTATAAATGAGTCCTATATGTATGATCATTTAAAAATGATAGTCTAATTGCGGCCTAAGGTCAAACCAAACCAATGGTTAACATTGTCTGACAATTTTGATAGTAATGGACTTTATTCAATATTAGTGGTAGGTATCACTTTGTAATGTAAATAAATGCACTTATTGTAGATTACAATGATTACTTATCCTGATCGGTATTTACTGCAGATAAAAATAATCTTTATTTAACATACTTTATTAAGTATAATATCTAATGTATTGTCTCACCTTACACTCAAAGTCTAAGAAAACGGCTCACTTAGTTTGGAAACTGATTATACATAAGTACTTTTAATAAAATTTAAATGGTTAAAAAAATTGTCTAATTGTCTAAGTTATAGGAAGCGTCTTCTTAATGACATAGTGCTAACCGGGTAAGCGGAGACCGCAGTTATAGACGCTGTAATTTCGGCGGTGTCATAAGAGCATCGACAACCTATATTAGTACAGTTAGCTGGCCGATGGGTTCATAAAGCAAATCCATAAATACGAAAAGATTGATTTTTATTTACCAAAATTAGTTGTTAATTAAACATACAGGCTCTTCATGGCGTCCGAGTCGCTAAGGACTATTACAAACAAGTTTCTTTAAAAAATAATATGGCCATAATGCCCGAAAGGAATGATTATAATATAAAGATATCCAAAAATATTCATCTTAACACTAAACTATTTCTAACAACAGTTTCAAATGTTTCATCACAGATATCATATCATTACAGTTCAGTTGTCATACAACTGGCAGAGGTACGAACTGAAGCAGTTTATTTTAACGACGTAAACAAGTTGATCGACCAAGCTCTTGAGCATGATCGACCAAGCTCTTGAGCATGATCGACCAAGCTCTTGAGCATGATCGACCAAGCTCTTGAGCAGTATTTAAAATTGAAATTAAATACAACCAAAAGAGAAGTCACAAATCAGATTTTTGAAGGTGGATTTTTAATTAAACATGTTTTGAAATAAATTCTGTGTGAAAACATAAGCGATACAAATTTGTATAGTGATTATATAAAACAAACGTAAAAACAACAGTTTCAATATTAATAGTAATAACTATGATCAAGGTTATAAAATCTCAAACAGTATCTCAGAAAATCTCTTCAATATACTCAGGTATGGTATGAGTTTATATAACAAGAATTAAAATAACAAAGTATAGATGTAATCTTAGGTAATAGCAGGGGTCTTTAAACTACGGCCCACGAAAAGGGAGCCCAAATCAGGCCGTTAAAAGCTACAAGTTTTTAACACTCTTTTTTAAGATATATAAACAAACGTTTTTGGCACCAGTTATGCACATACTTATAACAAAATACTTATTTTAAAATCATAGACTTGCGCACTAAGATATTGTTTGCACTAGGGCCGCTTGCAAGATCTAGAAAAAAACAACGCTAGATATAATTAACGTTGTGTGCTTTCTAAGACAATGTACTGATAGTGCGTACAGGGCCCTTAGTTTGTTATGCAAATGTAACTAAAATGTTGTAGAAAAATTATGTCCTAGAGTTTTCGTTCAAAGGACACACTAGGTTGAAAATTAGGAACAGAAGTCTAAACAATAAAATCTACTTTGTTCATACTTAAATACAGTCTCTAATTATGTACTTTACGTAATCCTAAAAGTGCACGAAGGTACACCCAGATTCAAAAGCACACGGACACATTATGACAGAATTCAGTCATAAATTGTCCATGCAATTTTGAATCTCACTGTACAGTCGCCTTGGCGATATTGTGCCAATCAAAGTATATCGACAAGTGGCAAAATGGCAGGACAGTTTAGCTGGCTGTGGCGTACGGAAAAAGTAACTTCAAGGCGCGTTTTACACTTGATCTAAAATCGTCTATGGTATTTTTTGTCCTTCGCCAATTTTAGAATGGTTTTGAATTTTGATATCTATATCCATTTCTGAACATAGATCAAGTGCGGGTGTGTACACACGTACTATAAATAAATAATTACGTTTGGTTTTGATTGAAAGTTGACGGGTTTAAGATCATTGCTATGTTACGTTCGACAGTATATTTGTTAAGTATCAAGGATATTTAATGAGTAAGTAATTAGTTAATTAAGCTAAATAAAACGAACAATAGCGTGACTTGAATGACTACAACACAACACAAACTATTTAGAAGACTTTTATAATAAGATATTGTTTTTAACAAAACCACACATATTATAAGTCTTGCAACCATGATCAGTTTGTGTAATTGGCACTTATCATTGCCATTTCACAATTTATAAACAAATTGGTCCAAGCAATGAAATGTAGGTTGAAATACAAATATAATGTATATGTGCATTTACGAAATAAATGAATATGAATATGAATAATGCTAAGCTAAACGATGCCTTTTAAAATGAAAATCATATTTTAATAAAATAAATCATCATTTCAATGGCAATCGATATACTTATAACATACGGCTATATAAGTAAGTAGCCTATGGTTTTAGTTTTAACAGCCCCACCACCCTGCCACCCTGCCCGTGCCAATACCTTAAACTACGTAAAAACTTAACGATCTAATCAAAACTCACAAAAATATGTATAAAACTATAACTTATGATAATGACTCCGAAATAATCTTACTACTTTCCGCTATAAAAATTCTATGAATATTGACGTGTCGATACATATCAAAGTTTAGTTGTACTCACAAAACAAAAAAGGTACTTCGAGATCGAATCAAAACAAAAAAATGGGGTACTTCTCCCTACTGGGGTACTCTAGTAGTTGTATCATTTATCTTTTGATATGCATTAACACGCAGAACTAAATTTAGAAAATATGGACAATTAACTTATATTCATAAGTACTTATAACAAGCGTGGAGATGTAACAAATGTGTCTAGAAGAAGAGCATTTTTTGTACTCTCTGCCTTTGTTTAAAAAATCAACAGCAATTTATTGTATCACAATTAGCTTGTACAAAAGCAGATACCCCCTGCAAATACTTACAAAATGCTATTAAACCAACCCCACCCCCCCCCTCCCCCCACTATTCCGGAGTAAATTAAACTTAATAATTTCACTTTTTCTTCTCCTTTTCGTCTTTAGGCTTCGCTTTCAGCATTTCCGATATGCGACACCTGTTGAATCTGGTGACCGCGACCTAAAAAAAGCAAGAAATAATGACTAAAGAAAAGTACTAGTTTGAAAGTATAGTTATGAAATAGTATACCAAATACATCATTACTTGTCTTATCATGGAAACAAACGTGTGTCAATCTAGACATTGTAATGCCATTAAATAACATTTTATTAGGTACTTCTGTTCGTAACGCAGGGTAGTTTGGACGTCTTGAGAAACATTTTTTTTATTTTTTGGTCATTTAAGTAGTTCAGTGTGTAATATTGATAGCTTATTGTGCGGTGATCTAATAAAAGTGTGCAGCTAATGAAGAATTAGTCTCAAAACGCGTGTAAACTCTCTGTAGTTTAATGGACGGAGCAGCTATCACCCTTACAAAGAGCAAGGCTAAAACCGAACAACGTTGCTTATATTTATTTAACAAATAATATGTGATTAACGTCGTCAACTTGTCATTGGCAGAATTCCCATTGCTCGTGTGCAAAGCAGAAAGCCATTTGTTAAATAAAAAAAAACATTTTATTAGAAATATTATTATAGGTTATTTTGTAAATAACTTACAAGGAGACGCACCGGCGCAATGACCGCATTTAAAGATTTGTACTGGTTATTTATTAAGGAAATTTGCCTTTGTGTTACTTATCCCATTGAGGATATTAGAGGACCTCTAGAGCTGCTCGCACTCGTGGCACAAGTAGCAGATGAGGTCCCTGCCGATTATCACCGGCTTGCCTTTGTGTTAGTTACCTCATTGAGTATCTTAGAGGTCCTCGTGGCCGAATTAGCAGTTGAGGTCCCTGCAGTGGGTCATGTACTCATGTAGTGGCGTCACTTGTCCCTGGTGTTGCCGATTGTCACCGGCTTGCCTTTGTGTTAGTTACCTCATTGAGGATCTTAGAGGTCCTCTCGAGCTGCTCGCACTCGTGGCCGAAGTAGCAGTTGAGGTCCCTGCAGTGGGTCATGTAGCAGCGTCACTTGTCTCTGGTGTTGCCGATTGTCACCGGCTTGCCTTTGTGTTAATTACCTCATTGAGGATCTTAGAGGTCCTCTCGAGCTGCTCGCACTCGTGGCCGAAGTAGCAGTTGAGGTCCCTGCAGTGGGTCATGTAGCAGCGTCACTTATCTCTGGTGTTGCCGATTGTCACCGGCTTGCCTTTGTGTTAATTACCTCATTGAGGATCTTAGAGGTCCTCTCGAGCTGCTCGCACTCGTGGCCGAAGTAGCAGTTGAGGTCCCTGCAGTGGGTCATGTAGCAGCGTCACTTATCTCTGGTGTTGCCGATTGTCACCGGCTTGCCTTTGTGTTAATTACCTCATTGAGGATCTTAGAGGTCCTCTCGAGCTGCTCGCACTCGTGGCCGAAGTAGCAGTTGAGGTCCCTGCAGTGGGTCATGTAGTGGCGCCACTTCTTGTCCCTGGTCAAGCAGGTGGGGTTGCCGATTATCACCAGCTTGGCTTTAGCTCGGGTGAGGGTCACGTTGAATCTCTGTAGACACATTAGGATAGTTTAATTATTTTAGAATATTTAGGGTGGCTAATTTTCACATTAGTAAAATATAAACGGGATTTAAACAGAATTCTGCTAAGTACATTTATTTGCGTTATGAAGTACGAATATATAGAGTTAGGTATATTTCCATGTATTTAGGAATTTATCTACATATGTGTTGTATACACTTGGAGTACGCCACTAGCTTAAATTAGGACACAAAAAAGAATAATGGCGTCTTTTTGTCCTGACTTGAACATCGATGGGTCATTGTCATCCACAAGGAAGCCGAGCCCGTACTTGGCGTCGTAGCGTAAGAGCCTGCAGTTGGCACGCACGGTAGAGACCAGGATCACTCGTTTCTCCTTGGAACATGTCTCAACACGCTCACCTTGTCGTCCACAAGGAAGCCGAGCCCGTACTTGGTGTCGTAGCCTAAGAGCCTGCAGTTGGCGCGCACGGTGGACGCCAGGATCACTCGTTTCTCCTTGGAACATGTCTCAACACGCTCACCTTGTCGTCCACAAGGAAGCCGAGCCCGTACTTTGCGTCATAGTCTAAGAGCCTGTAGTTGGCGCGCACGGTGGACATGAGGATCACTCGTTTCTCCTTGAAACATGTCTCGACATGCTCACCTTGTCGTCCACAAGGAAGCAGAGCCCGTACTTGGCGTCGTAGTCTAGGAGCCTGCAGTTGGCGCGCACGGTGGACGCCAGGATCACTCGTTTCTCCTTGGAAGATGTCTCAACACGCTCACCTTGTCGTCCACAAGGAAGCCGAGCCCGTACTTGGCGTCATAGTCTAACAGCCTGCAGTTGGCACGCACGGTGGACACCAGGATCACTCGTTTCTCCTTGCCCTGGAAGGCCTCGACGGTGCCGACTTCGATCTCGTCATAGCCGGTGCTCAGCAGCCATGATTTCATCTTGTACACCTGGTTACAGAATTGGCAATAAATTAAAAAATAAGCTCTGCGTCTCTTGAAATAGTAGTAAAACGGCTCTTCTGAGTTCTGGTGGATACGGAACAACACATAAATCATTTAAAAACAAAAAAGAAAACACTCTTCACTTAGTCTACTCCACCTTTCTAAAATACCATACCCGTGCTACTATAAAAAACGCTCAAATCACTATAGGTGTGCCTACAATATTTGAAAAGCTCCCTCGATTTCTTCAGGATCCCATAATTAGATTCTGGCTATGCGAAAAAAAAGTCCAAATCGACCCAGCCGCCTTCTATTAATCGGAGAACATGCCAAAAAAGCAAAAACAAAAATACGATGGAAAAAGATTATTTTTTTCTATGGAACACGTCACCTCAGTCGGTTAACACTACATATAAAACCAATTTATTTTTCGCGAGAGATTTATTTTCTTCGTTTTTTAATTTATGATTCGAATATGATACCTATGATCTTAAAAGCATCACCAGTATTTTCGTTACACTTTCTAGGATACCACTTTATGCCAACCCCACACTAGCGTCTTTCGAGCGTCGAAGTCGCCCGAGCACCCGCACAGCGTCGACGCGATGTCAGCTAGTGTGGGGTTAGCCTTAGGGATAAAACTGACCTGTCTGATGTATGGCGCGATGACGCCGATGTCCACCGGCCGAACCTTGTGCTGTTCCACCAAAGCTTTCGTGTATCTCTTCAGCATGTCCAACTCCTTCTCGTTGAAGAAGCTGTCAAACAAATACAAGACCCTTATAAAACGAGCGCTTCAGTCTAAAATACACTTTATTACAGTGGAAAAAGGTGTAAACTCTGGCAAAGAACGCACGACATCAATAGATGACGATGGGCTTCGAAGGGTTAACACTAGAACACTACGCATATCAAATAATAAAGAATATAATAAAATAATTTATTGTGTAACTTATAGTTTAACATTAGCTGTGCTAGTATCTCTTTTTAAGCATTTTTCATACTTACAAGTATCAAGAGATACTGCTCTTCCATAGATGGTATGTTACAATTTCAATGTAATATGCATAATACAGTTTCTTGGCTTGCAAAATTAAAATAATTAATTAGAGTAACTAAATTAAATTAATTAATTCTAACATTCATATTATCATGCTGTATGAATCTAAACAAATCATTAGAATTTACAGAAGATTATTAATTTATTATATATAACATTTTTTTTTATATAACATTTTTTTTTCTTTTTCATTCAAATCGATGTTTCAATGGAGTACAAGACTCCAAGCGTATGTCTATAAACCGCAGTGTTATTTTAGTTATTGACGTAGAAGCAACACATGCAGTAATTTTTATAATTAGAAGTTTGGAGTTGAAACTCTAGATCAATGCGGTCCCAGCGCACACAAGTTTTTTGCAGAAATCGCGAAGCGTCTAGTTGACGTAACTGGTGACCAAAGAGCTGGCGGTTTCCTCGCACAACGTATCAGCATTGCGATACAACCAGGAAATGCCGCCAGCATCCTTGGTACAATGCCGCAAGGGCCTAGTTTAGATTTGAGCTAGTTATTAATTTAGCTTAATATTTGTACTGTAGTGCGTCTGTATATTTAATTATGTAAATAAGTGTTATACATTAGAAGTCCATCCATGTTTAACTTTATAGGGATTTCGTCATACTGTCTCATAAAATATGTTATTTTATTAGGTATGTTTTCGACCGTAACCTTCAGTACCGAGTATTTGTTTGACTACCGCTAATAAAACTTTTGACCACATCGTCGTTTTTGCAAGGAGATTTTTTTGTGTAATTGCCCCCTAATTCACTTACTCAAGAGCTTGCTAAAATGCCCCTATGTGTTGGATAATGGAGCTCAAGAGCAGTGCTTTGAGTTCCCTGGATCTGAATAGCCAGTACCAGTCCTTGATTCTCTGTCAGGCTAGAGTTGCTGCTGCTGCCAGTACCTTGGAGCCTTGCCCATCCTCTGCTCGCGCGAGTTGACGGCGTGGAACACGACGGCTCGGTCTCCGCCCGGCAGCCCCAGGATGCTCTGACGGCTGAGCGGGTCTACTGGAGCCAGGGGCTGTGTAATTGAGGAAAATCATTTCTGAGTGGAGGCAAGCGGCGTACCGCGTGAAATCATCGCACCACTAGTCGCCAACACTGTTAACTGACCATTGTAATCCATATCGAAACGGCATACAATAAGGCAAGCAATAGAACCCTTGTTCTGATATTTGTGACCACCTTGGCCGCTCCAGTATATCTGAAGGCGACTGTACCTACTATTATTGATTTTGCGGTGAAGTTACTAAGTGGTTATTGCAATGAAAAGAGGCTTGAAATTCGATATTAGTGAGACAATGCTATCATGGGGCAACAATACATAACATAAGTGAGCTATTTAATTACGAGTAATATCTGCCTATACAACTACAAAGTCCTTTATTAATAAAAAAAATAATTACTCAAATCGGACCACGGGTCTCGGAGTAATCGGTGAAAATACATTAAAAGAAAACACCAAACCGAATGCAGACCCTCCTTCTTCTATGGAATTGAAGTCGGTTAAAAACAGAGCAATTATCCATTGGACGCAAATAAAAAGAAAAATACACGTAGTCAAAATCAGGCACAAACGTTATTTTTTTACTAACAGCATTTTAGGTTAGAACAGATGTAGTTTTAGAGTACTTACCACCAAATTGTCATCATAAAACATGTTGTTGGGCAGGGCCAGGATGTCGGGATCGTTCCGGAAGTTCTTGACCAGCATCGTGATGTAATTGGGGTCAGACTCGTACAAGTTCGTGTAGTCAGTGTGCAGGCGTTGCATTAGGGACATGCCTAAAACAATACATAGTTTTTAGAACACAGTTCGGACATTTGATTCCAAACCTGTTGTAATGAAAATATTACTTATGAGGTTTTTAATAGTTTAAATTGTTTAAAATACTAGAATATTGGAACCCTACTTCAAATTGAAAACAGATGTCTATTAAAATTAGTGGACGATGTACGAGCCTAATTTTACAGAAATACCGCAAATCGATGTACAGTTTAGCCATTTGGCACACGCATACTAGAGGTCCAAACAAAATTTTTGACCCGCAGTTCTTTAAAAAAATTCCCTTAGGACGGGGGTGCTGATTCATAATTTTTTTTGTATGGGTTTTTTTTTCAAAAACATCGTGTGTGGGATCATATGAAACGGCTAATAGAGGCGGTTCTAAAAATATACCACATCTCAGCCATTTTTCTCTATATGATTTTTTAAATGAACTGTGATGGACTCCAGAACATCATGGGGTCCATCAATTTTGTTACAAAGTTTAAGATGTGTTATCAATTCATCATCCTTTTAGCGCAGGAGTGTAATTGATCAAGGACAAGATTTTGAGCAATTAACAGATACGGTTAGATAGGCCGGCTCGGAGCATGCGCCGGGTCGGAGGAAGCGCTTCCTCGTCGGTAAGAGTGTCGCTCACTCAGCCCGCGGACCTTGGCGTCGCGGCTGATGCAGACCGGCCCCAGCTGCTTAGGGTCCCCGGCCAGCATCAGCATGCCGGCCGGTGCCATCAGCCCCGTGACCGGCACCAGGGTGGCCGGCTCGGAGGCCTGCGCTCGTCGATGAGAGAGTTAGTGTCGCTCACCCAGCCCGCGGTCCTTGGCGTCGCGGCTGATGCAGACCGGCCCCAGCTGCATGGGGTCCCCGACCAGCACCAGCATGCCGGCCGGCGCCAGCAGCCCCGTGACCGGCACCAGGATGGCCGGCTCGAAGGCCTGCGACGTCGATGAGAGAGTTAGTGTCACTCACCCAGCCCGCGGTCCTTGGCGTCGCGGCTGATGCAGACCGGCCCCAGCTGCTTGGGGTCCCCGGCCAGGATCAGCATGCCGGCCGGCGCCAGCAGCCCCGTGATCGGCACCAGGGTGGCCGGCTCGGAGGCCTGCGCTGCCTCGTCGATGAACAGGTGAGACATTTGGAGCTTGTGCTGTTGCTGCGCGCGGGGGCTATGGGGTAAACAGTTGACATTTCTTTTTTAGCAACACGGTCAGAAAACCGCATGGCAATGGTAATATTTCGTAATACAAACACATAGCTACATAACTAACCGAGCGAGTGAAGCGAGCGAAACGACTCCGTTTCACCTCTGGCAAAAACGCTGCTCGACTGTTCAAGTGTTCACCTCTACAGGTATAAAATAAAATAAATTAAAAAGGCACTGTACTGTGGCCATTCGCACCATTAAGAGTTATAGAGTAAGTTTTATTTTAACATGTTTTAATAATGGACAAGTACTATTTAGGTTCCATAACATAAAATAAATAAATAAAATAATAAATATTAGGACAATCTTACACAAATCAACCTAGTCCCACAGTAAGCTCAATAAGGCTCGTGTTGTGGGTACTAGGCGACGATATAGGTTTAGGTTTAAAGATACTTTATTTCTCATAAGAATATACATATTCACTTATACGAGAAATTTTACATGCAAACATTGCGTACTTATATACTATTTTAGTATTTTAGTCGGTGAGAGTGAACTAACTTAAACTAAATAAAAACAATCAAAATTAAAATTACTACTTATTTCGGGGGTAGGTATCTAAATGCAAAAAGTTTGCAATGGTATGCGGGCGTTCCTACATGCAGCTGCCCGGGCCGAGCCGGCCGTAAGAACAAAAGATTACTTATAGATAAGACTGCGACTACGCTCACGGATATAAAGATCGTGGAAGTGACAAAGCGATAGCAAAGTGATACCGATATATATAATAGATAAATACTTAAATACATAGAAAACATCCATAACTCAGGAAAAAATATCTGTGATAAACACACAAATAAGTGCCCTGACCAGGATTCGAACCCGGGACCTCCTGCTTCATAGGCAGAGTCACTACCAACTAGGCTAGGAGGCCGTTAGTCTCTCATATCTTTACAGCTCTCGGAGTAGCTAGTAATTACTGGTAATTATATTAATATAATATACTCACGATCCATATTTGGCAGCGTGCAGCAGCGTGGTAACGACCACACGGTAGGACGACAAGGCGTAGTTGCTGACTGAGTACGAGTTCTCGTATTTAGTGCCGTTGGATACGGGCGCCAGCTCAGACGGCATCACGCTCCTGCCAAATTAAATCAACCAATATGTTCAGATTAAGTCGGTTATCTAATTAAAATTATATTTAATGTAAACTACAATCTTACATACATTATTTTGTGGTTAAAGATATTTTTTTTTACATAAATTATATCTTTTAGAGGCGTAAAGTCTAAGAAATAATCGTGGCCCGAATTTGCCAGCTTAACTAGCGTAAATAAAGCGCATTATTATTTGATAATTCAATTCATTGGCTTGCCCTTGATCCCTTATCCCATTTATTTGGGGTCGCGCACCATTTTTTTTTCTATTTTACCTCTCTGCTCCCATTCATGTCGTCTCTCACACTTTATTTGATAACATAATTGCCAAACGTTATATTTTAACAATGAGAGTGTATGGTGCATCATAACGTGTGTGGCCGACGGCCTACTACTTTATCTAGTTTATTGACATAACATTATATACACGTTTTTTTCTAAGAGTAAACACATGTTACAAAGTCACTAAATGTCATAGTCTAGAGCAAAAGGTACCATTTAGCGGTCAGCGCTTATACTTTTACTACTCGATTACAATATTAAATATGTACAACATACAACGTAGGCCTGTGCGTTTTCCCAAAAAATGACACAAATTTTCGATGAAAGTTTATTGGTATGTGGGTAGAAATAGTCGTGACAGTATAACTGTCACTTGATTGAGAGCTAGGGCGCAGAATGAAGTTGTTAAACACGATGTGGTCAGCCATGTTGGAGTCCGTGACGTCATCACGCGGTTCTTCAAGCTGTATATTGTATGTGTAAAATGTAAATAAAGCATGTCTTACCACACCCTAGACTGGGAGTTAGCGCGCAGAATGAAGTTGTTAATGTTAAGCTCCTTGTTATATCTATACAGCATGAGTGCGATGTGGTCGGCCATGTTGGAGTCCATGACGTCATCACGCGGTTCTTCCAGCTGTATATTGTATGTGTAAAATGTAAATAAAGCATGTCTTACCACACCCTAGACTGGTAGTTAGCGCGCAGAATGAAGTTGTTAATGTTAAGCTCCTTGTTATATCTATACAGCATGAGTGCGATGTGGTCGGCCATGTTGGAGTCCATGACGTCATCACGCGGTTCTTCCAGCTGTATATTGTATGTGTAAAATGTAAATAAAGCTTGTCTTACCACACCCTAGACTGGGAGTTAGCGCGCAGAATGAAGTTGTTAATGTTAAGCTCCTTGTTATATCTATACAGCATGAGAGCGATGTGGTCGGCCGCCATATTGGAGTCAGTGCAGACCATCACGCGGTTCTTAGAGCTGTAGAGGACTATCTGCAAAGATAATTTGTTCACAAAAACGCCTTGAGTGTTTACGATTCTTTCAAAGCAGGTCTCTTACAGAAAAGATTGGTTAGGTTAGGTGTGAATTGCGACCCGTCATGGAAATATACTGCGTTCTGCGTGTGTGTGAGATTATGCATTTGATTAATTTTGAAAAGTAACTAGTATGTAAGGTAGGTAAACACTAGTTAGTAGTGTAAGTTTTAGAATATCAGAAATTAGTCAATACGAACGATATGTAACTGGATTGATTCAACATATGAATGTTACTACATTACGCCTTTAGGGAGCGAGATTTTCATTTATGCGAACAGAAATTAGGATAAATAGCTATGCCAGTAGTTGTTACGCGAAGTGAAAGACTTTATGTGTTTCTATATAGACCCAAATAATGTAATACGGTCACGTCAGTGATAGGTTATGTACAAAAGTAGCAATTATAATATACTTTTCGGCAAACAATAAATTGAAGAAAAAGAACACCAAACTGAAATCATAGTCTTAAAGATATAATAGACGGCCATAGTCTAAGAACTTTTTGAGGCTCCAAGTCTTTAGCGCCATCTAGTCGAGAGCGACCTAAAGATAGCCAAAATGTTAGAGGAAATGTCACCTGCTCTGCTACTCCATCTAGTAACGACTAGCGTACTAGAGCAGGTGACATTTCCTCTTACATTTTGGCTATCTGTAGGTCGCTCTCAACTAGATGGCGCCCTCAAAAAGTTCTTAGACTATGGCCGTCTATTATATCTTTAAGTCTATGCCGAAATGAAAACAACCTGTAAAGTACATACATACATACAATCACGCCTATTTCCCAAAAAGGGTAGACAGAGATCACAAACACAATTACAATCAATGTAGCAAAACGGCTCTCCGTGAGCCGCTTCTCGCCCCCGTGAAGAACGAGACGTGATGGGTGGCGTACCGCATCGCCGCCATGCGGATGATTACTAATTAAATGAATCACCATAGCGTTCCTACGAGTAGTAGGGATCAGAGGTCCCCTGTAAAGTAGTACCTGTATAATGGCCTCCACAATGGTCATGGTCTTGCCCGTGCCCGGCGGCCCGAACACCATGTAGGGCGCGCGGCGCGACGTGCCCGACAGGATGTGCTGCACGGCCAGACGTTGCTCTTCGTTGTTCTTGATTAGTGGGTTGTACCATCTGGCAAACGATTACATCATTAGGTGGGGACTATTCGCTGTGTGCATGATTGTGGCGCCATCTCTTGGGCAGGTGTTCAATTTTTTTTCTTTTTTATAAATAGGTTGTATTCCTTGCTTATATGAAATGTCACTGGCCGATTCACTATTTTGACAGCGGACAGGGGCTTTTACAGTTTAATTTCTTGTCACATTGTGCACTGAGATCGTTTTCGTTACCCCCACCGGCCACCATGCACTTCGCACATAGTGAATATTCCAACTTCTGATCGAATACAATAACTTATAGTCCGCCTCGAACTGATACCCTTGTTACACCTAGCGAGTACAGTGGCGAGTCAGTACTCTCGACCGAGTACTCGCATGGTGTAAACACATCGCCGAGTACTGGGCCGGGCCATTTTACTCTCTCGGCCGAGTGGCATTTTGCTGTCTCGCCACTGTACTCGTCAGGTGTAACCAGCACCTAGCACATGACTGATGCGACAGTATCTCGCGCGCGAAATAGACTACCCGTCTCTTTTTAATTGACACAGTCAGAAAAGGACGGATAGACTATCTCGCGCGCGAGATACTGACGTGTCAATCATGTGCTAGGCGTACAGGCCTTGAGAACACGCGATTTACTCGCAAACGAGTTGACCAGTATAACAAGACTTTTGAAGATCGCTTTTGTGTTTTTTAGCTCCATAACCCATACAGATCTGAAAGACGTCACTAAAGTTATCGAGAAACAACTATTTAAAATCAAAAAGCCATTGAAATGCAGATCCTAGAGGTAGCCAGCTGACAGCTTCGCTGCGCTGTCTCATTCGACAAAAAATAGTATTTGAGTGTTCATACCTCTCTTTTGGACGTAGCGTACCCGGGTAACTTACTTACATAGTGTCGTCTCACTCTAACTATTCTCTTACTTGTAGATCGGCTTAAGCTTGACGTCCTTCTTCCTCGGCTCGGGGAACAGCCTGCTGTCCTGCTTCCTCTCAAACACGTTGGCGACGGCCACGTGTGCCCGCTCGTGCGGCACCCGCGACATCATGAAGCGAATGTCGAACAACGTCTCTGGGGTGTAGTAGGCGTTGAAACTGAAAACGAGATAAACTTAAATAGGTGACATACGGAAGATAAAGAGGCCTTGGTCACTTTTTCTGCCCAGGACTTGAATCGAACCAGCGTCTTCAACATTCACGACTCTGAATTGTGTTTCTTGTTATCAAAACAAGATACCGTAGTTAATAAGAAGCATGACATTATTAATAAAATAGGTTAGTAAAAGTTAACACTAGAACCAGTCAGCCACTTGATGGCTTCGTCGCACAAGGTGATCGTATTATCTGGAGGACAGGCGGTATAACTTGAAATGGGGCACTCTTCAATCATGTATGGGTGGTTTGAACCACAGCACCGCAAGTGCAAGCAGGAGAGTCCTCCCACCAGTTAATAAAAATAATTAAAAAAAAAAGATCCGACTTTACTTAGGATCCGCTATTCTAAGAGGAAGTGGCAGAGTTGCTTTAAAAAATAGTGAAATCACTATAGGTGTGCCTATAATAGTTGAAGAGTTCCCTCGATTTCTCCAGGATCCTATCATCAGACCCCGACTTGGTGACAATGGGACCATCAAGAGGTTATACCCGTTCGATTAAAAAAAAAATTGAAAATCAGTTCACGATTCACGGAGATATCGAGTAACATACCTACAAAAAAATAATGATAATAAAAAAAATAATGATAATGAAAAAATAATGATAATAAAAAAATATATAAAAAAAATTCAGTCGAATTGAGAACCTCCTCCTTTTTTGAAGTCGGTTAAAAATAATGATAAAAAATAAATAAAAATTCAGTCGAATTGAGAACCTCCTCCTTTTTTGAAGTCGGTTAATTAGCAGATTAGAGATACTGTCGCATCAGTCATGTGCTAGCCGTGCAGGGTTGAATTAACACGACATATTATCAACAAAATCATTGGTAGAAGCTACTAATTCTTACCTTTCATCAATATTCCCGATATGAATAACACTCTCCTCCATATCTTTTATAATGCTTTCGAATAGTATATCGTTGTTACCATTGATTTTAATGTATACTTTGTCACCTGTAACAATCAAATGTTTTAGTTTTTTTGGACAAATAATAAAATTTTGAATTTATTAAACACCATTGCTTGTCATATTTGTATTTGTACTAAAAGTTATCATATGAAGGGTACACGGAAAGAACATGATGTCTAGTCCCTTTTTTTGTAAAATGAGATTTTTGTATGAAAATGTAGAGCTTGCAATGAACTATTAGCAACAACTTCTGTAACAGCTGGAATTTTTAACATAAATCCACTTTTTGATTCATAAAAACCATCTAGTTACGTAAATAGTATGGTTAATTGAATCGTTCCAAACTTTAAAACCGCTATAACTCAAAATGTTGTCAAAGTGACTAGACATGTTCTTTCCGTGTACCTTTCATATTATCAAGTACTTATATAACCTTCGTGACATACAGTAGTGGGTTGGCCCTCAACAAATGTATTTAGTACTTATTGTAATATAGATGCTTAAGGAGCCGAAATAGTCTTATAGACAAAGACTCTTGAGTAAAATAAGATTAAGAAATAACCAGAAAATAGATACTAAGGCTGGGTTGCACCACGCGCAATCAGCGGAGTCATCAACGTTAAATAGGCGACGGAGCTGTCATCCCATAGAAAACTGTCAAACTTTTCATTCAAGATTTTTTTAACGATTACGTTGACGTTAACCTTTTCGCCGCCAAGCGTTGAACAAAAATGACGCGCCACCGACGCTACGTAATCGCGTTTTGTCAAGGGAAATTGAACTTTGCGGAAGTCCGCGCAGGTCCTTATTGCACTACAAAGCCTGTCGGCTGTTGCCGACGGTGGCGTCCATAGCACGACTTTTAGCCGACTGTGGCGGTGAAAGGGTTAACATTACAAAAACTATTTAAAACGGGATATTTACCATGTGAGTTTTTTATTATGAGCTTCCGATATTAATGACCATGCTACCTTCCGATATTATTATTGTTAATGACCATGTTAGCTTAAAATCATATAAAGGGTTAACATACGGTTTGGTGCAACCGGCCCTAAACATTGTAATCCGTTGATATAATAGTATAATTTTGGAGTGAGATGTGACATACCACGTAACAGGGAGGGTCGGTTCTCGGCCAGTCCGGGCACCTCCAGTAAGTACACGTCAGCTTTTTTCTCTAAAATCACTGCGGTCATGTTGTATTTCTGGAACAGAACATACCTACTCATACAGGGTACCTGGGTATTTACCAAATAATAGATGACCTAACCACCGACAGTGCTCCTTAGGCTGGTCCAGAAAATGTACTAAGAGGTTTAGGAAAACTCCTCTACTTTTCGAAATAATTCATTTTTCTTTAGTATTGGTGCCTGATTATATCTCATTATTACGAAAAAATAATGTAAACACTGTAAACAGGCAAAACGCTAGTAGAGGCGATATAATAGTTAAAAAGCAATGTCTTCAAGACACTAATGAATGTATATGGTAGATAAATAATAAAATAGTGTGATTGTAATCCATTCCCCTCTATTATAAAACTAGCGACCCGCCCCGGCTTCACACGGGTGCAATTATACATATAAACCTTCCTTTTGAATCACTCTATTTAAAAAAAACCGCATCAAAATCCGTTGCGTAGTTTTAAAGATCTAAGCATACCTAGGGACAGACAGGAAGCGACTTTGTTTTATACTATGTAGTGATACGAAAGTAAGTTTGTCTGCCTGTTACCTTTTAGCGCTCAAACGGCGATAGCTAAAGCCCAGATAAGGACAAAAAATAGTTTTTAATATAGAAAGCAGCTCTTAAAAGGGGTAAGAAGGGAGACGCAATTCACTATAATCGTGGTATACATAATTGATGTGTTACATGTGATTTTTAAGTACTAATTCTACACTAACAAAGCGGGCAGTAGCTAATAGTAGTGATTAATGCTTTTCCATATAAAATGTATGTAAGTAATTAGAACGTAGTGCCAAAGTACTAACCCTTAAATTGATCCTCGCAATAATTTCCTCCCACCACAGCAAATGGTGGAAGTACAGCATATAGTTCGCCTTGGTTATTCCTTCATCAAAGATAGCCCTGAAATATAACAATATAACATAATAGTTCTATTATTATATTAAATTATAATATGCAGGAGACGTGAGCAAGAGCAACCCTACATACTTAGTGAACGATAATGAATCGGCCGTCGTCATGTTTAAGTGAAATAACAACGATTTTTTATTTTTTGTTACGTAGAAATTTTGTTCTCTGTAATCATGGTCACCCTACAAAAACACAAAAAAAATAGCGCTAATTACACTAATACCGGTATCAAAAAATAGCTTGTTATTGACTGGATCAGTCTGAATCCGCAATGTTAATCCTGCTCACGTCTACTGAATCAACCTGTATATGTTCATAAACATAATAGCCTTGGTTATTTCTTCATCAAAAATAGCCCTGAAATAATTAGTCTATGTAAGTTATAACAAATCGTCAAAACCACAACCATGGCCTGGCCACGAAAGAAGACCGTCGAAGTGCGGTATCTCGCTCTTACGTATACATCCGTCTCGCTGTCTAGCTTATTATGCTCCGCCTCTGATGTTTACATGGCACACCCCTAAAAATGTGGGGTCATTTCGCAGTTCTAATACTATTTCCAGGATTCTGCGTTCACCAGTTAAACGTCATAATGATGGAATCGGGTCTAGGGAATAATCCTAAAGTTGGAAATAGTAAAAAAAATGTTAAACTGTTAAATACAATATTTACAATCGTCACGGAATCGGCAAAAACCGATAGCGAAAGCTTAATCACTATGCAATAAGAGCGAAAAAGACGTCCACGCGCCAGCCGAACCATGTCTGTAACTTTTATTGCGTAGACATAAAGTAGATTGTTTGACAAGGGTCTAAAGTAAGCCATATTACCACGAAGTGGTTATGTTTAAAGACTTAAATTATTTAAACAGTATGCGCACCTAAAAATAACTCAGTATTCCGATTAATTGAGTTGTGATTGGTGGATTTAATATGGTGAAGTGTTCTGATTGGTAGAGACTAAATTTACTACTTTAGTCCGCCTTCGTAAGCCGTATGTGTATTTATAACTTCGTTTATTGTAAAGTAATTACCAAACTATGAATTAAACGTAGGTAGTAAGGTCCAAATGTGCTTAGAAATGTTAAATTAGTATCGTTTTTTACAGTTTTTACCTGTTATTTGGCTAGTGTATAACATTCCCGCACCGAAAACCCCGGGGTATGCGTATGACACACTTTTTGAACATGAGAAGTGAAAAAGTTTTTTCTATCGGCTACTTAGAGCCGATTCCGCGTCGATGGGTGGGGAAACGCTTAGGCGATGATATGTACAAACAGCAACATTCTTAACTGTACATTTACATGGGTGGACCTTATTACAAAAGGCATAAGGTCTACCGATGGGCAGTTAACAGTGTGGGCGATGATAAATTGATACCTAGTAGTGAGCAGCACGTTTCTCAATTGCATCTTGAATTCCAGAGGGCCTTCAATCTTCTCCAGCGCGTCTTCGTCCAGACCGGCTGGTAATAGGATTTTCAGCAGCTTTGGGATTTTGTACAAGTTATTGTATGGTCTGCAATGAGACAAATATACATTTACATATCATTCCTATATATGAAATTGTACATTACGCACCTAGGGCGGTAAAAAAAAGAACGGCTCAGATCGCGGGTATTTGTGGCCCGAACCGAAAGGCCATAAACAAGCAATCTGGAGCTGGCTTTATCAGTTATCACCGTCCGTGGTGCATAGACAATTTTACGTCTTCTCCTGGGTGTGAACTGTTGCCGCTGCGCCCGTGGGCGGCAAATCTCACTTACCGCCCAGAGTAACGTAATTTTTTTTTACTTATCATCTGTTGTGTATCACAAAATAAAAATAATCATACAGAAAATTAAATAAAGATTAACACTAGGTAACAAAGACGGCATAGATTAGTCACATTTCCAAGAAAAGATAGCACATTGTATTTGTATTGCAATGTATTTGTAGTGTAGTGAGCGTCACAAATAAATGATTTTACTTTACTTTACTTTACATTGAGTGTTGTTGATAGCGAGTTTGTTTGCCTCCAATAGGCTGAGAGCCTCATCGACAAACAACAACATGATACATTTTATTTTTTCATAAAACTAAGGTAGTCGATAGATAGTAGTTGATAAACTTCAAGAGACTGTATCATATGATACAGAGTACCTAAATATAACGGAATACAGTCGACTCTCGTTAATTCGAAACTCAAGGGACCTTCAAAATAGTACGAATTATCGAGTTTGAAATATCGAATGGTTCGAAATTATCGAGAGTAAGAAAAATTACTTCGAATTATTGAGTAATAATCAAATATGCATTATTTATTAACATAATTTCTATAACTTGAACAAAATCAAAAGCTTAAAGTTACATACAAATAAAAATAACTACGCCGTTGTGTGACATTACAAAAACAAATGCTCCTGCAACGATTAATTGTATCACTCGACAATTCAAAGTTATCATCTAACATTTAGAGGACACAGTTCAGGTAAGAAGGCATATCAAACGTATTGCGAAGCAGTCAGATTTGGATTTTATTTTTATTTTTCATTTTTATTACACAATAGGCAGGTGTACATGTCTGTCTCTCAAGCTGTTTTGATATGCCTTCTTGAAGAACTACGCATTATTGTATATAGTATCTTTAATGTATTTGTAGTACTGTTTTGAAAAAATAAGTCCCGCCGAGTTTCTTGCCGGTAATAAGTAATACTTCTCGGGTCAGAGGTGTAGGGTTAGAACCGGTGGTAGTTTCTTTTCTCTCTGACGTTCATAAGTGCATTGTAATGTGCCTAAATTGAAGAATAAATATCTTTTATCTTTTATCTTTTTTTTTTATCAAAGGTCTATGCAATGTAAAAACTTCGAATTGTCGGGTGTTTGATGCAGGGCTTGTAACCGTAACCGAAATCCATAGTAAAAAACCGGTTTGTTTTTTCGTTCTTTTCGTTACTGTTTTATACTCAATCGAAAAATCCTATAATTTGAAGTGAAAACTATAATAAATCATCGGGTTTTACATAATAACCATAAAATAATTAAATATATTGGATCATTTCGGGGTTTTTTGCATTAACCGGTTACAAGCCCTGGTTTGATGCCAATGAGTTCGAATTAACGCGTGGTTTTGTTACGAAGCGCTGAGTTTTTTATTCGAATTACCAAGCGTTTAAAAATGTATAGATTTTATTCAAAATATCAAGAGATTTTCTAGGGACCCCATGATAACTTCGAATTATAGAGATATTCGAATTATCGCGTGTTCGAGTTAATGAGAGGCGACTGTATGGGTAAAAGCTGGTGTTTTTTTGATGAAGTTGAATTTGCAGTTAACCTTTTGAACGTCAATCATCGGTCGGAAAAATAGCGCCCTCCGCGCCAAGGCAAACCGGTTTTATTTTGGACGTGATATCACGTCCTGGCGCTGACGGCACGACTTTTCGTGCGTGTGATATGACGGCTTTGGCGGTCAAAGGGTTGATCACCATTGCTCTCGAATTTTTATGTTCAAATAATGGTATAAAAAGGAAGTTACACATGATCCGTGGATACGACGAAGCGTTCAGCGTGAGTCCAGTCTAGGTTAGAATAGGGGCTCTTGGCGTTGAACTTCTGGGGTCTTTCCGTTGCCACTAATACCACCTGAAACAAGGTGAAGTAGCTAATTAGGAATTTTATTAGTGTAGAGTGTGAGAGTATTAGAGTATTTCAGTTCTTATTGTGTACAACTTTACGTTTTGAAGTTATAAACTGTAGCTACAGTCGCCATAAAATATATCTGAGCAATGAGCATGCACTTTATCACCTTGACAATAGAGGCGTTGTTCAGATATTTGTGACCGCCTTGGCCGCTCCGATATATCTGATGGCGACTGACCGTACTAGGATGCCACCTATCTCAGGTACTATAAGAACTGAAGGCGTCTGTAGTAATAAGTTGTCTTGCATAAGCAGTCGGGGATAATGCACAACATACAAACACATAAACATGGCAAAATGCAGATATTGTACCATCGGGTTCATAATTCCATGGTCAATTTATCAATGAATTCATTCATAAATTGCCCATGCATTTTTGAACCCGAATGTACAAAGTGAGGGTCAAGGCACTTCGACCGTGGCAAATTTTTTTCAAGTCTGATTGAAGAAGGTACGCTTTACTAGTTATCAATCCCACCAAATAAAAAAAGAACACAAATAAAACACATACCATTTCCCTGACGAAAATGAGACTCTTCAAATCAGTTTTTCTGACGAAAGTAAACATGATGGGCATCTCGTACTGCCCCACGTCACCGCCAATAAAAGTAACTGATATAGTATCAATAGTAGACTCTGAAAAAAGATCATTATCATTTGTTTGAAACATTCCGAAGTAGCAAAATATCTATCCTTCTATTTCTAAGTTTCTTAAAAACTGTTGTAAATACAGTAGGGCCTCGCTAATCCGGACCCCCTCTAATCCGGTGATATCTGTAGTCCGGACGGCCGACCGCGGCGTTGACGGGCTTGACATTTTATTTACGACCTACGTTTCTTTGCTCGCGCAACAAAGATTTGGAAAATGGTGCCAACACATTGCATCCTGCATTTTTTACCGATGAAAATTTCGAACCATTAGATGACATCCCCTTGGCCGCCGAACTATTCAATTGAGAGGGAACCAGCACATAACAAAGACGTGACGTCTTCACAGACGAAGAAATCATAGCGCAAGCAATGTGCCATGAGGATGAAGACGATGATAATGATGACTGTGAAGTTGTGACCTCACGAAAAATCTCTGCATTCAACACAGCCTGTTTTACTTACTGATGAATGAAGTGTAATTTAATTTAAAAAAATTACAGATCCGGAAACCTCTGTAATTCGTCGACGGCCGGTTTTTTACCTGTCCGGATTAGCGAGGTCCTACTGTAATTCCGAAATCGAGTTTTAGTTCTTGGTATAGGTAAATAAAGTATAGTTTGTTTGGCCAGGGTTTGTTTTACTTCAAGCATAGACAGAGATAATCATGCTGTCTCTTATTCTCGCTAGTACCCACGCTACTGAAAAAGGGATGAGTGAGTATAGCTTATTACTTCCACTGTTACTGCACTTATTGGCCACCCAGACTATATATACTTCCAGATTAATATATTAAATAAGATAACGAAGAAAAATCCTGTTCTAATTCCATTTTAAACTAGTGGTAAACTAGATGTGTAGAAACTACCGAGTGTTGGAGCAACTATGAAAATTAGAAATAAGCTGATGATTTTTAACTCCGTGTTTTTAGCAATGATTATAAAAAAACATCGTTTTTCACTAAACGTTTCATTTGACTTACTAGGCTCCAAAACGTGCGGATCCTGTCCAAAGATGAACTCGTGGTCGCACATGACGAAGTGCGGTTGGGGGTGAGCCAGCTGGATCCCGACCACCAGGAGATCATCGCTCTTCATGTCGTTGGTGATCGTGAAGAAGAATTCCACTTGCTGGTTGGGTTTTGCCTGGACATTCAGTAAAAAAGGTAAATCAAAATACTGCACTTATTTGGTAACCCGAACAGTCGCCATCAGATATATCGGAGCGGCCAAGGTGGTCACAAATATTTAAACGACGCCTCTATTGTAAAGACGATAAAAAGTCCATATTCTGATATTTTTGACTAACTTGGCCGCTCAGATATATTTGATGGCGACTGAACTTTTAGAATTTAGAATCAAAGTCATATTCGTTAGACAGCTGTGCTAGCAAGGCACTAGCCGGAACCGGCCGCGGACCCGATGAACTTCGACGCCCTGCTGTGTACTCTTCTTGGCGACTGTAGGGAGATTTTCAGGTACGATATATTTAACATGTACTTTTCATCACGTAATTGATACATTATACTAAACGAAAGGAACGTACGAAAAACATCCCGATCGCTACAGGCATGTCAGCTAATTAAGGCTGCTTTTCCACTGAGGAGATGTGCGGAATGATGAGACATATATAACCGGCGGATAATGATACGGGTTGATTCCGCACGTCTTTGTTTTCGCTCAGCTGCGCCTCAGTAAAATGCCAGCTGTGGCTTTGACAGTGAACCTTAAAATGTATGTGCAAAGGATATGTGTGATTAATGTAAGAATGATGATGATGATGTGATTTTAAAGATGTTCAATAAAGAGTATTTGTACGAGTATTGTAATGATGGGATATCTAACCAAATTGTAAAAATGTTGTACTTCTAAATTGGGATCCAAGTCTATAGCAAACACTTTACATTAATAAATATGTAGGTATATATAAGTGGGAGTTGTTACAAAAACAAGTATGTACTTATAGTCGTTACGTTAGCGTAATAGGATCCATGCCGCTGCCGAATTAGTCAAACGCGATGCTTTGTTTAGGTTGTGTTAATATCAGATTTCTTGCCGGCAGGCTTCGCCTGCTATGTTGCGGTAAACTCGGTCTATTTTTCAACGAGTTGATTTAAATATTTATGAATCATTCTTGTAACTATTTTATGAAACGTTAAAGTTTGTTGTCATTAAGAATAAACTATTCATTCAAGTATCGGGGTCATCGGAAACATTGATAGGTAGACAGGCACTTAACATAAGTAAAAAAAAACACTTTTGCAATAGATAATACTATCATTATAAGGAGCAGGCAGATGAAAAGTATATGACGGGACGACTTGGACGCATTTTGTACTGAATGGTGGCAAAATAAAAACGCCGGGTCGAGTGTAGAAAATTGTGACACCAAAACAGGCTGAAAACATTACAAACTAGAATGAGATAGTTATAATATAAGTCAACTATTGTAATTTTCAGTGCCCTAACAGAGTTCATAGCCGAACTTTCTATGTAATGTACCACCTTATTGTACCTATGAAAGCAATAAATAACTGATAACTTACATATATACGGACTTTATGGTGATCAGTCGGAGGCTCCCTGATAATCTTGGTATCGGAGCTGGAAATGGGAAGGCTGTTCGCCGCGCCGTGGATCAGCACGCCATCCCTATTCCTGCTGAACTCCTTCCTGGAATCATCATCAGTCACTTAGCTATTCAATGTAACTCATACGACATAGGTGCCTAATTTAAATAAAACTAGTAGTTCGCCCCGAACTGTGAACTCGCGAATCTTGTGTTTCGCCATACATGTGCAATAGTAGAATTACTACAAATACCAAAAATAGGTATCGGGTATTTTTTTCTCAACTAACCATCACGGTGAAACTAAACGTCCATATTAAATTGTGCGGTTGATGCGCAAAATTTTACCGCGACGACATCGCTTCAGATTTGACAGTTTTTGTCTCATCTAAATTTAAATCCACCTCTCACATGCCTCTCACTCTGTTGCTTTGACATGTCGTTCTCATCTGTGGACCACCTATATAGGTTTCGGTCACCATCATTATGCGTCTATGGTAACTCTCTCTAACTAATGTGTTAAGAGGATGATAAGAGCTAAATTCCCTCCCTATCTTTTTCAGCGCGAGTGAAAGAGAAACACTGCGTTACGATTAGTATGGAAGCTCATTGCAAATTTTGCAAAATGATTAATTAAAAAAAAACTATGCATTAATTGAGAAATTTAAGGCAACGAAGTTTTTAGTATTAGTGTGGTGGAATGTTGTCCTTAATTACAGACATATAAGCCAAGAAACTAAAGACGTGCGATTGTTTTAAGCTAATTTTAGATGTAACTTTGGAATTATTTTCTATCCAGCCGATTTCGTCCAATCGTGTATTGGAATTAACCAAGTTCTTTTAAATATAATGAATATTAACATATATTTTTTTTACTTTTCCAAAACAAGTAGTTATAGCTATATGACTGTTTAAGTAAAGTCAATTTGAAGGTCATCGGGTCTTGTCAGCCTCTTAATGTCAGTATGCTGATGGCCCTAGCAGCCAAAGCTCTAATAAATTAAAAAAAAAGTCAGTTGCAGTTGTCAAAATATTTACACCAAAATCAAAATATAATTGAAAATATTTTTGAAATCAATTTTATGTTGCTAATTGTTATGAAACAGTAAGCAGTTAATACGGATTTGATGAGAGTGTTAATCAATACCTTTCGTTTGATACCAAACTCAACCATATTTGCTCGTAAAAGTAGCAAATAAGATGACCAATGTAACAGGACCCCTTTACAAAACCTTTTTAGGCCTTCTAATTACAGAACCCCCGTCTCAATCCAGCTCATATACGAACTCGCAAATTTTGTTGGTCTCTGCTACAACCCCAACAAATTTCACAAAGATCGGAAAATCGTTACTAAAGTTATCGTCGGACAAACTATCTAAATCAAAAAGCCATCCAAATGCCGAGACGTCCCAGTAGCCAGGTGACAGTTGTTGTTTGTAAGAACGATCTTCGCTTACGCTCCGCTCGTTCGATAAATAAATATATGGGTACAATCTTACAGATATCAACCTAGTCCCAAACTAAGCAAAGCTTGTACTATGGGTACTAGGCGACGATATACCTACTTATATAGATAAATATATACTTAAATACATAGAAAACACCCATAACTAACACACCAGCACAAATATTCGTGATAAGTATACAAATAAATGCCCTTACCAGGATTCGAACCAGGGACCTCCTGCTTGGTAGGCAGGGTCACTAACAAGTGGGCTAGGAGGCAGTTAATTATAAATAATAATAGTAAGTAACTTTTGAAGCCATGGAAGTATTCAACCCAAAATTGGCAACGGTTAATATTATATGTTAATATTAAGGTTGATATGTTATATTTTAGCACCAAAAGAAAAGTCGTCCACATAAACCTGTCCAACTTTTACGCGTTTCGTATGGAAATTTTTAAATTTCGATATGTATGATCAGAATTTGTCTTTGACAAGAGTTGAGAAATCGAAACCCAAGGGTTGTCAGCGGGCTGTGGAGCGTAGCGTGAAGTTAACCGATCGCATCAAAACACGGAACTACGCTCCAAGACGCAAATAGCTGACGCAGCTGAAACAGCCGCTAAGCTGAAATGGAACTGGGCAGGACACGTTTGCCATATGACTGATAACTTATGGTCTAAAACAGACACCAATTGGGTCCCACACAATCGAACCTGGGGTCGCGGCATACCTCGACGGCGATGGCGTGACGACCTGGACGCCTTTAGAGACTGGTGGGAGACGGGTCAGGACAGGGATACGTGGAAAGCGAAGAGGGAGACCTTTGCCCAGCAGTGGGAGTGGGACGCTCTAGGTTAGGTGATATGTGAACCTGTAGACAAGTAAATGAGCATACTTCTTGTGCTTGTACTGATGCAGTATCCGGTTGCAGATGTGCTTGGGCGTGTCCTCGTGGTCGAGCTCCGAGTGCTCCTCGTACGTCTCGTCCACGACCCCGCAGAAGTCGCAGTAGAGGTGGGAGTCCTGCATTCTCCTGCAAGTTGACTATAGTTACCTACATATTCGTGTATAAGGCAAATATATTGATCAGTACCTATTGTACTAGTTTTGTAAGTTAAGACTACTTAATAAACATTTTTTTATACCACGGCGGCGGCAAACAAGCATACGGCCCGCCTGATGGTAAGCAGTTACCGTAGCCTATGGACGCCTGCAACCCCAGAGGATTCACATGCGCGTTGCCTACCGTTTAAGAACCTATACACTCCTTTTTTGAAGAACCTCATACTACATAGCCCTCTGGGAAAACCTTGGCACCGTTCGAAGACACTCGAAGACCTTATCGGAAAAGTTACCAGTTTTCAATGTCAATGAGTACAGTCAGCAGCAGAAGTATGTAGCTTAGCTAAGCGGGTGGGTTAAGGCTAACCCCACACTAGCGTCTTCTGAGCGTCGACGTCGCCCGAGCGCTGGCGCAGCGGTGACGCGGCGTCAACGCGACGTCACTATGCCGGTAATATTATTCGTACTTACCCAAAACAATCGAGTCAGAAGTAAATAAATAACTTGTCGTGAAATTACGTTATGGGATAGGAATTCAACCCTTGTCCACTCTATCCCTGTGATAAGCTCCCTAAATATTTTAATTCCAAGTATTACAATGGATAGTTAAGACAACAAAAATTATCTTATCTTTCCATTAAATGATTCATCGATGAATAATACTGGTGTTTGTTCTACTACTTTGCAATTTGGTTTAAATAATTAAATACTGTTAAAACTTGTTTGAGCCGAAACCCCTTAGTATAGAATAATAGGTATACCTATCAGTGGCGGCGCGTCCATAGAACACGGTTCCCGTCGGCTTGCCTAAGTTTCAGGCGCCTCAGCAGTTTTCCTATAGCTCATGAAGAAATTTTAAGCCAAATTCAGCAGCCGGTGCCTAAGAAAGTTTTTGATCCACCGCCACTGACACCTAAATATAGTATGTAATAGGCAGCATAATAGATATTTGTATATATATAGCCTATATAGGTAACCTAACTCTGTACAGATAACAGACCCGGATGTTTTATCTCTAATGCACGGTTTTAACTGAAGACCACTTATTGAGCTTATCATAGTAATATAAATAAATAATAAATACAAAATATCACAAAACCTGGCCTAGCCAAAGTCAAAACAATTATGTCTACAAAACTTCTGGAAAATTAATATTATTTAATATTTTTCTATCTAACTTTGGCCTCTTGTTCAGTATTCTTATCTAAGTGAGTATAATTAAAGTGAGTGTGAGTTCAAAAATAAATACTGGAATGACCACATTCCACCCATTGTTGTTAGACATTAGCAGCAGGAATAATCACAAAGCACTTAGATACCAGACCAGATTTATTTAACTATAATTCTAATTAGAATCTAATTGGACCCTATCAGTACTTTTAATTAATGATAACAATTGACTAATGGCAAATATCATTTACTTAATTACTTTTATACCCTGTGCATAGACAGAATAAATAACAGTACAATCAGCATCAAATAGTTATAAGCAACCAAAGTCACCAAATATATCAGTAGATATCTTTATTTGTATGGCAGTAAGGATGTGTTACGATATATTTGGCGATTTAGACTACTAACTAAATGATGCTGACTGTACTGTACAGTGTTCTTACTGTGACGTTAATAATCAAATCATGTTGTCTGTTATTCAGATACATAATTACAGACTGGATCTGTAATCAACCCCTTGAGTGGCATACCACGGCCCCGTGCACAGAATTAATGCTTTTCAATTTTTAAAAAATATCCACCAATCAATATACATACATATTGGAAAAAAGTATTATTAAAATAATTTTAAGCAAAAAAGGTCTGAATCAGATCCTGACCTGATGATATTGGGACCAACTGCAAAGTATATCATAAAGAATAAAAATAAAGAATTTTCCATAATGGTTCAGCTGTCTTCAAATAATCGGCGAACATACATACAAGAACCTCCTCCTTTGTAATCTTGGAAACTTATCCCCAATATAATTTCGTGTCATCCAAATAGTTAAAACCAGTCTACCACCTCATATGACTTTTGCTTAAAAACTACACTTATTGGTCCATCTGTTTAGGAGCTACAAAGCCAGACATGGATACACATAATATACATGCAATAACCTGTGAAGTTAAAACATTTTTGATTTATACAAAGACAGTGGTTGTGGCATATGTTCGAATACTACCAAATAAATATGAAAATGTATTTTCTATTGTAGGTATCCCAAGAATTCATCATTTAGACTATTTTATTAAAACTTTCACTGTTGCTTTAGTAGGCAATGTGTTAACAGATTGTGTTTTTCTCACTTTTGAAGAAGCCATACAATTCTTTTTTGATCTGCACGTTCTTGATCCTGTATATGCTAAATCGGCATCAAGATATTTTCAATAGCCTTGCAGATACCCTGAAGTCAAGAATTTGAGAATTGCTCGATTATATATACATACATGGACTTTTAGGAGGAAATATTTGGCAAAGACCATGTTTTGTATGATCTTATTGTGACCAGAGGATGAGATGGGAAGACAATTTCAGAGACGTAACCGGAGGCACATGGAGGAGAGAGGCTCTGGATAGACGTAACTGGAGAATTTTGAGTGAGGCCTATGTCAAAGGCAACCAGACAAAACGTCGCAGGAAAAACGCTATCAGTAATCAGTAATGATCTAATTGTGACATTAATTATACACAACTAGGCCATTTTATGGCGTCCAGCCTTTTGTCTTGGTTCAAGATATAACTTCTCTGTATTTTCTTTCTGACGAAAAGTTAGCTTTTTCAGAGTTTACACGGTCGAGGACGAGGACTATATGACAGACCTGATATATAGATGCATGGCCCAAACCAGAAACTACTACAAAATCATCTAACATTTAGAGGACACAGTTCAGGTAAGAAAGCATATCAAACGTTTTGCGAAGCAGTCAGATTTGGACTTTGTCTTTATTTTATTTTAATTAAACAATACGCAGGTCCATTGTCTGTCTCTCAAGCTTTGAAGCTTCTTGAAGAAGTACACATTATTGTATATACTATCTTTATATTACTGTATATGTATTAGTATTACTGTTTTGAAAAAATAAGTCCCACAGTGTTTCTTGCTGGTAATAAGTAATAGTTCTTGGGTCAGAGGTGTAGGGTTAGAACCAGTGGTAGTTTCTTTTTTCTTTCTGACGTTCATAAGTGCATTGTAATGTGCCTAAATTGAAGAATAAATATCTTTTATCTGACCCATACATACCTTATTAAGTTTCTGAGAGAACTGTGAAGATTAAAACTTTGGGCTGTTGTGTAAATAATACTTCTAAATTTAACTACTTTCATAGGATTCTTAAAATCATTTTTAATCTTCGCGTTATTACGCAGGTCTTTCTTTCTTACTGAAAGTCACTTAGATTGTGGGTAGAATTGTTGCAGTAATAAAATGAGAGATAATGTACTTACTTGTTACGTGATTTCCTAGCCGAAACAAACTTCACTAAAACACTGTTTCTTTAAACGATGTTTTAATAATTAAATACCTTAACTGCCTGTCTTGCAAGTGTGATTAGCAAACGAATCTAACTACTGTGGTCAGAATAAACAAACCCACAACTAAAATTAAAATAAATAAAACTAACGCAAAAAATGGTTTATCTAGCTAGATTTTTATCATGATACAGAGCGTAGGTACTTGTACTCGACAGTGGCCTTCCCCGAACAAAGACAATAACTTTTTGTACAGAGAATTTGAAAAGTCAAACTTACCGACCCGTTGGGAACTTCTTACATACGTAGTTGGTTTATGTAAATCTGTGCGACCGAATATGTTAAGCAATTGCACGATATTTAAATGCTTGAATTATTAAAATGTTTTTCTGGTAAAACTTCAACAAAGTCATAAGCAATAACACGACACGAAAACCGCCGGCAGACAAAACTCAAAAATGACAAATGTAATTTATGTAATGTAAGAGCGAGCACACAGATAAGAAATATTTACGCCCACAGAGCAACGTGCAGAGGCCAGTTTTATAAAGCTACAAGTTACAATTTACAAGCGGAACTCTCTTTCTAACCTTGTTTGTTAAAAAGAGACTTCCGCTTGTAAATTGTAAGCTTGTAGCTTTATAAAACTGACCTCAGGTTGAAGTATAAAATTAGATTTGCTTCTAATGTTGGTAGCATGACTTTTGTTTTGCTTAGGGTCACCACACACCTAGCGGTTTTCCTCGCGGAATTAGCGGAAGTAGCGGAAATTTGTCTATGGTAGCGGAAATTTGTCTATGGTAGCAGATTTTTTGTATGGAAGCCATAGACAAATTTCCGCTACCATAGACAAATTAAGCATTTTGTCTATGAATTTCCGCTACTTCCGCTAATTCCGCGAGGAATTCCGCTAGGTGTGTGGTGACCCTTAAATGGCTATTAAGCCCGCTGTACACATTGGGCTAACGTTGGTCCAACTAAAGGACGCAGCTATGCATTAGAGGGAGCAAGAGATATCGCGATCTCGTTCTGCCGTATAGCTGCGTCCCTTAGATTGGCCGACGTTGGCCCAATGTGTACAGCGGGCTTTAGACATTGCAACCTGCAGGGCCCAATCTGTTGTGTACCCTGCCTCTCCCTACCCTCCTTCAGCTCCCTACGGGTCCTACCTTTAATTACACCTTCCAACCTGACAGATTGGGCCCTGCAGGTTGCAATGTCTAATACCGATTTAATTAAGGCGCTCTACAGTCCTCGCAACTAATCACCTGCGCTTTTTAATACATTGCGGTTTCTGACAATTTCTGATCCTGATCAATCGACAATTTATTAAAATGGTGGCAAACGCATGACAAACGTGAAAAGCAAAGGTAAAAAAATAGTTACAATTTGTCTTATTCATGTTTAAGCCGCCGGACAAATTATACTTAAAGTTATGTATGTTAGTTATTTACACAGGATATAACCGGTATTACACATTGCAACCTGCAGGGCCCAATCTGTTGTGTACCCTGTCTCTTCCTACCCCTCCTTCAGCTCCCTACGGGCCCTACCTTCAATTACACCTTCCAACCTGACAGATTGGGCCCTGCAGGTTGCAATGTGTAATACCGCTTTATGGCCTGTAATACGAGCAACAAATTAAAACATAGATTGTACTTCAAACAATAAAACTTCGTCTTAAGATTTTCTTTTTCATACAAACTAAATATTATTTTCAATGTATGTTAAAATCCGTCTAATTGACATAGTTTGTCAGTCTTGTCACCCTACAGACATAATAAATTTTGCAATACAATGCGTGTTTAGGTAAACTTTAAAATGTACTAAAATTCAAACCGTAAGTTTTTTTTACAGTCGCTAAACAAACGTTGTTTAGTTTGAGGAGTAGAATCTACGTTTTAATTTATTGCTCGTGTCTGTATGATATAGAATAATGGTGCCGAGGGTTTCAAGATAACGTTTAATTAGTCAAAAGAATATATCAATTTATTAACATTTTCGTTCGTTCATTAATATTGGTAATATTTGAGATCATTTGTTACAATTAGAGATCAAATTTATTAATATGCGTACAAGATGCTTATTTCGAATAAACAAATTCTTCCCCCTTTCCATATTTATCACGTGGAATGCTTTAAATTACTTATAGCCAGTTTTAATTTAAAATATCACGCCGGTTCTCGAGTGGGTATCTCTCGAAGTAGCGCAGCTTATTTCCGTAGTGGTTGCCGAGACCTAGAAAGAAGTGAAATGTTTTAATACATTTTAACTTTGGTTCACCCTAATATAAAAGGAACTCTATGGATCCATGGCATATGAGTTGTGTTTGAACCAGATAATATTATACGTTCCTAGTTAGGTATTTAGATTATTTTCCCACAAGGCCTTGACAGACGTTCATGACTCAAGCTAGGGAAAAGTGTTGTATTAGGACGGTACTCCTCTTATATTACTAAAGGCAGGGTCATAATTCATATAATTAAATAATGATGTGTCATGCGCAGTCCAAGGCTACGAATCACGGTGTAAAAAGCACTGAGCTATATATAAGCTTGTTCCTTAAATATACATTTCACTGCATGTACTAAAAATCCATGTGTCATGGACTCGAAATAAATAATTAGAATTTTACCAACCCATGCATTTTCCTGTGGAGATGGAGCACGTCCAGCCTGGTGCACACTCCCACCCGAAAGCGTCGTTGTCCATCTTCTCCGTGCACGGTTCACCGGGGCCCTGTGAAAATGGAAACCGTTACTGTTTTGCTATCCCTAGTGAAGTGAAGATATATATGTCTCTGATAAAGAGCCACTTGGGGACAGCACACATTGTTGATGTATGTGGCAGAGCTTAGTGGGTTGCCTTCATACATTTTGAACACTTCACCGCTAGCACAGATTATATAATAGCCGCTAGTGTGGAGTGTTGTAGTCCACACTAGTAATATAAAGCTCTCTTGTCCGATAACAGTCCCGCTGTGTACCGCACACATTGTTGATGTAGCTGCCGTAGCGACAAAGCTTCGCGGACCAGCCGTCATGCATCTCACACGCTTCACCGCTAGTGTGGTGTGGAGTTGCTGACAAAGCAGTCCATACCAGCAATATAAAGCTCTCTTACCCTATAACAGTCCCGCTTGGCACCGCACACATTGTTGATGTAGCTGCCGTAGCGGCAGAGCTTCGCGAACTAGCCGTCATGCATCTCACACGCTTCACCGCTAGTGTGGTGTGGAGTTGCTGACAAAGCAGTCCATACCAGCAATATAAAGCTCTCTTACCCTATAACAGTCCCGCTTGGCACCGCACACATTGTTGATGTAGCTGCCGTAGCGGCAGAGCTTCGCGAACTAGCCGTCATGCATCTCACACGCTTCACCGCTAGTGTGGAGTTGCTGACAAAGCAGTCCATACCAGCAATATAAAGTTCTCTTACCCGATAGCAGTCCCGCTTGGCACCGCACACATTGTTGATGTAGGTGCCGTAGCGACAGATCTTCGCGGACCAGCCGTCATGCATCTCACACACACGTCACCGCTAGTGTGGAGTTGCTGACAAAGCAGTCCACACCAGCAATATAAAGCTCTCTTACCCGATAGCAGTCCCGCTTGGCACCGCACACATTGTTGATGTAGGTGCCGTAGCGGCAGAGCTTCGCGGGCCTGCCGTCATGCATCTCGCATACTTCGCGGCTTGATAGCGCAGAGTAGTTGGGCGTCTCGCACACTGGGCAGTCAACCCACTCGCTAAAAATATTGAATAAGGCAATATCATGAAATAAAACAACTTTGAACGGATTATATCGCGTATACTGAATTTTAAATTACATCCCGACGTTGTTTATTTGTTTGCATTTAATGTTATACATGTGGGTAGTCTTTTGTACATTGTAATTTTAGATGTGGGTAAATATGTTTTCCTCAGTCGACCCGTGACCACGAACGCTGTAAAGTGTTCGAAACGTCGGGATGTAATTTAAAATTCAGTATACGCGATATAATCCGTTCAAAGTTGTTTTATTTCATGAATAACTATCGCGGCAACCGTAGAAGATATTAAGGCAATATCATTTAGTAGTTCACTTAGTTCAGTTTTTGTTTTTAAGCAATATGACAAACTTGTTCTACTCGAATACTTATTTACTTCATCTAAGACGCAAACACACTTGAAATTATACACGGAATTCAGTTGTTATACGCAAAAATCAGCTTAGAAGGCGAACATTTCTCGATGGTGACGAATTTTTGTACGGAGTTCATATACAAAATTCACTCAGAAGGTGGGTGGGAAGGTTAAATTTGTCCTGAATTCAGCTCAGGTGTATTTGCGTTGCGCCTAAATCGAAGTTTTCTTTAGCACAAAAAACTGGCAACACCAATGTATTAAATCCCCGTAAAATTTTAAATAGTGTTGTCAGTAAAAAAAATGTATAATTTTCTATTGTTCGATTCTTTCGAGTAGGCGTCCACCAAACGGTAAAGTTTAAAAAAAGAATGTATTTTATTTATTAAAAACACGAACAATTTATTGAAACCGCTAATGATATTATATTATACCCTTTCTCCTGTAGTTCGTCACGCTCAAGTCGTTCAACAAGGTTCCGGGGCTCGTAGCGGTAGTGCGCCAGGCAGGGCACCAGCAGCATCAGGTATACCATGGGGTGCATCATCATGGAGTTCTGGAAGCATTTACAACATTTGCATGCAGGTTGAGGTGGGAGCGCAGGGATGTATGTATAAGTATTTGTGTTTTTCTTGCATTTCTCTCTACTACTATTACCCCTATTCGACAGGATAAACTGTAACATGTGAATGTGAATATCCGAAATCACTACTGATTTGACACATGTACTAGAATGATTTAAAGTGGTCACATTAGCGCCTGACAATTTTTGGTGGTCGAATTTGGACCCATATCAAACGGCATTCTGTACGAGTATAATTATGATCTTTGTACATCCAAAGTGTATTAAATTGATACTAGTAGTCCGCCTCGAACTGAGAACTCGCAATTTACTAGCAAACAAGCTGACCATTATAACAAGACCCATGTGATGATTTTTTCACGCCTTCTAGCTCCATAACCCCTTGGTCGATCCTGCTCATATACGAACTCGCAAATAATATGTATCTCTGCTACATACAACCCCAACAAATTTCATAAAGTTCAGAAAGACGTTACTAAAGTTATCGTCGAACAAACTCTCAGAATCAAAAAGCCATGGAAATGCCGAGACGTCCCTATCGCCAGAAGTTGTTTGTAAGAACTTGCTTGGCTTACGCTCCACTCGTTCGATAATAGCTACTGAAAGTTTCATTACAGTACGATCTCCATCTATTAACAGAGCCTATTAGCGTACTACACTAGTACTTAGCACGTACTAGTGTAGTACGCTAGTAGGGCCCGGACCCGGACACGTTTGGACCCAGGTGTCCTTAAACTATACGTCCAAAAGAGAGGTATGGTATGGTCACTGCGCGTGCGAATAGTTATTATCTCGCTAAAATCTTGAGCAGAGCCCGACATCAGTCGACTATCATCGTGCTACTAGGTGGAGTAGCAGTGCAGGTGACATTTCCTCTTACATTTTCGGTATCGTTAGGGGTCTTTGACATAGATGGCGCAATTGACTTGAGCTTCAAAAAGTTCTAGGCTGTGGCGGTCTATATCTCTATAATCTCTGTTAACATTCTTTTAGACGTTTGCTCAACGCATGTCATGCTAAAAGGCGCCTGGTCCCACCGCACCGCGAGCTAGTAAGCTATGAGCTATCGGCTATAACATAAACACGAACAAAAGATAAGCACTCCCGTGTAAATAAAAGAGACACGGCGATATTTATAGCTCACCGCTGACAGTCACTATGAGTATTAACTCATAGCATTGTGTAACTACCGGGATACCGGTGAGTAAGGTTGCAAGAGAGCTCAAAGAGGATGCTGTGTGTTGACGACAGGGTGTCCATTTAGTCGACTGGACGCATCGAGTTATAATAAAATCATTGACTGGATGCAATAGACTTTATAATTAAGTAGTAGTCCGCCTCGAACTGAGAACTCGCGATTTACTTGCAAACGAGTTGTCCAATATAACAAGACCCTAAGGAGGATTTTTTTTCTCCTTCTAGCTCCATAACTACTTGATCGATCCTGCTCATATACGAACTTACAAATTTTATGTAGGGTAGGGTAGGAATCGGTGACTCATGCGGGTACCTTGACTCGCGGCTATATTTCCTATACAGAACAGCAATATCTATCCGTCTCTTTCATTTTCCGGGAGCGCTCGACACTCAAACACGTGCAAACCAGTCACCCGCCCGCTCCCGCGCAGTGTACTTGTGCAGTGATTGATTATCGGTTTTTGCCATCAAAAAAACACTTTTTAAGGTAAGTTATATGTGTTGTAATTCATCTAAAATTTTGACATTAAGGTAATATTTGTGTTTTTGATAGAAAGTGGCGTTAATATACTTGGCAATGACATAGATTCGCATGTCCTTTGGCAACCCAGATAAGACGTGCGTCCCGTTGAATTCAAAATGGCCGCGGTGTGTTCAGTGGCTCAAAATTAAGAAGGACACAGTGACTCACGAGTTACTGTCTTGAGTCACTGTGTACTTATTCTTACTGTGTACTTTTGCACTCGTTTATGCTAATGAGGAAACAGCGGCTCAACGCCAACAGTGGCTCAATTGGCAAAATATCTCTATATACTATAGCACCCTAACGTGTTAGAATTACCATTGCTCGTCCATTTTGAATTTTTTCGATTACTGAATGTTTGTGCTGTATTAGAAGGGAAACAAATAGCTTCTCTCATGTTGAAACTCAAAGCAAGTATTAACTAGAGCCCGCACACGTGTACCCCCGTATGGGATAGATATATAGATGCCCATAATCACTTCTACAGCATAAGACAGAACAATTTACCAATCTTTTCCTTAGCCGACACAACTTTCTAGGAAAACTAACAGCTTTTCTCGTAGCAATCACATAAATTCTTGAAGAAATCGCGCATTATATCTGTTTGTTACCCTCCACTGCTAGAAGTAACGCGTGGAGGGTAATAGAAACTATGACAAGGACCAACGATAATAGCACCTCTCTGCCGTATCTATTGAGAGTGTAATAAGACCATCCCGTTCTATCTTGGTATTATTAGTTCCGTGTCAGATCTATGGGTGGTATATCTATGTGTTGAAATAAGGGTGAGTGAGCTACTGTACCCGGCTATATTTTCCGAACCACTGTTACCTCCTTAACATATATTGTTGTTGCTACATAATTTTGATTTGTTTTACTTTAAAATACGATAATAGCCACCAGATTTGTTATTTTATTGACAAATGAATAGAAAGGAAACTCCTTTTAATTTTGTATACTGTTTGTAGAAATACTGCAAGAAAAAAGGCAAATAATAAGTTGATCTCAATAATCAAAGATTATCATCAGTGTTTTGGTAGGACAACTTTGATATGATTAGTATTGATATATAATTATACTCTGAGTTTAGTTCTACTTAAATAAACTAGTAGTTCGCCCCGAACTGTGAACTCGCGAATCTTGTGTTTTGCCATAAATGTGCAATAGTAGAATTACTACAAATACCAAAAATAGGTATCGGGTATTTTTTCTCAACTAACCATCACGGTGAAACTAAACGTCCATATTAAATTGTGCGGTTGATGCGCAAAATTTAACCGCGACGAAATCGCTTCAGATTTGACAGTTTTTGTCTCATCTAAATTTAAATCGACATCTTACATGCCTCTCACTCTGTTGCTTTGACATTTCGTTCTCATCTGTGGACCACCTATATAGGTTTCGGCAGGGGGGTACAACCACAGAGTAAATAATAGTATAATACAGAGAAACCTCTGTAACGTCACGAATCATGTTGTCCCTTCTTAACACATGACAAGTTCTCTTTCGCACTTATGCAAACGTATCGGATACGTCGTGTCAAACTCAAATTTTTTGACAGATTTACTTTGAGTTGTACCCCCCTGCTAATGTGTTAATGTCAGTATGCTGATGGCCCTAGCAGCCAAAGCTCTAATAAATTAAAAAAAAGTCAGTTGTCAAAATATTTACACCAAAATCAAAATATAATTGAAATAGTTATTTGTTATACAAGGGGTGAAAGTTGTATTTTACGTGCGAGTGTTATTTGAAACACGAGCTAGCGAAAGGATTCTATTATTGACCACGAGCGAAGCGAGTGGTTCAAAAATAGAATCCTGAGCGTAGCGAGTGCTTTAATACACGAGACGTAAAATAACTTTCACCCGTGTATAACACAAAACTTTTCACCTCACTACAGCGAGGAAAATAAGAAAAAGGGTGCATTTTGCTCGGTTTCCCGTAATTCCTCAGGTGTTCAATACTTCTTCATCACTCGAATCACTAATTTTTAACAAAACAACCTAGAAAAACATGCGAATATTTAACGTTGATATGATGGATGAATTGAAATGAAAAGTTTTGACGTAAAAGGTTTTATTAAATGTCAGATGCGTTTTGTTCGTACGTAGACTTATTCGGCTGTCAGAACAATTTATCCGTTTTTACAAAAAGAATGAAGATTAATGTTGAATGCTGATATTTATGAATTAAAATAAAGTTGTAAGACTGTATTAAGTGTTTTTACTCGATGCAATTAATTAATTGCGATGTTAAAAATTCTGCACTTTTAACGTTTTACGTTTTGTTAGCTGTCAAATGTCACTTAAGCCACTTGTCACTTATGTCAAAACTCTTTCACCACATGTGGATAAAAAGCGATTTTCACAATAGATATTAAACAAACAAAAAGGGCTTTCCGAGCTAGTGAGGTGAAAATATTTTTGAAATCAATTTTATGTTGCTAATTGTTATGAAACAGTAAGCAGTTAATAAGGATTTGACGGGAGTGTTAATCAATACCTTTCGTTTGATACCAAACTCAACCGTACTTGCTCGTAAAAGTAGCAAATAAGATGGCCAATGTAACAGGACCCCTTTACAAAACCTTTTTAGGCCTTCTAATTTCAGAACTCCCGTCTCAATCCAGCTCATATACGAACTCGCAAATTTTGTTGGTCTCTGCTACAACCCCAACAAATTTCATTAAGATTGGAAAATCGTTACTAAAGTTATCGTCGGACAAACTATTTAAATCAAAAAGCCATCCAAATGCCGAGACGTCCCAGTAGCCAGGTGACAGTTGTTGTTTGTAAGAACGATCTTCGCTTACGCTCCGCTCGTTCGATAAACAAGGCTGATAACAAATTATAGTTTTTTATTTAATTTTATACAGTAGAGTCACTGTGTACTGTTAGAGTATCTGTGTACTACAGGGTAGAGTCACAGTACCCCAGTACCGGTACACAGTGACTCATTTCCCTTTTTTTAAAAAACCTTGACTAGTTACTTTATAATTGTATTAATTGAAAAACTGATAACACAGGGGGACAGATGAATAACCAAAGTGTGTTAGTGTAAATTTCAGCTCGGGACAAGTAATTTTTTCTTTATAATTTGGCTGTCCGAAAAAATCTGAGTCACTGTTGCCAACCCGACCCTATCTCTGCTACAGCCCCAAGAAATGTCATAAAGATCAGAAAAACGTTACTAAAGTTATCGTCGGACAAACTATCGAAATCAAAAAGCCATCCAAATGCTGAGACGTCCCAGTAGCCAGGTGACAGTTGGGTCTGGAGTTGTTTGTAAGAACTCACTTCGCTTACGCTCCGCGAGTTCCATAATAAAAAAGGCGACAGCTATGCCAACAACAAAATTCATTGATGTAGAAAATGTAAGCGAGATTGCAATCACACATCATGTCGGCCGGAAAACTCTGCGGACCGCGTGACTCCGGTCACGCGACGTATTATCTAACAAATAAGAGTTAGGTAGCTAGGGTACCTACATCTTCATTAGATAGTGCAGCTACTTCCTCTCGCACTACTAGGTACCTATATATTACTACAAAGATATAATAAGTAGTAACACTATTAACTATTGTACTTATATAAATACGTATGTACGTATATGTATTATGATTGTAACTGAATTGCCTTTTAGGGTCACTCTACATGATGAGCCATCATAGGGACGCAGCTATACGACGGAAAGAGATCGCAATATCGTTAGCTCCCTCTAACGCATAGCTGCGTCTCTATGATGGCCTATCATGTAGAGGAGCCATTAGGTGTACTTAGATTTTTTCGTTGCAGCCTTACAGTGCCGTGGCCGTGGGTCAAAAATTTTCTTAGACAACCCGGAGCTTAAATTGTCTTACAATTTCTTCATGAGCTGTAGGAAAACTGGTCAGGTGCCTGAGAATTAGGCAAGCCGACGGGAATCGTGTTCCATGAACGCGCCGCCGCTGCAGCCATACTGCTATGATAAAAGCGGATGGAAAGTCGCGACGTTAATTGTATCTAACCCAAATATCGGATCTTCTGTAGTTTTCCTTAATTAGTCCCACATAATCATCCCTGCCCACATATTTATTCCCGCGCTAAGTATAATAAAACAGTCACACAGAATATGTCCCAAAATATATCTGAATAATAATTAATACGAATTCTATTTCGAAATGTTTCGTCAGCTCGGCGTCGCGTCGTGCCGTTTATGAATGAATCTCAGTTTCTCAGTGTAGGAGGCGCCGGAGTCACCGGAAGATCCACTCGTGATTGTGACTAGAGTTTTACTGTAAAAAATGTTAGACATATAAGTAGGTATTCACCGGCTAGAGATAATTTTACGCCCCGGTGTACCTATATCTACACCATAAAAGTACGTTTGAAAAATGCTTAAAAATGTGGTTAAAAGATTTTTAAGCATTTTTCAAACGTACTTTTCAGAATTTCTTGGGTCCTTTTACCTTCTACCCATTTTACTAAAGCAGAGGATAAAGGACGATGCACGGTGTTCCGGACCGTTTCTGACACGACACTTCCGACACTTCACTTTGTATACAGAACATCACGTGACCTCCGAGGATCACGTGACGCTTTCTATACAAAATGAAGTGTCGGAAATGTCGTGTCGGAGAATTCGGAGACGGCCCGGAACACCGTGCATCATCCTTAAACCTATGAATATGAATCCTAGGATGAATTCTATTAGGAATCCTATTAGGTTTCAACCTACGAGTAGAATAGAGCGGCGGGCTCGTGGGTATTCGCACGTAGACGTCTATTTGCGACGCGGCGGTGGGTGTGTTGGTTGTTTATTGTTTACCTACTTTACCAGCAACATTCTAGACAAATGTTGATTTGACTAACGCCTCTGGTAAAAATACATTATGATATTTGATTAGTAGAGTTGGTAAAGTTTAGCTAGCTAAGTGGCGTTCGTATAGTCAGGGCACTTAACCATTGCGAATTTGACTCTTTTGAATAAGTATATTTTGTACTTTAGAGTTCTTCTACCCCGCCTTTAGCAGTCCATAGCAGAGCCTGCGCAAGTGCGCACTTTACCAATGCAAAATATGCTTCCGAATAGGTACATTTCATACATTTAGAGTTATATAAGTCATTTCAACTTAAATAATATCCCATTTGTAACCATCACAAAAGGAGACTTGAATTTTGAAATTGAATTAATGTTTTAAAATGTCAGGAACTAAAATAAATGATATTTCAGTCCTTTGAAATCTGGGTCAGTGACAAATGTACCTCATCACCGGTCTTTTAATAAAAAATCGCGTGATCAAAGGCATTTCTTGTGCTTTTATCATAATTAAATACTGGAAGGTAACCTGGAGATCATAAAAATCTATCAATTTGGTTATTATTCCTTCTATTTTTACCTAAAGTTATTGACCGAGCAGGGTGGCGCCGGCCCCAAAACATATTTATTTGTTTAATCGTCTGGAGCCGACTCATCACCATTTATAAATAATACTAACTAGTAAGCATTATTTACATATACACCGTGTTTGTTTCCTTTAATTGCAAGGATACCTTCCTGAGCTTAAATTAAATGTACCTATTTCTGAAAGAGTTGTGTGACCAGTGTTCCAATTAGCTCCAGTTCTGAGATAATCAATAGGTATTTTTTTTTCTGATTGCGTAACCTACATTATTTTTGTATTCTGACTATTCCGAGGCACCGCAATAAATGATGCACCTGTGTGTTATGTCAATAAAATAAGCTTCCTTTGTATGTCGGAGTAAGTTCGAAATTACATTGACATTTCAATTATTTGGTTGAGTTATTCTTATGAATAATTTGGGTGTTATCACCGCTGGTTATCACCCTTATAAGTACCATAGTTACATTACTGACCGATATAACAATTTAATTATTTTTTAATTTTTCCAAACGAATTATGCCATTCGTTTCCTTAATCAATAATCATACCTAACCATATGCTGAAATTGAAAGAAATCAAAAAACACATATGTATATTGTATGTATATGAACTTGCACGAGTATTATAATTTTAAGCGGTTGATCTAAGAAGTCACTGACATTGGATTGAAACTGAAAAATACTACGTCATTACAACGTAAAGGGTACATTTTACGAGATAATTTGTAAAACAAATTTCCAATGCTGCCCCAATACTGAAGGAAATGCACGTAGTAGAGACGAACGAGCAATATGTTTGTAGATACTTCATAACGACACAAGCGGAAAATAAAGTGGTAAGAAGACATGCGCACGCGTCGCGTCCCCGCCCGCCCAAGCGATCCCCGCCCAGCACGAATGCGCATTCAAGTGACAGACTTCGTCTGAAACGGATCTTTTACAGCGTTTAAAAACAGAACTTTTAACAGAAAACTTTTGAAGTATTTTAGTGAACGTATTTGTTTTAACGGTCGTATTTCAACATGGGTATGATCTCGCGAGTGCGTGGACGCATAAGGAGTGATTCTTTCTCGAAGATTCACACGCTGAAATCCGAGGACAAGATAGCCAATATCGGTATGTAGAAGATATAAATATAAATGCGATTTTTACATTTTATTGTAGACATGTTGCATGTTTGCTATTGTTTCATTAAAGTGTATCTAAATATGAAATAATCATATTTACTTTCTTTTGGACTGTTTGCTTTTTAAGTTGGGTTTATCAACCTAAAAAAATATTCATGATATGTAGCATAAGTAGACATATAAAACAAGAAGATGTGATCCCACGAAGATAAAACTGTGATTTCATTACGAGTATAAGCTGCGGTCTTGTACAGTCGACGCCAAAGATAAGTTTACACTTTTCCACCTTAGTTCTTTGTAATACGGTGCAGAAGTGTAAACATATCTTTGGCGTCGACTGTACACAACTACTCAATTTTGACGTTTGGACCAATCACCGCTCGTCCACGAGTTGTATTATGTGTGCTTACCGCACGTAAACACGAGGAAATCGGCTTATTATGGTATGGAATCACATTTTTTTTCTTCGCGACATTTAATATGTCTATGATATGCATAGGATTTACTTACAGTCGCCATCAGATATATCGGAGCGGCCAAGGTGGTCACAAATTTCTGAACAATGCCCCTATTGCCGAGGCGATAAAGTGCATGTTCAGATATCTTTGAGTATCCTGGCCGCTCCGATATATTTGTTTGTGACTGTACAGACCTACTATTGTGATAAAAAACCAGCTGTTATTTTTAATGAATATTTAATTCATGTATTTCTTTTAATGGCATGAAGCGCGTGTATTTGTTGTTATTTTTCTTTGCATGAGTCATCGTAATCTAAATTTGCCATAATCCCATGTGTCTGTGGCAGAAGATTGGAACACAAACAAAATACGCACTAATATTATGTTATTATTGTGTTACTGTTTGTTTATAGATGTTGCGATGTTTACTGACTAGTGCAAGACGCCACAAGGAAACTCAAAACAAAATGGGTCAATAACAACTGTTTGTTTGTCAAGGTTAGGAAATTGAGGACAAAGACATATTTTGCGAAAAGTAGGTTAGCAGTTGGAGGAAACGTTTCAAGTCTAGATTTTATTAATTGGCATGAGTAATGTTAGACTTTGCGGTACATTTATATAAGTTTGTTTTACCGTATATACTGAATAGACATACTTAGATACGAACATTTGATGCTGGTGGTTTTGCTTAACTAGACATTAGCTAATAGGGATACACGGACAGATCCATTCGTGTATGGCGCTATTCAGATGTGTCCGCAGACAAATCCGTGTCCAATTCGCGCCATACACGCACGGATTTGTCCGCCGGGCATATTCGTCGGACAAATCCGGCGGACACACCTGTGCGTGTATCCCTAGTTAATAGTTAGGGTTCGACATACATTTAACAGGAAGTTTTAAGTTGTAACTATGCCTCTTAACTTTAACGAGTAAATTAAATTATTTTGTGTGGGTAAAAGGAGACTGGAAAGATAATTTTGGAAGTCATTTCGTTTGTCCTAAAATTTTATGCATTAAATATTCAGATGGCGATTTTATTATTTTCTCCATAATTTTGGACGGAGCGTTGACCATTTTGGACGTTTGGAGAGTTCATTTAAAATTGGCACGAGACGAGATGCTTCGATGTTGACGTGCTCATGGTTTTTATATGCTTTGACAGTGAATTATCTCAGCTGAGCTAGCTAAATAATTTAAAAATAATTATTTTTGTCAAATTAACTTGAAATGCCTGCTATTTATTGTGGTAAGTAGGTACCATCGGGTTCATAATTGCATGGCCAATTTATCAATGAATTCATTCATGAATTGCCCATGCATTTTTAACCCGATGGTACCTACTATCTAATAGAACCCCATCAGCCTATCACGATTAACCGATATGAAATATGTTAGAGGGCTCATTTCACATTTTTGCCTTGTATTATAGCGTTTTTCTTTCTTGCGTTTCCAGTTTGAAATATACATACTAAGCGAGTTTTAAAAACAGTCTACAGCATGTATTTGTCACGTTACAACACGGGTATTTCTTAAACAGCTCCTAAATTCCAGTATGGCTGCTCTCGTTGGTGCTGGTGCTGCCGTACTGGGCGCCGCGGGGGCTGCTGGTCGCGCTGGGCGGCGCCTGGCTGATGGCCGCTTACACCTGCCTCGTGGTGCCTGTCCTCATCTCCGCGAACTACCGCTACCCGGCGCGCTGGTGGCCCGACGCGGTGAAGCTTGCGCAAAGTGAGTCATTCTATTCAAATTGGGGTTTTTGCATTGCGCGTAAAGATGTTTTTTTAGTAGCACACGAGTGCTACGCCGTAGCGGTAGTGTTATTTTAACGGTACCTATATGTAGCGGACATTTGATAATTAACTAAAAGGTTTATTTAGAAAAGAGACTGAATGGGGTTTTCAGAGCCGCACTATATTTTTGACCCCGCATTTTTAAAAATCAAATCATAATGTGTTAAAAGTGAACTTATCGATCGCGTAGGTTTTTATTTTATTCTGAATCCTTAACAAATGTCAACGTTCGAGAAAAGGTGTGTGTACTTATAAATAAGTAAACATCGAGGTTATTTAAAACTTCATCCGCCTGGAGCTCAATGAAAACAAAATTCACGACGCAAGGCAAAGGCCGGATGCGATTCGGGTAAATCTCCCGTAGGCCACTGTTTACTTTGTATTTATTATTTTCCTTGAGAAAACGACAAACAAATTCCACGCAAAAATACTGGCGACATGAGGCGTGCCAATTTACTGACCTATGAGGTGTGGGCGCAGATCGCATATGTAGATTTGTACCCTGTCTAGCTGTCTACGCATGAATGTGACATGTTTGACAAAACAATATTTTTTCCCAAAGGTATTCTGCCCAATGCGTAGATACTTGTCTAAAAATAATCGCGATATTACTTGCTATAAAAATTATAGGTATATATTTTTGTTAATAGTTTCATTTTCATATACATACATCACTCTAGTACTCTCTTCTTACAATGTGGTATAGTCGCCGTCAAATAAGTATATCGTAGCGGTCAAGGTAGGGTCAAGGAGGGTACAGTCGCTCGGAGGGAACAGTCGCTCGAATGCACTGTGCTGGAAAGGGAAAGAGCTTTATATCTGTCCTCTACATCAATGGGAAGCGTTCGACATGCGATCGAGTATGAACTAGTCCGTGAGCCGCTCCGGCGCCGTGCGGTTGTGTAATGACGTGTTCTATTTTTTACACGGCCGAATTTACATTTTCACGTAAGTTTTACTTCGTTTTTTAACTAAACTTGTGTGAGATTCTTAATTACTGTTGTTTTATGTCGAAAGGCGTGTCTAATCTACTTAGTATTGACTGATGATTCAATGCTCTAGGTCTAAGCGTTTGTTTCTACTTTGATCTTGATTCCAAAATGACGTCAAGGTCAACAGTAGCTCGTTTTGGAGAAGTACACACAGGCTCGCGAGCCACTGTGTACGTATGAACTTATAAAAATAATACCGACAAAGTTTAATTTAATAAATGTCGAATAAATAATTGTTGTTAATTGTTCTTAGAACTTCAACTCTAAAACCTATAAAAATAGTCAAAATTCGTAGGTGATCTCCGAGCCGCTGTTTACTAGGGGTAGTACACAGCGGCTCTATTCCATCCGTAGCCACTATGTACTGTTAGAGCAACTGTGTACTAGGGGGTACTGGTCACTGTCTACCTATAGTAGTACACAGTGGCCCGATTCCCATTTTTTAAAAAAAGGTCGTTATCTCTTTTTTGGTGAAAGCAATTGGAAATCTATTGACTACATATAAAACTTAAATAATGACCGCTGCTTTTGTGCCTACCAAAATATTTCAGGCACTTATACTTTTCATGCTATAGCCCGTTGAAAAAATCCTAGCGACTGTACCCTCCTTGACCCTACTCAAAATATCTAAATATGCACTTTATCGCCTTGACAATAGAGGCGATCTTCTTGGCCACTCCGATATACTTTGATTTATTTGATGGTGACTGTTCTACACAAAAAACTTGATAGATTCCGATCTCAATTCAAGTAACACGCGCTGCGAAAAAGTCGTAGCGATTATGAGTAGAGATGCACCGAATATCCGGTTACTATCCGGTATCCAGCCTATCCGGCCCTTATTTTAGTATCCGGCCGGATACCGGATATCTTCGTACTATTCGGCCGGATACCGGATGTAGTCAGAGTCGCCCACTAGTCATACAAAAAAAATTTTTTACACAAAAATACGCGAGCGCGTGTGTACTTTTGAAAGAAGTTACTCCGTACTGACATAATAAAATTCGTTTTGTTGCCTAGAATTCCTAGGAATGTATCCGCGCGAACGTTCACTACGACACAGGTCGAAACCTGCACGACGCGCACCTGCGAAACTCTAATTGTAGGTATAGTACCGCCGGCCGAATATTCGGCGGCCGGATACCGAATATTCGGCGGAGGGTCAGGCCGAATATCCGGTATCCGGCCAAACCACTATCCGTTGCATCTCTAATTATGAGAGTTTTATTTCCTTTATTTCCTTAGGAATTTTTAGCATGCCATTTAGAATATTTTAGTTATTTTAATATGTACACATAAAACCCGCTTACAATAGCTTTCCCCATTCTTGCATCATTAATTGAAACTATACCGCCAGTCGACTACAAAGTGTATCCACTTTTTCATCTTATCGCGTTGTAATAGGTCGAAAAGTGAATACATCTCTTTGTAGTCTACTGATAAACGCATAAAACTTTCGGCATTTCTGACATATAAGTACAATCCTGTGTGCAAAAGTCAGGTCACCGTCGACAGAGCTGAATGGGCAGCGGAAGTGGCAAGCTTCCAACACTCGTGCGTCAGTCGTCAGTAGTTCCTACTACAACCAGAAAAATAGTGTAATAACAACATAGCCCTGCGTAGTGTCTTAATGCCTTTCTCTTCCAAAGCTTCCATAGCAATCTCGGTTCAAAACACGCCCCCCAAAATAAAAATGGTGTTATCGCCTTGGGAAATGTTGTTGATCGCTGCCAATAACATGCGGCAACAAGGAAAGTCACGATTATCGTCATCGATATCCGTCACTTTCTGACTTATGCAGGAACGAGAGAGAGTGAAAGTGAAAACTAACGGATGTTGCTGATTGTGCGTCACTGATTTCCGCTTTTCAATTAATTGGCTCGCTGAATATGACCAAATTAATGCGACGAAGAGGAAAACATTTGTTACGAGTACTTTATAGTTCTTAGGCACATTTCGCCGAAGCGTATTTTAATGATATAAATGATGATGAAAATTGAATTTAATAAAGATATTCTTATAGGCTACTTTAATCAACTTTATAATATAAATAATAATGCTTACCGTAAAATATCTGATTCAACTGTGCTTTATCAACGAACAATGTTAAGGTACCCAGTATTTAATTAACTTAAGTTTAAGACCTAACTTTTTAAAGAATATATAAAAGATAATCTTACCAGAGGGATTCCTGGGGTGAGTTCTATGGCGTTGTGGAGGCTGGCTCTGAACTGGCTACCCTTGGACGACGGGGGTCCTTTTATACCATCTTAAATTGTTGAGAAAAATAATATTGACATCTTCACGGATCGCTGGCCATCTTGATGTTGTAGTGAAACAGCTAAAAATAAAATAAAATCCGCCGTTTAAGAAAGTATCTTCTTAAATCTATAAGAATAAGAATAAGTGTCAAGGATGTGTCAGAGGTCTCAGCACTAGGCTTCGCCTGTATCGCGGTGAACGAGTTATAGTTAAACTTAAGAACTAAGTTACAAAAATAAAAATACACATATTTTCAGATATTAACTTTAGAGTTCGATTATATTTGACCATGACAGTCAAACATAAAGGTAATTAGGTAAATCGAGTCAAATATTAATACAATAAACTTAAAAACTAAGAAAACATATATGTATCTCTTTTATAAATAGAATAAAATAGAATAGAATAGAACTTTATTGCATTCATGTTAGTGTACAGGCCTTACAATGTATTTTCACAGTTAAACATGATACCGTATAAGGGTATTGCAAATTATTATTAAATCTAGCACAGTAAAATAACAATTATAAGTTTCTTTTTCACTTAATAATTCTAAGGCTAGGTATAATGTAAAGATAGGTATGAATGAAATTTATTTGCGTCGAAAAATTCTTGCAAAGAATAATAGTACATTGTGCAACATGGGGGGTAAGATGAATATTACTAACGAGAGTCTAGTTAAATCGCGACGGCTTGCCGGAGCGATTTAAAGACTCGAGTTTGTAATATTCTTACGCCCCGAGTTACACACAATGTTTTTCATCACACTTGCGAGGAAAAAACTAAAATTTAAGCGAAATAATTCTTAAATACGGTGACGTTTCAAATAGGTATTCGATCGCCATTTTGCTTGCGCCGTTGCTTAGCAACGCGGTACAAACATTCCGTGCGTTTTTTATTACGACATAGTTTTCGAACTAGATTTTGCAAAATTATTATAACAATATTTACCAAAATTAATGATAAATACTTTTAAATATTAAAAATAATGAAGAAATATACCGTATTAGTTTTATATACTTTAAAATTTGCTTGTAGTCAAGTTTGGGTGACATAACAAAAAACCCTGGCTGAATATAAATGTCCTGAGTCTGAAGTAATATACGAGTGGGTCAACATTTTTAAAACTAAACCTATAACTCCACACTGTGGAGTTATAAGAATTCCTAACTCCCGCGGGATCAAAGTAGGCCTTTGTCCTTCAGTACACCCGCATGAAATAACACCATTTACGAGCAGGTGTGATGAAATAGTACATTATGATACAAGTGTGCTAAATTGATCATTACATATGAGGCGCTATTGTGCGCACGAACGAAGTGAGTGTGCACAAGGAAGCCGAGCTATGTAATGATCAGGCACACGCGTTTCATACGACGTTTTTCAACACACTTGCGAGGAAAAAACAGAAAACTATAAGTAATAACTTTTGATAAATACATTGATTTTCAGAATGCTTACAGGATAGCGGTACCTACTGACTTTGTTAATTAAATTAACTAACCTGTTTTTTGATGTTATTGACTGGATCTATTTCTCTGGAACTCTTTTTCGAAGCATTTCATAAAATCCAACACTTCACATTTATTGTCAAATAAGTTAGAATGTTTCCTTACATGTATTTCTCACTCGATTTTTATGACAACATTTTACTAGTCTGTAGGAATGACATTTTGAAAACATATCCGGACCCGGAGGTTAAATGAACACTAAAGTTGGTTTTTTACTCATTTAAAGTATAAATTGTTTAAATTAATAATAATAAAACACAACTAGAAAAATCTAACAAATAAACTGTAACTTCAAGTAAACTTTTAATATGGCGCCCATTTTTTTGCATTCACGCGCACCTTGAGGCAAAGGTTTATGACAAACAGCCAATACTAAAACATAATTTGTGTTTAAAACATAATCTATTGTGTATTATGAGATTTATGAGTAAAATAATTACTAGAAATGATTATTTTTCACAATTAGGATTTTATAATTTGTATTTTCTCGTAAATGTGTACTATTTTTACTTTTTTGCCATGCAAACTCCTAATCAGTTTAGAAAAAATAAAAATAATACCCGTCTAAATTTAATCGCCTCTGTCTGCGCACATAAGACTTGGTACTAGAATACCAACGTCACTTGATGGGATTTATTACATTATAGCACTAGTTATATAATTATCGTGAAAAGCACGCGTGTTTAATATCTAGGATTATGAGCCTAAAAGCGGTGGAATAAGTACCTCGTTACAAGCAAGTGTGTTGAAAAAATAAAAACAGTGTTCTATGAGGTATGTTTTCAACTTATTAACAAATTTAGTGTATTTTTGCTCCTCGCTTATTTCCTTTGATTGTTGTTATAACGCTTTTTTATGTGTGTAGTAATAGAAGACCATGATTAGAAAATAGATACAATTTTGGGGGACTGGTTATTTTAGTATAATATATTTATTTAAGATTAGTTTTTATTTATACTTAAGTTTATTGTTTACTGTTATTATGAAATAAATATGTTTTCAATTGAGGGACCACCTTCTGCATTTTGAAATGAAATACTTATTATTTTAATTAATATATAGGTATCTCATACATTCTTCTTCTTTTCGTGTCGAGGTTCCGTTTATGTTTCATACTTGAGATGCCCAGTAGGCCCATTGAAATGTTTACAGTAATAAGTACCTAGCTACTTAACTGTTAGTCCCCGAGTGAGACTCGTTATTAACTAATATTTATAAGTAATTTAAGTATAATAAATAAATCCATGTCAAATGGTTCCCTTCAGAATAAACAGATTACTTTTCTGGATCATTCTTACTTCTTAGAAAAAAAAGGGGAAAAGTTATGCAAATGTAGCAAAAAGGACAAGCATGATGCGAGATGACGGGTTCAGTCAGCCAGCATTGTTGCCGGCGACGCCCGTAGTTCTTAGATACCTAGTACAGTCGGCCAAAAATGTGGTCTACCACCCTACGGTTGAGGTTCGTTTGAACGTCATGAGACATAGGTCGTGCATGTTTTAAACTCCGTTAGAAAAGTCAACCTTTTAGCAATCGTTAGACCTCGCAGAAACTTTTGTCAAAACTGGTAGACCACTTTCTTGGTCGACTGTACCTATTGTAATCTAATCAATCTAAATATACTCGGATGCTTATACGTACAAATCTGCCAGCCAGATATGTCTGGTGGCCCAGCGAACATATCATGTCAATCTATGGACACGGATGTGTCTGCGGACAGATCCATACATTTAGGGATCTGTCCCGTAGCTAATTGTATCTACTCGGAATCTCGTGCCGCGTGATAACAGCCAGGACAGCCATTAATAATCACTCAGTTACAACAGTAGGTGCTACACCTTCAAGTTGAACAGAGACCGTTAGCAAATTTACATCGTGTTCGAGGCATACGAAACTATCAGGGTCGCAACACACATAATATATGTCATCGCGTCAACCAAGCAAATATTTATAATTTTTAATCTTATTTTTAAACAACACTTATTTAGACAAAGACAACATCACATGAATGACAACAGCAAACAAATCTCAAATTCTGATATTAAATACTCAAATGTTCTAGTGAGTAGGCATAGTTTTATTTATGTACGGTTAGGTAAAATTACGTCTGAAAATATGTATACTTTTATTGTGACAAAAATAGGTAGCCACGACTCTATTACCGAGGTGTAAAGTCTTGTATACACGTTTTTGTCACATTAAATGTATCCATATTTTCAGACGTGATCGTAACAGGCACCAGTCATTTGACGCCGTTAGTATCATCATAGTATCGTTTCTCGTTAAAAGTGAAGCCAAGTGAAGCCAAGTGAATGGATTTTTAACCTTTTGAACGCCAAGCTACGGATGGAAAAATCGTGCCTTCAGCGCCAGCGCACGAGAGCTCGCAAGGCGAACCGCGGCGGTCATATTGTGGACGTGATATCGCGTCCTGGCGCTGAGGGCACGACTTTCCGAGCGCGTGATTGACGTCTTTGAAAGGGTTAACGAGCTGTAATGTTCATGTGTGTGTTTTCAGAGATCGGGCGCCGGCTGCAGCGGCCGGTGTCGTACGCGCTGGGAGTGGCGCGCGCTGCGTACGCGCCGGTGGAGCGCGCGGAAAAGGTCTTCCTGCAGATGAGCAACCTGTCGACAATGATCGGACAAGTGAGTAGCTAGCTAGAAACTGGCAACCTGTCAGCTATTCTTGAACAAGCCAGTAGCCAAGTAATTACTAATTAGCTACTTTCTGATAGCCAATTATTCTGATTTAATTCATTAATTCCTATCATGTTCATGTATCTTGTTTTCTGCCAATAAACTTATTAGTACTAATTCATAGGACATAAAACAAGTAAAACCTTTGATTTTGAATGATAATAGGCACGCTATGCATGTTCAGCGGAAACATATAATAATTCTAAGACCAAAATTAAACCGAGTATTTATTGCGGTAGCTGTTTCATTTTTGTTACATGGCGCAGTCTGTAGGATACGAACCTACGTATGCACCAGGTAACTAATTATTTCGAATTTCTAAATATAAATTAAAATAATATATAACTTATGTTAACAAGGCGTCCATGATAACATAACAAGATACTAAGTTATAGACTTCACTAAACATATACATACATATGTAGGTCTAGTCCCAAAAATTACATCTTACCGCCATCTTACCGATTTTTTTCTGTGTATGTGCAAAATTAATTTCCAGTGCCAGTTAGCAATTAGTTGCAGTTTAAAAGGTCTTCTAAATATTTTTTGGCAACCTTACTCACCAGCAAGAACACAACACTATGAGTAGGGTCTAGTGCTACTTGGCTGTGGTTTTATGTGAGGTGGAGGTACTTCCCCAGTCAGGCTCTGCTCCAGATTTGAGCGAGATGACATTCGCTGTGCTGTGCCCTACCACACGATAGCGAGATGACATTCGCAGTACCCATACCTCTCTTTTGGACGTAGTTTAAAGACATACCCGTGTCCGGACGTCGTTTAAGGACAATACCCCGGATCCAAAAATGTATATTATTATTATTAATAAAACTATTTAAAAATGTCGACGTAAAAAAACGTCTGTACAATAATGGCTCGCCTCGTCCGTTGAATAATTGATTGAAATACTGATGAACGGTTATTATAGCTGATAAATGGTCTTATTACTCTTATTTTACCGTCTCATAGCAGGCATTGTAGTCCTAATTTGCATTGTATAGGTAATAAAAAAATGATTGCTATCAGACGCTATGTCCATCGTTTATCCGCACGCAAACTTAGCATTACGAGTAGAACTTGTTTCTACTTAACAAGGATCTAAACTTATTATTTACATGTTTATCCACAATTCCCAATGTGTCATATAATTAATGACCACCTAGAGTACCTAGTTGACTGAGGAGCCGAGCGTAGCGAGGCGACGAACGTCTCCGTTTTCACTGGTACGACGATTTGGCCAATTGATGTGTGTGTATTGGTTGGTTGGTTGGTCAGTGTCGTTCTAGAGGTCGCATTTTTCATCCGATTTTGATGAAACTTAGCATGTACGTTCCTTGATTTATTTGCCAAAAATTGTCGAACCATTTTTTTGATTGGGGGGGAAATGACGGGGAAAAGGGGGGAAGTTTGCTGTCGCGTTTTTTATGTTCTCCGAAGTCTACGGTTCACGGAACCACTAGTATTTTTAATTCAAGACAGTAAGCTCCTATCCTGCCATACATTGTAAACCATTTTGTATGGCAAGAGCTGAGGATTTCAGTCCTACTACATTAAATTTAATGAAGCGCAATTTTGACACATAACTCTCGCGCGATTTCGAGACATTGCCGTCTAGGTAGGTGCAACGAAGTCAATCGATGGATCAAAAACCGCAATATATTAAAAATCGCAGGTGACTAGTCGCTTACGTTTGCCTTTAGGGATTATATTAATTGGGTAAAAAACGTCCAGGAAAACAGGTGACTTTTCTGTGTACCTACAGTATAAAAGTTAATTATTTGAGTACATTATACTGCTTTTGCAGAGAGTAACTGTAAGTTAAAAAGTTTTTGACCCAATTATGTAGGTGCTATTATTAGGGTGCGCAGGCAGCATACCGATGCTGGGGCTTCTGACGTCAACTTTTCCTGCCAGAAGTGTGGAAAATCGTGTCGTTCCCGTATCGGTCTTTATAGCCACCAAAGGCGTTGTCTCCACAGTGTTCATGTTTAAATCGTCTGTAATAGACGCAAAGGCCAATGATGATGATTATTAGGTATGAAAAGAACGTGCCCTTCATCTCTCTCTATAAATAATAGGATATAATTAAATGGTAGTTTTTCGTTGTTCTAGTTGCTGATGTTCACCGCGTGCGATCGCCTGTTCGTCTCCCAGGGCCGCCTGACCTGCCTCTACTCGCTCATGTTCTACAACGTGGTCACCTACTCCGTCAGCTACGTGCGCGAGCTCTGCACCAAGGAGGACTGGTCACCCTACGTCAACGTCACCAGGCATTCCCGCGTCAAGCATCTCGCTATGTCCGCCACGAAGATTGTCCTCGAATGGACTAAAGCGGTCACTTTCATAGTCACTGTAACCTTTGTGCTATTAGCTTTTGGATTGGAACAGGGCTTGGAGCATTATAAACCGACCGCGCTGTACACACTTACGACTGGAACTTATTATTTGCTAACGGAGCGGACGTTCCTGGAGCTCTGGCCTATAGCGCTAACAGCTATGAAGTTTGAGCGTCTAGAAAGTATGGAAGCGCTTTATTTTGGTGTGTGGGCGCGAGGTGTGACGACGGCGCTGGCGCTGCCGCTCGTGCCCGCACTGGCGTGGTGTGAGCGTTGGCGGTTAGCGCTGCTACTTCTTTATGTGAACGTGTTCGTTCACGGCAGGCATAGACTTGGAGAAGCGTTAGTAAAGCTGAACGAAGCGTGCGGCTCGCTCGCGAGATTCCGACGAGCGACGCCAGCAGAACTCTCAACGCTAGAAGACGTGTGCGCTGTCTGTCTAGGTGTAATGCGCTCAGCGCGCGTGACTCCCTGCGCGCACTTCTTCCACGCCGACTGCCTGAGGAGGTGCCTCGTAGCCTCCGACCGGTGTCCCATATGCGTCAGGCCGTACATATTCTGCTGATTGCTGGACACCACATTCGCCGGACAAGACTGTTGAGATATCAGAAAGCCTCGAGCGTCGAGATTGAGAACGAGATCCACGGGTGGAGTGGATCAATATTTATTTTGCTTAGAGACTTTCTCTTTCATGGCTTTCATGCATGATTTTTGTTCATGCACTTTGCAAGAAGAAACATTTGTATGATAATTTAGGTTTATATTCTTACTTATTTCCTTTAGAAAACTAATAATAATTAATTCATTTAATTAATCTAAATAAAGATTTAAAATAAAAAAGAAAACAAGGATTGTATTTAGTGTAGTAATATTTCGAAGTAAGTAGGTTATTTCGAAGTTATGTAAAACAACGCATAAATGGTTGCTTTGAAAAGCAGTTGTTTAATTGCTATTGCGTTTAATTGCTATTTCCTCAAGGGTACCTAATATTTAAAGGTCGCCGGAAGACGCTGGATGCAAGTCGCTTCCGACCGATACTTATGGAGGTCCAAAGGGGAGGCCTATGTTCAGCAGTGGACGTCTTATGGCTGAGATGATGATGATGACCTAATGTTTAATGAGGAATAATGAGAAATAAGGATCTACTGATTGACACTCATTTACATAGAGTAGAAAAACTGAGCGGGCCGCGGGCAAAAAACAACTGACGACGCGAGTAACGCGACCGAATTGGACATGATTAGACATGACGAAGGAGGCGACATACCGTTGCGCGAGACGTGCTTGGTATACTTACCTACTTGTTTCGTACGGGATAATAATAGTTAAAACTGCTATGTATAAGGTTGTTTGATTGTTTGTAAGATGCAAAATTGCAGCACAAATGACACCTCGCTAATATTGTGATAGGTGATTAGGTAAGTCATACTGAACAAATATTTCTATGGGACCAACCCAGAAATCCCAAAAAAAAATGGTTGGTATGTATGAAACAGTCAAATTTTTTTTGTGATTTCGAAGTTAGTCCCGTAGTAAAAGTTGTTCAGTATGCCCTCCCAAATCACCTCGCATAATATGGCTAGTTATTGAAAAAACATCCTGTATTTTGGCCTGTACTAGTGGCTGTACTTTTACCTATCACATGGGCCTTCGAACCTGATGTCAGCAATGATTAATACGGACAAATAAGACGGCCAATTGTTTTACCTCTACTTTTCTGTTTGTAACTTGTGTATACTCTGTTTCTTTAATTTGAGGTGTGCAATAAAGAATATTTATGTTTATGTTATGTTATGTTATATTCAGCAGTGTTAATAAACAGTCGTATACGGACAAATTGATACTCGTATCAAAACTATTTACCTTAAATATTTAATCTAGCCCAGACGTAAACAGTTTCGTAGGCCCTATGTTTATTTTATTTCGACAAATTATCTCAATGTACCTATGTAGCTTCGATATACCTAAATAATATCGATAAAACCCGACCTACCAACATCTATCAGAGTTACCGACAGGTCTTATGATGACTTTGTAATTTTTTACATGCCTTCACATTACTTAACTGTATGTAGCAGTGGTGAAAACTCAAATCCCATCATCTTTCCTAATGTTTAGGCAGATAATTATTACTAGGTACGTATTTTTATTATAACTCGCGGAGATAAAAATAGCCTTAGCTTCCCTACAAATATGTTTAACGAACCTCCACTGTATGTATGTATGTATTTGTGACCTTTTCAAGTCAAAGGCACCAACATCATTGTCGGTTCTTAGTAGAGATTAACTATTCTAATTGAATTTTTAAGACAGTAACGTCTTAGTGACAACGGACAATGATGTACCTTTGACTTGAAAACGTCACATTTAGATATTATTAGATATATTTAATACCCAGAATTGTAATGGGTCCAATCCAAAGTAAGAGCTTTGTACTTATATTTACCTACTATTTACTAATTTTTGTAATAAAGGAACTCTAAAACAACCTACAAAGTGTTTTCATTATTTTCCATCACTCATGTTCTGAAGGTGGATTATTTATTTATTTATTAATAAAGCGAGTGGAAAATTATAAATTTACGCTCTAGGGAGTTTCTATTCAAATAGATATAAAGTATATATTATTTTTTACAATTTTAGCGATGATTGATCGGTTCGTAATGAATTTTTCGTACGATTTCCATTCTTAGATTTAACTCGCGATTTCATATACCTATCCATATAAAATTTTCCTCGAGACATTATCGGAATGAAAAGTACGAAAGTGTTAAAAAGTACGAATAGCTAACTCGGTTAAAAAGCCACTGTCCAGCTGGCTCGAATTATTCACAGTAAGTATTCACACCCTCACTCTGCTCCAACATTAAAAAGTATTGTCATGAATAGGTTCACTTCATCCGTTAACGATTGGTTAAGAATCCATTATGTTCAATATGTACATTGTTCAGTCAGTATTATGTAAGTAACTAAGCTAGTGAGGTATTCAAAATGACCTGACACTCTAATTGTCTTAAAAAATAATGTTGCTAACATAATTTTGAACCCACGTCACGTACTAAATAGTAGCTGCGTACAGCTTTTTAGATGTTGGCCTAAAAAATAAAAGCGCCTGTATGGGATAACGAGCAACGTTTTCTAAAAATTGAATTTCCCCAATTTTGTATTGTCTACTTTGGAGCTTAGATGAAGATAATAGAACTAGGTAAGTAGAAAGATAGTTAGATAGAAATTTATTCAATAAAGCACATATTAACCCTTTAACCGCCTTACGTCAAAACTTTAACTTTCAATTTTGAACTCTGTCATAATTTATGAAGGTGTCATTCACATTGTCTCATATATCAGACGACGGCGGTCAAAAGGTTAAAGATGTTCATTGCATGTGGGTATTGTTTATTGATAAAATTATCATTATACTAAATACAAATAAGGTTATCATCAGACTGTATTTACTTGTACCTTGTACCTACGTAAAATATTTTTTTGCTATTTCATCTTAATCATACGTTTATTTCTCACCACATATATATTTTTTTAGTATAAAACAAAGTCGCTTCCTGCTGTCTGTCCCTATGTATGCTTAGATCTTTAAAACTACGCCGGATTTTGATGCGGTTTTTTTTTAATAGATAGAGTGATTCAAGAGGAAGGTTTTAGTACATTACGTACCTAGGGCGGTAAAATAAAGAAGGGCTCAGATTGCTGGCATTTGTGGCCCGAACCGAAGGTAAGGGCCATAAACAAGCGATCTGAGGCCTTCTTTATTACCGCCTGTGGTGCGTACATAATTTTACGTCTCCTCCTGGGTGTGAAGTGAGATTTGCCGCTGTGCCTTAGGGCGGTAAATTTCACTTAGCGCCCAGAGTGACGTAAATATGTATTATTGCACCCGCGCGAAGGCGGGGCGGGTCGCTAGTAAATTATAAGTCAGTGATTACCGTATGGTAAACACTTATTGATTACTTTGAGATAAACAATGCTCAAGTATAGTACAGAAGTTCACAATGAGTTCAGCAATGTGCGCGATAAAGAAAAGGCTTAGACTCAGCATAATGTTACGAAGTTTCAAGTTGACCCCACAATTTGCATCTACAGACTTAAACCTTTTTTTACCATCCTCATTCCCAAAAACATAAATAAGGCACTGCAGGCTTGTGCTTGGCCGTATATCCAGCTAGGTAAATATAATTCTACAGTAGTCTCTACGCCCGAACGATTATGAAGATCAGATTCAACGTACTGTAAAGGTACCTACATCTGTTATTATTAAAAACAATTTTAAAGAAAAACCGATTTCACCTATGCTTACTACTCCTAGAGCAAATGCCCGAGCTACTGATATTCGAATTACTTTAGATGTGCGCATAATATTTGAAGAGCTCCCTGGGTTTCTATTAGGATGACATGATAAGGTGAGTATCTGGGAATTTGGGGCAATGGGACCAACTGTCCAGTATACCCTAAAAACAAAAAAAAAATTAAAATCGGTTCAGCCGTCATCGATTAGTCGGTGAACACATATAAAAAAATTGCAAAAATAAAGCAACAAAGATACCAGCTCCTTCTAATTTTGAAGTCGATTGAAAAACAGATGTAACTAGGTGAGACTGCAGATAATTTGAAAACGAAGACAACTGACATGCATGAATGTGGTAATATCAAAGTTGTAGGTTGTAGGGACAATAAATTCGATTTTCAACCGACTTCAAGATTTCGAAGGAGGTTCTCAATTCGTCGGGATCTTTGTTTTTTTGCTTATTTTTTATGAATGCTCACCGATTATTCAAAGATGGCTGGACCTATTCGGAAAATTATTTTTTTGTTGGATAGAACAGTGGATCCGATGGTGGGATCCTGGAATAAATCGAGAAAATGATTTAAATATTTTTTTTGCAATATTTAGGGCACTTCATTTTGGAAAGGTGGAGTCGTAAGTAAAGTCGGTTCTTTTTTGTTCAATATTGTAGGTAATAATCTATGCAGCGGGAATAAAACATCAGCCACTGTATAAAAGGGCCTGCATGTATATATTAGGTATGTCATATGATTCACATACTACTTATATTATATGCTAGGCTGGGAAGATACGAGCAACAACCTATAATCCTATAAATAAACGCAACATTTGGTGAACCTCAAACCGTATCGAAATAAAATATAGCGTGGCGGTGTTACCATGACATCATGTGGTTGAATCACGTAAACAATGGTAGAACTTCCACATATCTAGCTGTCCTTCTCCTCTATACAGTTTCACAGTTGTATGTTTTCGTTGCGTCTCACTCTTGGCCACGAAAACCCAGACTTAGCATTCCAAACGCTATCAAAACATGAGCATCGGAAAAACCGACCAACAGGAGCGCGATCACTACGCATAATGGTAAGGGATCTTGATGTCACATTATGCTGGTTAATTTGAGTCGAATGCTATGTAAACGATACTACTTATCATATCGTTGTTCTATTGGAGCTCGGAGTTAGTCTACGCGGTATGCGTGAAAAGAGAGACGTGTATCGATTCCACTCGCAAATATTTCCGAATTGTGTCCGATTATTATCAATTAGAATGTGAATTGTGGTCGGTTTCATCGACTGCATGAGATTTAAAAGGATTACAGTGAGGTGGGTACAGTATTAAAACAACATTAAGTTTATCTCGTAATTTGTATGAAAGCTTTCATTAAACTGTCATGCATTACTGCATTTATATCAGCGCAAGATAAGCGAATAATATTATTCTTAAATTAGTATATTATAGTAAACTATAAAATGCTATAAGTCACGGACCGTGAAGTCATGGTTATCCCTGGCGTATCCTTGACCTTGTCGCCGCCATACTTATAAGCTTAAGTAGGTTAGTTGTGTTAGCTTATACTTAAACTTAACAATACGGTAGGTATTATGTAAATTAGCAGCACTTATTTCCCTGAGGGTGCGTTGCGGGGTTATATAGGAATAGGAACCTACTATTTATATATTTTATTTTGCTGAAAGGCATTTCAAAAAGGTACTTACCTATTATACAGTGTGTAAATCTAATACGGGAGAACCTTTTAACGGTGGTTTACATAGGTCATACTGAACAAGTTTCACCATGGAGGTAACCCCAAAATCTCAAAAAAAATTGGCTTCCTCATACAAAATGTCGACACCCATGCGACAAAATGTATGAGTATGGCAAAAATAAAACCGCGATTTCGGAATAGGCTCCATAGTGAAAGTTGTTCAGTTTGACCTATATAAACTACCGTTAAAAGGTTCGTCCGTATTAAATTTACACATTATATTCCTTGATGAGTAGCAAATCCTATTTTTTTTTTATTGATCATAATCACTTGACAAAAAGGACCAGTTAGGGAAGGGAATGTAACTAAAAAGTTTGAGTGTAGGGTTGTGTTACTTTTAAAATCAAAATATTATGGGACATTCTTACATAAATTGACCTAGTTAGTCCCACTTGCACTCTAAGTTCAATATCAATATGGCTTGTGTTATGGGTATGGGTACGGGCAACGATATATGTATATAATAGATAAACAAGTAACAATAAAACAGGAATAGAAAATAAATATAACATATTATACAAATAATTTAAACGAATAACCCGCTCGCGCCGTTCCCGGTGCAAAGGTGCCCATACAGCTTGCTGCATTTCCACGCTTGAGTACCTACTATGGACAGCCTTTGCACCAAGAACGACTCGGTGCAGAGATCCTCCCCCTTTTGCCGGAGTCGACGGCCCAGCTCGTGTAGAAATCGTTTAGCGTCTACCCCCCAGCATGATATGAATAACTGTTATTATATAGAAAACATCCATAGTTCAGGAACAAATAAATAAATATCATGGGACAATCTTACACAAATCAACCTAGTCCCACAGTAAGCTCAATAAGGCTTGTGTTGTGGGTACTAGCCGACGATATATATAATACTTAGATAGATGTAGGTAAATACTTAAATACATAGAAAACATCCATAACTCAGGAACAAATATCCGCAGGATTGTAACACCACCACACCAACCACATCAACATTCCTCGAATTAAGTTTAAAATAACACATTTGCTCAAAATAGATTAGGGAAAAATATATATCGCATAATAAAACAACGAGTAAAAAAAAGAGACGAGGTATGAAGGAAACATTTGTATTACTTACAGTTTTACTCAATAAAACAATTAAATGCGTCACAGTGTATTTAAAACGTATTTGACTCAACCTAAATCATTTATAAATACTTTGGTATACAGAGATTCAATTTACGTTGAAAGAAGCTTTCCTCTCCACATACTCGTACTTCAGTAGGCATCTAATTTACCTCGTAAGCCAGATGAATTTCAGCATCCCCTTTCGCTGAGAGAAATCAATGTCGGCAGCCAGTCTGACCTACTTATAGCATTCCTTGCCCTGAAAACGTTTTGAGAGTTTTGATATTCGAGCGCTCGAAAAACATTTAAAGCTCTATCTAAAACGGTGAGATGGTGTTTTAAAATAACAGCTATAGGAATTTAAGACCATGATCATTTAAACTACTAATTTCATGCGAAGATAATGGCGACTAACTTTTGTGTGCGATTATTTTCGAGCTAAATTTCCTTGACCGCTCGAGAAGTCAAAAATCGGCCCCCAGCTGTAGCCTGTACCTACCTAAAAGGAAAGTGCTGAAGCTGGGTAATTTTCCTATTTTACGCGTTTCTCCTTGCCGGTAAAAATTATTAAGTAATGGTGACAAAATTAGGTACATAAATCAGGGAATATTTAAACAACAATTTTTTTAAATAAATATGAGACTAATTCTAAATATTTTTATTAGGATTTTGATTCTTTAATTGATGATTTGTACAAAAAAGAGGGTCAACTCTTTTTATGAATTAGACCGATCATTTTGCTATCTATTTTTACTGGTAGGAAGGTACCTATGCATGTACTTGTTCAGAAATAGAAAATAACATAATGTGTTCCATCTTAATAATTAATTTTCTTTTAAGATTGAATAAAAAGCTCATTGTTTTTCTTAACACAGCAATTACACTAATTGGTATTCATTGAGCTGTGCTTATTAAAATGCGGCATTATATGCAACTGTAGTTTTAAAAAGTATCATTATTTATGGGAACTATACAAAGTTACGTCGTTTTTCCAGCAACACGGAGAACAATGTTTTACGCGCAGCGGCGCGCGGAACTATAAAAAAACCGAATATCAAACCTGATATTACGTCATGCCGGCTAGTTAGATTATGAGACGAACGCAAGAGTAACTCCGACAAGATCGTATCCCATGGGCCATGACATCAGATAGTTGATATTGAACTCTAAATCCCAAGACACAAGGATCTGGGTTTTAAAATTATTTAGTAACATACGAGTTTGCTGAAGGGATGTAAGGAATCTAAGACAGAAGCGAGCTTGTAAGTTTCTGATCTGTTATTTTTGTGTGCGTTTGTTTACGGATTGGCGGATTGAGGTTAATCATGGTGATGTAGGGAAATGGGAGGCATCACCTAGAAACCGACTTCGTTAAGTGCATTTTGTATGAGGTGAATGAAATATACTTAAGTAGGTACGGTACAGTCAGCAGCAAAAGTAAATAAGCGGGTAAGGTGCTCAAAATGATCAGGACACGACTTTATTTTTAAAAGAATAAAAGCGTGTGTAGGTCAGTTAAAAAAAGCCCACCCGCTTAGCTACTTCTGCTGCTGACATTACATGTTGTATATCGTGTACATTTAAATGGCTATATTTCCCTATTACCTACAGGATACGGCTAGACTAGGTCATCATTTATAATAATAGTAGTAGTAGTAAAACACTTACTGTACAAGGAATCACAACGAGAGACAAATAACACAACATGTACGTACAAAGGCGAACTTCCTTAAAGGGATTTCTCCCAGTTAACCTTTGAGCAACTGAGAGAGAAAGTTAACAGATTTGGTTACTGTACGATACACTAATATTAGTTAATTATGCCTTATTAAAATGATGTACCTGCGTTTTATTACCTAGACGTCCTAGACTTAATTAACACGTCTCTTATGCAGATGAACTCTTGTATTTATAAACATTACGTAATAAATGTGTGTCTAATTCGGCTAATTTACATGCAGATATAGGTCGATCTGACTAATTTAGAATAATCACCGACGTTATAATAATCACCGATTTAGGTTTTGTTTATTATGTCTGTTTCTTAGGTAGATCATGGTTGAGTTGTTCATGTAATTTACGAGTAAATACTTAAATGTTTTTCGTGTTTAGGATAAATAAGTAGGTATGCCATTTCTATAGTGGTAGGCTGTCTTTAAAGCTAATTATGTCACGAACCTGCAGGTTTAAATAATAGAGATAGAGATCTTTATTTGCCATCAAGTACACGACAAAGATTAGCACAATGCATAGGATAGGGTAAAGCATAATTTCTTAAAACTAATTTTATATAAGTACTGCAGGAACTTTATAACGATATGAAATTATAAGCATTAAAGTAAAATTAACAATAACATCTAAAACTAGTACAATCACCATTTAGTAATTACTTTAAATACTTATAAACTACATTTGGTTATTGCATGGGTATTACCATTTATCTTCCATGTATTCCTCTACGGAGTAATAATATTTGTTGACCAGGCATACTTTTAAAACTATTTATGGAAATCGCATTTATTTTTGCGTCTTTCTGTTTTTAATAATCCCAAAATCCGTCGTCCTTCAAAACACCTCGGCAAGGAGCTAATTACAGCCAGCATTCGGTTGCAATTGGCACATTGCCTGACCATTAATGTTCTAGGGCATGTGCACCTTGTTACATTACACGTCCCTCTAGAAACCGTCGACAGCCCATTCCACAGCCAAAGTAAATTGCAGACAGTAAACGCGTGACACCGCATTTGTCATCCCAAACGTGGAACGTGTCATCATTCGTCGTGCAAGATGGTAGGAACTGGGGCACCAACGGTTGGCGGTTGGCCAGAATTCCTGCTCCATAGCTTAAATCAATCCCTATATACAATAAAAATCCATTCAAAATGATTAAAAGCTATTTTACGTCACTCTGGGCGGTCAGTAAGATATTACGCCCACGGGCGGAGCGGCAAATCTCACTTCACACCCAGGAGAAGACGTAAAATTGTGTACGCACCACGGGCGGTAATAAAGAAGGCCTCAGATCGCTTGTCTATGGCCCTCACCGTCGGTTCGGGCCACAAATATCCGCGATCTGAGCCGTTCTTTATTTTACCGCCCTAGGTGCGTAATGTACTATTAGGAGCACTCAGTATTGATCAGTAATGGGATTATAGCCAAGCCAATTTATGTATCAGATAAGGATGCATTCTTGTTTTATTATTGAACCTATACAATCTAACGCTAGAAATGTTTGTATAGCCAGCAGCAGATGAGATGAGCATTTTCTCCTCGTACCCTATTAACTGTGCTGTATAACTCAGTGCCCCCTGTCTGACGTTTAATGATTTAAATGCAACGTGAATCGTCTTCTTCTTCCTCCAAGCGTTTATCCCGGCTTGGGGTCCGCTTGACAACCTAATCCCATGAATTGGCGTAGACACTAGTTTTTACGAAAGCGACTGTCATCTGACCTTCCAACCCAGAAGAGAAACTAGGCCTTTTGGGATTAGGTCCGGTTTCCTTACGATGTTTTCCTTCACCGAAAAGCGACTGGTAAATATCAAATGATATTCCGTAGGTACATAAGTTCCGAATAATATGGGACCACCTCGGATGTAGATCCTTTGAAACAAAAAAAGAATTACTCAAATCGGACCTCGGGTCTCGGAGTAATCGGTGAACATACATAAAAAAAAACACCAAACCGAATGCAGAACCTCCTTCCTCAATGGAATTGAAGTCGGTTAAAAACTCAGTGGTACGAGCCGGGGTTTGAACCCTAGACCTCCGGATTGAAAGTCGGACGTCTTACCGCAAGGCTACTAGCGCTTTCTTTGGCCTGAAGAATGATAACCCTATGGGTATGTACCTAACCTACATACTCTTGTATTTATTGTCCCAGTAGATACAGTCCCAGTGTTCCAGTGTCCCAGTGTCATAGATACAGTCAGCAGCTTAAGAGTCCGGTAAACTTTTTTTTCGATTTCGCTCAACTTTTTGATGCTATTTCGCAGTAACTATCATAACTTCTATAATTTTGTATACATATTATATAAGATCGTTTCTTTTTCAATGGAATAAATACAACGATTTTTTTTATTTTATGCTTCATTTATAAGTAATTCACCCTAATCTAACACCTGTTTCGCTATTGAAAAGAGGATTAGAGAGGTGAAAAGAGTAAGGTTTTTATTGATTAAAATTAAGTTATCCGAGTACGTAAAATACGTATATAAGTACATTGGAAAATGAGTCCCATGAGGAATAGGTGTAACAGTTTTTTTTTTTCATTTTTATATATATTTTTTAGAGGATAGTATGTTTTGCTAGAGTTATTTTGCTAAATATTGCCGGAGTTTACGTGATATTTTTGGGAAAATATTAAAGTATTTTACAAATAAAAAAAATATAGAAATAAACTTCACTTTATGCTTTATTCAGATAGTACAAAACATATTAGGGTCCATAACAAATAATAATTAAAAATCATACGACAAAATTGCATGAATCAACGTCCTCACTAAACAAGCTCTGTAAGAATTGAGTTTTAAGGTATTAAGTATTAATATATATAGACCTAAAGTACATTTTTGTAATACCAAGACTTCAAACTATCTTACCAAATGCAATTCAAGTGCATAATGTCATTATTACCGATTTTCGTTTTCAAATCGTTACCGGACTCTTAACGCGTGAGTTGTTCAACATAACTTACCTACACGCGCTCTTATTCTCTTAACAATAAAGTCGTGTCTAGCTCATTTTGAACGTCTCACCCGCTTAGCTACATCTGCTGCTGACTGTACTTAGCAAAGACATGATGTCATTACTTCCAAGGGTCATAACACGTCGCCTTATAACTGCAAACATAACTTTTTTATGGCCGAATGACACAAGTTGTTACTCAAAAGTCCTCGACCTCGACTCGAGTAGAATACTGAAGCGAGATTTTGCAGATAATGCCTACCATACATTAGTGTTTACTTAGGTTACCTACTAATTTCGTAAAGAGGTATGTACAGAAGTAATTTAGTTGTACTGGAGCCATATTCGACATGGCATAATTGACATTAGCTGACGAGACCACTGCGAGATCACTTTTTTGTGACAGCCACAATCGCCATGGAATCACTCAAAAGTGATATCCACCTACGTCAAAATCAACACGTCTCGCTAGAGGATTGCCTCTATGGGCATGGGCGCCATCTTATTAGTTTTGACGTAGACGTCAGTATATTAGGGGAATCCCACGTAGCAAATAGTAAAGTAAGTAAAAGTAGGTAAAGAGAGCCAGCCCCCTTGAAGCATTTTATGAAAAGTCATTTGAAAGCGACATCTATATGTACAGTGCCACCAATAAGAGTAGAAATTAAAAAGTGGCTACATCGTAGTGTCGTCCCTTTCAAATCAATCTAAAAAAACGGGACGACACTACGATGTTGCCACTTTTTAATTTCTACTCTTTTTGGTGGCACTGTATTCGAAATTTGTATATAAGGGACGCGACATATGAAAATGAAAACACATAAAAATATGTTCGTCTCGTTTTAACTCACCTCTATATCCATAATCAAAAAGAGAGACGGGTATTTACGTAAAAACCCAATGCGGTCGAAAAATACGCCATATTGTGCGCCCATGCCGTCATCGTCTGTCAGTTGAGTAGTAATTTTCATAGATATACTTACCATAGATAAACAAGATAATACACAGGCCTTGAAAAAACGAGCCGAGTGAGATGGCACACGGGGAGACCTTCATCTTCACCTCTTTCTATTAGGGTGACCACGTTAATTTCAAAAGTTAGGAATTCCTTGGGAAATCCTCGTTCAATTAATGCTAAGTATGTGTTATAATATTCAGTCCTAACAAATTTTTATTCGTAGGTACTCAACTCATTTTAAATCCTATAGTCATAATGATATTTTGTAGAAGTTCGGAAAGAGAAGTGTTGTTAGAATGCATGAGCTTTCATATCAGCCACGACACTTATCTTTCCGAACAACCATTCCTCTGCTACTTATCTATGTCTACGTAATGATTTTTCCCATTTTTGGGGTGAGGGTTTCGGTAAAGCCTTGGAACTAAAATCTGTGATTAGGACACAAATAAATGCCCTGACCAGGATTCGAACCCGGGATCTCCTGCTTCATAGGCAGGGTCACTACCAACTAGGCTAGGAGGCCGTTAAACAATTGCAAGCCCTAGTAGGTACATACCCATTGGGAAAGCTGCAGTTAGTGTTGTTTGAATTTAGAAAACAGTGCGTTAGCTACTTCTGCTACTGACTGGATGTGTGGAGGCTCCTATTATCCATTATCGTTGGAAAAATAAAACATTAGGAAATAAAACACACCATAGGTAGGTATTCTAGAAATATTTAATTCGATTATCAAAATAATGCTGACAGCACAGCAAAATACAACTGTGCATCAAAACCGGAGATAGATGGTCTATTATTCTCATAAAGAACAAAACTCAAACCTTAAACTTGTCTCATTAGTCATATGAAGCGGACACCCGATTTCAAGATTTAAGATTTTTAACGATATTTTTACTTACTACTAGACGGACTACTAGTTATAAAATAATTATTAAAGATTTTTCGTGCTAGTTTATTAACTTATTAAAACTAGTAGTCCGCCTCGAACTGAGAACTCGCGATTTACTTGCAAACGAGTTAACCAATATAAGAAGACCCTAAGGAGGATTTTTTTTCTCCTTCTAGCTCCATAACCACTTGATGGATCCTGCTCATATACGAACTTACAAATTTTATGTATCTCTACTACAGCCCCAAGAAATTTCACGAAGATCAGAAAAACGTTACTAAAGTTATCGTCGGACAAACTATCGAAATCAAAAAGCCATCCAAATGCCGAGACGTCCCAGTAGCCAGTTGACAATTCGGTCTGGAGTTGTTTGTAAGAACTCTCTTCGCTTACGCTTCGCGAGTTCGATAATTTTAAACAAAAATAGAACCGACTTCACTTAGGATCCGCTATTCCAAGAGGAAGTGGCCGAGTTGCTTTAAAAAATAGTGAAATCATCTATAGATGTGCCTATAATAGTTGAAGAGTTCCCTCGATTTCTTCAGAATCCCATCATCAGACCCCGACAAGCAATGGGACCATCTAGGGGTTATACCTAGGGTTGCCAACTGTGATTCAGAGATTCGCGGTACATTTACGATCACATTGCGGGACCAGGCTTAAAACCGCGGGACACCTACACGCGGCCTCACTCTCACTGCAATAATGCACCCCCCCCCCCCCCCCCTCCCCAAGAAGAAATATTCTTAAATTCACAAATCACAACCTTAAATAATAGCCGCCATACACAGCGACAGGGAGTGTCGAGCGAGCGAGTGAGCGTTGATGGCGCTAGCGCGCGTTACTCGCGGTATATTCAAGTAAAATTACACGCTTTAAAATGATTCTAACATGCAAATCAACGCTCGTTTTGGTGCTGAAGTACTGATGATCTAGTCTAGTCTGAAAACGGGACAATCGGCGTCCCGCGTGGACCCCTTGCGGGACGCATGCTCTAGGGCCCAAGAAACGGGACGTCCCGCATATAGCGGGACGGTTGGCAACCCTAGTTATACCCGTTCGATTAAAAAAAATATTTGAAAATCGGTTCACGATTCACGGAGATATCGAATAACATACATACAAAAAAGTAATAATAATAAAAATTGCCCCGTTGCCGGCGGCACCCTAGGTTAGGTTTTTTATAATGTTCTTATTGTTTTTGTATGTTTTAGATGTATTTTGTATTTTACTTTTATAAAAATATTGTAAAAAACCTGACTTAAGAGAAATGACAAATAAAGAAAAATAAAAAAATTAAAATGATAAAAAAAATAATAAAAAAAATTCAGTCGAATTTTTTTTATTATTTTTTTTATCATTTTAATTTTTTCCTCCTCCTTTTTTGAAGTCGGTTAAAAATAAAAAAGTATGATAAGCATACGTAATTCTTGTAATCCAATATATTTAAAAACTTTTTTGTTATTAATTCCACGCTAAATACTTTTTACCACATAATTAATTTTTTTCCGAATGGCAACGTTTAGAGACGGACAGAGGTCTCCCCGTTTTAGCATCTCTCTCGGCTCGTTTTCCTCCTTCACCTATGTCGAGCGAAAATTAACCTTAAAGTAATCACATTAGAGTATATTTGACTTATTGATATTTTTGGCTGATATTGCTCCAGTTTAAAGTTTCTTCATGATTATATGTATGTTTCTTCATGAGTATAAATAATTATTTGACATTTGATATACTTCACATAAATAAACATAATAGCAGGGGGGTACAACTCAGTGTAAATCTGTCAAAAAATTTGAGTTTGACACGACGTATCCGATACGTTTGCATAAGTGCGAAAGAGAACTTGTCATGCGTTAAGAAGGGACAACATGATTCGTGACGTTACTTGACGTTACAGAGATCTCTCTGTATTATACTATTATTTACTCTGTGATAATAGGTACTGGAGCCTGCCATACTGTAAATTTATCAAAAATCTTATCGGTCGGCTTCCACAGCGATGTACAGCCAATCTCGGAGATCGTAAAAACATAAGTCTTAAAGACTTAAATCGAAAGAGATTAAAATTTGTTGTTTAATCACAAGGAAAAAAATTGCGCTTACGAACTTTTAGGGTACTCAACTCAAGTGATATGCCGTTACCGAAATTTACGAAAACGAAGAGAATTTAAGGGGAAAGTTCTCGGTAACATTCTCCGCGGCGGTAATTATCGAGAAAATAGTTTAAATTTCCAAATATTCTTACTTTTTCAACATTATATCATTTTAATTCTTAATCAAAATATTGGTATGTATGCACGATAAGTCAACATTATTGTTTATTTATTGATATAAATATAATCGGATTTAAACCGGCCCCTGTGTTTATTTTGTGGTATATTTGTAACAAAAAACGAATATTTGGAAGAAGACAGACAAAACGTAAGACAAGAAAATAAATTATGCATTTAAAACCACACACAAAAATAAGTTATGGGGCTTCTAATAAGTATCAGATTTTGGGAAATTTAGGAAAATATTTAAAAAATCGTATCTCCAGAACGACCAAGGACGGAAAGGAAGGATATGACACCACCCACACCCCAAACAAATTTGTTGGGTCATGTCATATGCCAAACACCCTGTATTTTCCCCTCTTCTGCCTGATATTGTGAACGCCAATCAGGCGACACTAAGATTTAAGTGCATTTTGTCTTTGTAAAAATCCGCTTGTGTCGCAATTGACATCGTTCTAAACTATTCTAAAGATAAGCCCCGCCCCCACGTATCTTCCATTTCATTCTCGTCATTTTAGAAAAAATACTGCAAGAAGTTGTTTTTTTTTCGTACCTGAAGTAAGAACGTAACGCTAACTGATAACCACCGACCCGATCACATCGACATAATTGCAAATTATTAACATTATTGCTTAATAATACGAGCTATAAAATGCTTTATCTACACCCATATCATAAACCCTCCATGATGCGTTAAAAACCGCACGTTATACAAAATACAAAATACAAAAATTCTTTATTCATTTAAGCATACAGGGTTTTGATACAGGTGATGGGGCCTCCCGGTAAGCAAAAAATGCCTGTGTTGGGAGACACCGCTCTTCCTTAAAGGTTTTGTACAACAATCTTAAACTTATTTTTACATTTTCTATCATAAAAATATATGTATATAGGTAGGCATGTTTTATACATATAATGAACGTTATTATGGTTGCATTAGTTAGGTACATTGATATTGAAATAAGTAGTAACAGTTTAGTACCTATTTTATGTTATGTGTAAGTTGGTTGTGTGTGTGTTGTGCGTGTGTGTGCGCGCTCGAGCGTGTGTGTGTGGGCGTGTAGGTGTGTGTGTGTATGTACGAGTGCGCGCGCGTGTGTGTAAGATTTTTTTTTTTTTTAAGATGGTGGACGCAAAAAAGTTTCCACAGACTCATACGATTTTGGCTCAAGCCACTTAGTAATGAGTACTTTACATTCATAATATGGTTTTGAATGAATATCGATGTCTTTGTTTATTTGATTATAGATGTAAGAAGACTTGGCATTAAACTGGGAACTTGCAAAGTAAGTACGAGCTCTTGGAGCCAGACCTACGTATATTATTTTTTTTTTATTTTTGTAGTTAGGGTTAAAAGGTATTAATTTGTGCTTTTTAAGTGTACAGTGCAATATATATAATTTCCTTACCGACAGTAGCTTACTCATCTCGTATAACAATTCGGTGGGAAATCTAATGTTTTTGAAATACATCACCTTTATTAAAGCACGTTGGGAGCGTTCTAGATATATAAAACGACTTTTTACTGCGTTTCCCCAGATTGGTATACAATATACTAGAACCGACTGCACCAGAGATATATATATTTCATCGAACGAGCGGAGCGTAAGCGAAGATCGTTCTTACAAACAACAACTGTCACCTGGCTACTGGGACGTCTCGGCATTTGGATGGCTTTTTGATTTAGATAGTTTGTCCGACGATAACTTTAGTAACGATTTTCCGATCTTTATGAAATTTGTTGGGGTTGTAGCAGAGACCAACAAAATTTGCGAGTTCGTATATGAGCTGGATTGAGACGGGGGTTCTGAAATTAGAAGGCCTAAAAAGGTTTTGTAAAGGGGTCCTGTTACATTGGTCATCTTATTTGCTACTTTTACGAGCAAGTATGGTTGAGCTTGGTATAAAACGAAACGTATTGATTAACACTCTCGTCAAATCCTTATTAACTGCTTACTGTTTCTTAACAATTAGCAACATAAAATTGATTTCAAAAATATTTTCAATTATATTTTTATTTTGGTGTAAATATTTTGACAACTGACTTTTTTTTTAATTTATTAGAGCTTTGGCTGCTAGGGCCATCAGCATACTGACTATGGTATTATTATTCTACCATCCATAATACTGACATTAACACATTAGTTAGAGTATAGTTAGAGAGAGAGAGAGTTACCATAGACGCATAATGATGGTGACCGAAACCTATATAGGTGGTCCACAGATGAGAACGACATGTCAAAGCAACAGAGTGAGAGGCATGTGAGAGGTGGATTTAAATTTAGATGAGACAAAAACTGTCAAATCTGAAGCGATTTCGTCGCGGTAAAATTTTGCGCATCAATTAACCGCACAATTTAATATGGACGTTTAGTTTCACCGTGATGGTTAGTTGAGAAAAAATACCCGATACCTATTTTTGGTATTTGTAGTAATTCTACTATTGCACATTTATGGCGAAACACAAGATTCGCGAGTTCACAGTTCGGGGCGAACTACTAGTTTAGTATGTTTCGAGAGTTAGACTGAAGGGTTTTAGATTTTCCAGGTGCAATATGTCTCAGTGCCCTGAAGATCCAGATCAGTTTTCTTACTCTGGCATTGACCTGGTCAAGGTGACTGTACCAGTTCATGTGCATGTCTAAATTTACACCCAGATATTTAATTTCATTTACTTTTTCGATAATCGCACAATTACAAGTAGGAGAATCGAACTGTTGACATGAGTGAATTTTAAGATCCATTTGAAAACTAGGCTGCGTGGAGTTTGTAATGCTAAAGCATATGTATTTGGTCTTTTCAGTGTTTAATGTAAGTAAGTTTATCCTAAGCCAATTTGAAATCCGAGCCATACCCATTTCCGCACTGATCTTTAACTCTTCCCAAGACTTTCCAGTAAAAACAACAGCGGTGTCGTCTGCGTATGAGAAAATTTTAGCGTTAGGGATAGCCATTTCACAGAGGTCATTGATATATATTAGAAATAGAGTTGGGCCTAAAACGCTTCCCTGCGGTACGCCATGTTGTACATTTTCATCTTCGCTTATGTAGTCCTCCAGTTTTACTTGTTGTTTTCTGCCCCAGAGGTAGTTTTTGAAAAGTAAAAGCGGAATACCCCTTACACCTTTCTTTTCTAACTTTTGCACAAGGATGGGAAGAGAGACTGTGTCGAAGGCCTTTTTCAGGTCTAAGAACACAGCTAAGTTTTTTTTTGTTGTGTCAAGATCTTCTACGACCATTGAGCTAAGAGAAATTATTGCATCTTCAGTTGACTTTCCATGTCTAAAACCAAACTGCGATGCTGACAAAAGATTAAATTTTTCTAAGTATTTCAGTAGCCTATTATTTAATAACTTCTCTAAGATTTTTGAAATTACCGGTAGAACTGAAATTGGCCTATAGTTGCTGACATTATTCTTGTCTCCACTTTTATATATAGGCGTAATTATGGATTTTTTCAGAGAAGTAGGGAAGATTCCCAACTTAAAACTGAGGTTCACCAGGTGAGTTATTATAGGAACCACTTCCTTTGCAGCGTATTTTAAAAATTTCGTGGATATATTGTCCCAGCCAGCCTAGCCAGTTATAACCACCATAAAAATAGATTGTTTCGTTAGTAGTTAGAACAAATGTCTTATCTGTAACTATGTTATTATTTTCAAATAATAATCAAAAATTCGATTTCATTATGAAAATCCGGGTGGGCCCCGCACGCCAGCATGCGCCCGCCCGACCGCCGGCACAATCGAGTTGGCCATAGCGATGGCGGTGCAATCCGTGCAATTGCAGTCATCCAATCATCATTTCGGGTTTATAATATGTGTGTAGATAAAGCAGTGTATGCAACTGTACGTAATTAGGCCTTAAAACACTCGTGTGGTCTTATTATGAAACTCACTTCGTTCGTTTCATAAAACCACACTCGTGTTTTAAGGACCCCTATTACGTAACAGTTACATAAACTACTATTAGCGCCTTTAGCACCTCAAGTTAAGCCAGTTTTAATCGTGGTCAAATTTACTTGAGGAAAATGTTACCGAGAATTCTCCCTTTATGGTGAGAATTTCCGTAAGCTAGTAATTTCTCGACGTCACATGAATTGTATCTTATGGCTTGAAAAATAATATCACATAATTTGTTTACCTGTATATATATTATCAGTTTGTATTATGTAGCAATAGCATAGCAATAAACAATATAACTACGCTCCACTTATAGAACTTGTACAAAATTATGAATATGTACTGAAAATTTATGAATTTTTACAAGAAATTCATATGTTGTCCGTTTTCTGTTTAAGATACTTAACGTAAGCTACATTTTACAATTCTTTCTTTATTATTTATACAGAAGTTTTTTGTATGAAAATTGTATAACTTATATAGTCTTTTTTTTACGAAGACAACACCACACAACCCGTAGCAGCTTTAACCAGAGGGTACTAACATATTGCATGGGACCAGATCCAGAAAACCCCTCCATTTAATTAATCTTTTCGATAGGATAAACCTATTAAACCTATTAAATGGTTACATAATGATATGGTTACCCTATCACTAGGGTTAGCCTATTGTTACGGAAACCATTTTAAATAAGGTTAACCATATTCAATGTGATTTCTCTATCGAATGTCTTAACGATATAGTTTACAATAGTTTGATCGCATTCTAAAAACACTTGATAGAGTAAACTTATTGGGGGTTTTCGATTTCGGTAAGCGCTTACCTTTGGGTTAAACCAATGATGTGCTTATCGAATTGATAGGATTTGTAGTTATTTTAAACAAAAAAGAACCGACTTCACTTAGGACCCGCTATTCCAAGAAGAAGTGGCCGAGTTGCTGTAAAAAATAGTAAAATCACTATAGGTGTGCCTATAATAGTTGAAGAGTTCCCTCTATTTCTCCAGAATCCCATCATCAGACCCCGACTTGGTGACAATGGGACCATCTAGGGGTTATACCCGTTCGATTAAAAAAAATATTTGAAAATCGGTTCACGATTCACAGAGATATCGAGTAACATACATACAAAAAAATGATTAAAAACAGTCGAATTGAGAACCTCCTCCTTTTTTGAAGTCGGTTAAAAAAAGTGAAATCACTATAGGTGTGCCTATAAGAGTTCCCTCGATTTTTCCAGGATCCTAAAAGATAAAAAGATAAATAGTTATTTGTTATACAAGTGGTGAAAGTTGTATTTTACGTGCGAGTGTTATTTGAAACACGAGCTAGCGAAAGGATTCTATTATTGACCACGAGCGAAGCGAGTGGTTCAAAAATAGAATCCTGAGCGTAGCGAGTGCTTTAATACACGAGACGTAAAATAACTTTCACACGTGTATAACACAAAACTTTTCACCTCACTACAGCGAGGAAAATAAGAAAAAGGGTGCATTTTGCTCGGTTTCCCGTAATTCCTCAGGTGTTTAATACTTCTTCATCACTCGAATCACTAATTTTTAACAAAACAATCTAGAAAAACATGCGAATATTTAACGTTGATATGATGGATGAATTGAAATGAAAAGTTTTGACGTAAAAGGTTTTATTAAATGTCAGATGCGTTTTGTTCGTACGTAGACTTATTCGGCTGTCAGAACAATTTATCCGTTTTTACAAAAAGAATGAAGATTAATGTTGAATGCTGATATTTATGAATTAAAATAAAGTTGTAAGACTGTATTAAGTGTTTTTACTCGATGCAATTCATTAATTGCGATGTTAAAAATTCTGCACTTTTAACGTTTTACGTTTTGTTAGCTGTCAAATGTCACTTAAGCCACTTGTCACTTATGTCAAAACTCTTTCACCACATGTGGATAAAAAGCGATTTTCACAATAGATATTAAACAAACAAAAAGGGCTTTCCGAGCTAGTGAGGTGAAAAGATATTTATTCTTCAATTTAGGCACATTACAATGCACTTATGAACGTCAGAGAGAAAAGAAACTACCACCGGTTCTAACCCTACACCTCTGACCCGAGGAGTATTACTTATTACCGGCAAGAAACTCGGCGGGACTTATTTTTTCAAAACAGTACTACAAATACATTAAAGATACTATATACAATAATGCGTAGTTCTTCATCAGACCCCGACATGGTGACAATGGGACCATCTAGGGGTTATACCTGTTCAATAAAAAAAAATTGAAAATCAGTTTACGATTCACGGAGATATCGAGTAACATACACACAAAAAAATAATAAAAAAATAATGATAAAAAAAATCAGTCGAATTGAGAACTTCCTCCTTTTTTGAAGTCGGTTAATAATAACCGTATACCCCTTCATTGGTAATCGGTACCGGTCCTTGCATGGGACCCCTGTATAAATGTGAAGTGAAAATTTGGAATGGTAAGCTCAAACATAAATTAAATAAACAAATAAAACTTTATTATGGAAAAATAGTCCATACATCTTGTTAGTTATAGTAATTTGCCTATAATTTAATGTTATCTATTATGTGTATGTACCCAAGCTAATAAGACTACTCTAACACGTATTAAATTACGCTCCTTATATCCTATCTTTAACAACGTGTATTGACGTCGACCGGGCTAGTATAGGGCTATCTCAACGCCGAAGATACGGATGAGACTGCCGCAAAGCCGAAACAGGATCCCACTTCTTTTTCTCATAATGGCAGCAAAGCCATCAGTTCGTGCCTCGGCAAACATGCCGGACGCGCTGCAATATCGTGGCAGCCCCACCCAGAACCAGAAAAGCAAAAAATTACGATTTAAAATCTTAACATCTTATGCGTCCATCGAAATAAATAAATAAATATGTTAGCCTATATATGTCCCACTGCTGGACACAGGCCTCGTTTCATACACAAGAGGGATCGAGCTATAGTCCCCATGCTGTGCTGGTCCAAAGCAGATTGGCGACTTCACATACAACTTTGGATTTCTCCGCGTATATGTATGCAGGTTTCCTCACGAAGTTTTCCTTCACCAGATAGTAAAGTGTATTTCGTATATAAGTTCCGAAAAACTCATTGGTACGAGCGGGGGTTACCCGAGACCTTCGAATTGAAAGTCAGACGTCTAACCGCCAGGCTACCAACGCTTTTCAACTAGACTCCATACATAAAGCCACAATTTAAGTATGTTTACATGATCTCCGAGATGGGTTCTACAACGCTACGGAACGCTATGGAAGCTAACCGGTAAGTTTTTTGATAAATGTACAGTAGGGTGGGCTCCAGTTCCAGTACTAACATGGTGTTATCTATATTCGTATAAAAAAACCCGCCTTTTAGTCTCTGCCATGGGATTCCCAATGTCCTGTCAACATATCTAAAATGGTGGCTAATAGCCATAGAAAAACACTCTAGCGAGACCTACTATAAATTTGACAGTTAGGCGTGTCCATCTGAGGACAGATGGATATCACTCTATCACCTAGCGATTCTACTGTGACGTCCACGTCTCGTTTTTTGTCTTGTCGAATCGCGCCCCTGAGTTGTACCCACGCCTATTTAGATTGCGTGTCAATATTTGAACAAGTGGCTAGTTACTGTACTTACTGTAGCATCAAAAGTTATGTTTGATTTAGAAATAAGGTACATTGACTACAGAAAATCCAGATTTTAAATGATTATTTAGTTACGTATTTAATTAGGTATGCAATAATAGAATTAAAGTAGAGTCCAGTAGAAGAATAAGCTACAAATTTGGCTGAAATTATTTTATTAAGTATACGGTTAACAAGAGAACATATGAATTACAGGAAAATTGCCCATAAAAGAAGTTTTTTGGAAATAACTCGAAAACGCCTTAACCGATAATGTTCGAAATAATTTTCGTTGAAAAGTGTATAGGTACAATGATGTAATTTCTCTTTTTTTTTTCATTTTTCGATCTTCCGTTCTTATGTTAAAATTTCATTTAGATCTTATAGTTTCCGAGTAAAATGGCTGTGACTGTGACATACGGACGGATGGACAGACGGACATGACGAAACTATAAGAGTTCCGTTTTTGCCATTTTGACTACGGAACTCTAAAAAGGCATGTGATGAGAGTTTTATTTTTAAAATAAATGCTTGTTTTTACCAAATACTTCTTACATTTATCCTGATCCTGACCCAGAAATCCAGATGAACAAGGTAGGATTAGGTATACGTCTTCAGCCTCATTCAACAACCGCCAAAAATTCTTAATTTCCTTCCCGATACACCTGACCTGTCATCGTGGCATTTCAGCTTCAAAAATAAAATGTGTAACGAGGTCTGGTTAAATTATGTCAAGTTGACAATGAGTTGACACCGTACATTTATCACATGCTGTATACAGGTCGCTGAACAGTGCGTTTTATTAAGATACACGTTATGTTAAGGGATTAAGTGTGGTTTTCACATGACTAAGTTGCGTTACACTCAGGGGAACGATTATCGGCGTATTTGCGTCCTTGAGTGAACAATGAGGAAAATACCTACACCATTTGTGTCGATAACTACCAACCATAACATGAATTTAGGGATATCGGTAGTTAACTTTATGAATATCATCAGGGTCGTGTTTTATAAATAATTTTAAACAAAAAAAAACTGACTTTACTTTAGGCTCCGCTTATCCAAGAGGAAATACCCAATGTGTGTAAAAACTACTGAACATCACTTTAGGTGTGCCTATTAAGTTGAAGAGTTCCCTCCATTTCTCCAGGATCCCATCATCAGATCCGGACCTGATGACAACTGACAATAGGGCCAACTGTGAAGTTCTAAGTTCAACTCTTTCAAACAAAAACTAATTTTGCAAATCGGTCCAGCCGTCTTCGAATACCTAATCAATGAACATACATAAAACAATGCAAAAAGAACATAGATCCCGACGAATTCAGAACCTGCTCCTTCGAAATCTTGAAGTCGGTTGAAAAGCTACAATTTATCTACTATAACATACAACTCCTACCAATACATTTCTCGAACGATTTTTCATTGAGAGATAGATAAATAAACAGCAAAATTGTAACTTTAAATATGAAACGCCAACGGTTAAATAAGATGGATTAAAATTGTTTCGTTTATGGCTTGAGGAAGTACGATCATGTATCCCATTTCCGCACCCAACTCAAGTGGCTTCCCATCTGTCGCCGTAGGGATTTACACATATTATCTCTTCTTTATAATGTACTTTTTGTTCCCTCTTCTCCCTCATATCTGTTTGAAAAATTTAAATTTCTGGCGGATGCTAGTGGTCATCGTCTCCGATCGAGTGCCAATCTCACACTTGCCATTCCTAATCACAAATTTCATGCCTACGATTAGTCTTTTGCAGTAATGGCAGTAAAACTGTGGAATGGGTTGCCTCTAATGTTAAAGCAATCGCAATCTGTTGCATCTCTTAGGGAAAAATTGAAGAAGTTATGGTTATCTGGTGGAGATTAACTTGTTTGTTGCAGTATTTATTAAATTAAATTAATTTATTTTTGATTTCAACTGTTCTTTCACCTATTTATTGTTTATTATCATGTATTTATTTATTTAAATATTGACCCTCCTGTAGTCTGTTGTACATAGTGCTGTATTTGTCTGCCATTCGCTTTCACTTCTCAACTACTCAAAGGTTAGCTGGAAGAGATCCCTTAAAGGGATAAGTTCGCCTTTGTACTACTTTTGTTTTATTGTGTTGTTTTTACGTGTTTTTTGTACAATAAAGAGTTTATACATACATACATACATTGCGTTTGATATAGCGATAGAAGTGATAGAACTCCATAATAACTAATTCTTTAGTATATAATAGCATGCAACACATGTTTGCTGATATTTGAAGGTTCCTTCTGAAAAGAAATACTTATTTGTTCATTTTATCGTTATTACGTGTATGTTGTCAATTCCTCGTGTAAATATAATTAATTATAATGTCCTAAGGGACCTTAACCGACAGACTTGTTACGGTTTGTTAATTAACAAACGTACTGGAGTTGACAGGACAAATTAATTATGAAATATCGGTGGTACCACTACCTACTCTTATATGCAAATGTGTTTTATTGTAGAATATAAATGTTGTGTTTCGTTTAAGCTACTCTATATATTTAAACATTTACAAGTTCATGAATACTTAGGGCCGGTTGCACCAAACTATCTGTGAACGAAAACGTAATCGTAAAAAAAATCGTGTATGAAAAGTTTGACAGTTTTCTATGGGATGACAGCGCCGTCGCCATATTTAACGTTGATGAGTCTGTTAATTGTGCGTGGTGCAACCCACCCTTAATGAATCTATCCAAGTGCCCTAGGGATGTCCCGAATGACCATAGGTATCTATCCTTTTTTTTGCAATTTATTACTACCTACTTCTTTATTTGTTAAGTAGGTAATACGAGTATGAAATGGAATAAATTTTAATAATTATAATTTTATTTATTTTTAATTTTATTGATTTTAATAACATGATTTAAATTTATCAATCTGTAGCTGAAATTTTAATATATTATCAGAATTTTTAACTATTTGATTTTTTTGACTCCAATTATAATATTTAATTATATTTTCACCTCACTAGCTCGGAAAGCCCTTTTTGTTTGTTTAATATTTATTGTGAAAATCGCTTTTTAGGGTCGCCACACACCTATCGGTTTTCCTCGCGGAATTACCGGAAGTAGCGGAAATTCATAGACAAATTAAGCATTTTGTCTATGAATTTCCTCTACTTCCGGTAATTTGTCTATGGCTTCCATACAAAAAATCTGCTATCATAGACAAATTTCCGCTACCATAGACAAATTTCCGCTACTTCCGGTAATTCCGCGAGGAAAACCGCTAGGTGTGTGGCGACCCTTATCCACATGTGGTGAAAGAGTTTTGACATAAGTGACAAGTGGCTTAAGTGACATTTGACAGCTAACAAAACGTAAAACGTTAAAAGTGCAGAATTTTTAACATCGCAATTAATGAATTGCATCGAGTAAAAACACTTAGTACAGTCTTGCAACTTTATTTTAATTCATAAATATCAGCATTCAACATTAATCTTCATTCTTTTTGTAAAAACGGATAAATTGTTCTGACAGCCGAATAAGTCTACGTACGAACAAAACGCATCTGACATTTAATAAAACCTTTTACGTCAAAACTTTTCATTTCAATTTTCAATTCATCCATCATATCAACGTTAAATATTCGCATGTTTTTCTAGATTGTTTTGTTAAAAATTAGTGATTCGAGTGATGAAGAAGTATTAAACACCTGAGGAATTACGGGAAACCGAGCAAAATGCACCCTTTTTCTTATTTTCCTCGCTCTAGTGAGGTGAAAAGTTTTGTGTTATACACGGGTGAAAGTTATTTTACGTCTCGTGTATTAAAGCACTCGCTACGCTCAGGATTCTATTTTTGAACCACTCGCTTCGCTCGTGGTCAATAATAGAATCCTTTCGCTAGCTCGTGGTTCAAATAACACTCGCACGTAAAATACAACTTTCACCCCTTGTATAACAAATAACTATTTATACTTGACATTTTTGATGAATTTGTGAGTTTTAATTAATATTAAGTATAATTAATCTTAATCTTAATGTTCTTAAGAAATTGTATATGTAAAATTGTATTGGACCTATGTTGTCTGGAATGAATAAATGAATTATGAATTATGAATTATTATTTAACTTTGACGCTCGCGTTAGGTTTTCGTGTCTAAAAGGCTATATATATTATAGTTAGATAATTGTTTATTTCGTCTATTTATCACCCCATCATGAGTGGGATGAGATCTAATGTAATGTGATGTAACACCAGAGACTATAGAGATATAGACGGCCACAGCCTAAGAACTTTTTGAAGCTCAAGTCAATTGCGCCATCTATGTCAAAGACCCGTAAAGATACCGAAAATGTAAGAGAAATGTCACCTCCACTCCACCTAGTAGCTACTGGTGTATTACTAGTGTACTACTAGTACGCTATTTGTTACTAGGTGGAGTAGTAGTACTAGTAGTGCAGGTGACATTTCTCTTACATTTTCGGTATCTTTAGGGGTCTTTGACATAGATGGCGCAATTGACTTGAGCTTCAAAATGTTCTTAGGCTGTGGCCGTCTATATCTCTGTAGTATCTGGTAAGGCTGCGTCACTTAGTAAACATTTAGTTATATCGGGTTCGAAGGACCAAATTTTTACCCATTTAGTTAGACAGTTACTAAGGTTGCTTGATTATGATGCGATCTACTATATATATCGATTGATAACTTGTTTCAGAATGGACACCTAATGAAAGGACAGCCTCACAACGATGGCGATTCTTATTCAGGACTACTACGAGTTGGAGGAACGCGAGGGCAAGCACCTTAGAGCGTGGAAAGGTAATGATATTTTATTTTTTTAGTCATTGTTTGTTCCGAAGATATAAAATATTATTTATTCAGTCTATTTATTAAAAGATATATAACTTATTAAAAGATTTCGGTCAAACATTCAGGAAACAAATTAATAATTAACCCATAGGTATTAGTTAATTGCCCTTACATACCTACTACATAGTTATACTGTAAATGATGTCATATTATCATGGCTGTCATCTTTATTAACCGACTTCAAAAAAGGAGGAGGTTCTCAATTCGACTGAATTTTTTTAATCATTTTTTTTGTATGTATGTTACTCGATATCTCCGTGAATCGTGAACCGATTTTCAAATTTTATTTTTAATCGAACGGGTATATCCCCGAGATGGTCCCATTGTCACCAAGTCGGGGTCTGATGATGGGATCCTGGAGAAATCGAGGGAACTCTTCAACTATTATAGGCACACCTATAGTGATTTCGCTATTTTTTACAACAACTCGGCCACTTTCTCTTGGAATAGTGGACCCTAAGTGAAGTCGGTTCTTTTTTTTGTTTAAAATTATTATATTTATATTGTATGGCACACACTTACACACTCGTCAAAAAATATATTATTGCATGGAGCAAGAGTATAGAGTAGCGCGTAATTCTAGTCTACTTGTTGCCTGAAGTCAAATAACGTGGACAGTTAGACACAACTATTTATTTCCCTATTTTATTATAAGTATTCAGAAACGGTCGTGTAGCAAAAATTAGCTGAGCACGTCGGCGTCGCACGCGCAGTGAGCTTTTATTTATACACTTAATGAAATGACCTCACCGGCCACGCCTCCGGGCCCCGCGGTGTACCGTGTAGCCGACAGCAAACATTGATAACACACCTCGAACGATGTTAAACTTGGTTATTTTGCACTAAATATACCAATTGGTCATTCTCGTCTCAGGAACTTCGTAAAATGATTGATATTGGGCCCCAAAAATCGTCAAACATCAATTGGTGAACAAAAGCTTGTTTCAAAAATATTTATTTTAAATATGACTCTTTCTCCTTCTTCCTCCTAGCGTTTATCCCGGCTTGGGGTCCGCTTGACAACCTAATCCCATGAATTGGCGTAGTCACTAGTTTTTACGAAAGCGACTGCCATCTGACCTTCCAACCCAGAGGGGAAACTAGGCCTTTTTGGGATTAGATCCGGTTTCCTTACGATGTTTTCCTTCACCGAAAAGCGACTGGTAAATATCAAAGCATATTCCGTACATAAGTTCCGAAAAACTCAGTGGTACGAGACGGGGTTTAAACCCGAGACCTTCGGATTGAAAGTCAGACGTCTTACCGCAAGGCTACCAGCGCTTTCCTATATGACTCTTTCTAATTTTACAAAATGTGACTGTGAACAGTGGCGGTGGGTCAAACATTTTCTTAAGTAAGTAAGCCGGTGCTGAATTTGGCTTAAAATATCTTCATGAGCTGTAAGAAAACTGCTCAGACGCCTGAAACTTAATAGACAAGCCGACGGGAATCATGTTCTATGGACGCGCCGCCACTGCTGTTTAGTATGAATTATTTATGTTATGAATGACGATAAGATAAGATATATGTCTACATCGAAAATATAGGGCAAACCGTTCGCAACGAAATATCAGTGTCACATTGACTGATAAAGATAACAGAACCAGTATATTGAAAATTGTAATATAATACCTTAAGCGAGGTTTAGACTAGCAAGTTTACTTGCGGCAAGTAGGGACGTAGCTATATGATAGAATGAAATAGTGATATTCATGTCTCATTCTGAACTATAGCTGCGTCCCTACTTGCCGCAAGTAAACTTGCTTAATCTAAACCTCGCTTTCCGACGCAATTGTAACGCAAGTTCATTGTACGACTTTAATTTGACATCACAAATACAACACAGAACATTTCACAATAATATGATGATATAGGTACACATAAACAAAAGGATAGAGTTTGTGCGAACAACAGTTGTTAAATTTATAATTAGCACAGATAATTAGGTACCGTCAAAAGCTCCAACTTTGCCTACTATGCACAACTTTGCCTGGCTTGAAAAACATGGTTTTCATTACCAAACAGCTATTTACATCTTCTTCCTGAGATCGCCTAAGGAATAAGCATCGTCTTTGAAGCCAGGCAAAGTTGTAGCAGTTGACGGTAATACACTACCCATACATATAGACCGAAATTTTATGAAACGTTTACCGTTAATTTATATTCTAATTGCAATAGAATGCACTCTGTGTGTTTTGGACCTAATAAGACAAATTAAGTTGAAAGACACAAATGTCCTTTTATAAAAAACAAATTATCAAAATTTTCAAAATGATAGCAAGTATCAATTCCTGTTACAGCATGGCACATAATAATTTACGCATTGGCAGCCATCTTCGGCATTCTAAACTACGTGTTTCTACACAACACAATGTACATAGTCAACGACCAATGCTTGCTGGGAACACCGCAGATCGTGTTCAGCACGGTCATCTTATACAACCCAGAGAAGGCCAATGAGACTGAAGAGGCAACGAATGAAGCTCAAACTGCTGCCGTCCCTGTTACGAGTGCGACAGTAACGTCAAAGACGAAGAGAGATGTGGAGTCTGCGGACTCTGTGGGAATGAATGGTAAGTGTTTATTTAAGGTAAAATCAGGGAAAACTGAGTGAATGTTCTGGTTCTCCGTACTGAAATGATTTAGTTATGAGAAATGTTGGGACCTAGAAATATTTATCCAGAGTTTTGTTACGCCTGGTTATGCGAATACCTTGACGAACATTGTTATTAGGCACACACACGAAGCCGCATACATTTCTATACATTTTGATCTCGCCGTTCGTCTCGCCGCTCGCCGGTCGCGTGTTTTCGTCTGTGCGGCCTTACAGTTACAGTAATAATTTTATGAACCCAAGAGAGTATAATAGTTTTAACCGTATATAAAGCGTACATACAAAGACTGAAGCAACATAAACTGTACAATGGGTTGATTTTTAGAACCCGTACCAAATTCTTTAGTTACCTATTAGCTATTAGACGAGACAGGCAAGTACCTAATTGAAAGAGGCGAGTAGTATGGCGATTAATTTACTAAATATTTACAGTGTACAACCAGAGGCCAGTTTTATAAAGCTACAAGTTACTATGCGTTAGAAAGAGATTTCCGCTTGTAAATTGTAACTTGTAGCTTTATAAAACTGGCCTCTGGTAGAACGTTGCCAACAGTCATGTAAACGTTATTAATTTTGTGTTGGTATTGTTGGAAATGGACTGATCTTTTCCGGAACATTAAACACAAACTACTTAATGCACTTGGCAAACTGCCAAACTGGGACAGCTAGATGTCACTACACAGAACAATTCACTACAAATTAAATTTCATGTGGATTACAAGCTTCACACTAATTTAACAAACCACAGGCTGTGTGACACGCTAGAAAACTTGGATATATGCCATTTACGGTAATGCAATTCATAAAAAGTTGGATTGGACTCTTACTAATGCCATCTAGTGACGAAAAGTCGAACCAGATAGCTTTTCCTACTGGATAACAGATGGCATTACAATTAATAGTAGTGCTGCCATCTAGTGTTAAGAAGTTGAATGATATGTTTACGCGACATCTAGTGGCGGGCATCCGAACTAGTTCATTAAGCGATATCTAGTAGTGGACATTGACTCGGACTCTGACCACTCGACTGACACGACAGTTACGACTGACTATACGACTCCTGACAGTGACGATACTCTATACGCACACCGTCGTGCCCGCCGGCGGGGACGTCCTCCGCGGTCCCCTATACAAGCCCTCCCACACGATTAGGCTCGATATCCTCAATATCGGGCACACCCTAGCTAGGAGACGCAACCACTGACTATGACTATCCTACAGTACCAACGCTTGTTCATTATTAGCTAGGTACACACCGATTGATCCGTGCGCTCCCGGAGCGCGTCAATCCCACTCACACGGTTCGCTTGGTTTTGCCGCGATAAAACCACACCGTAACCCAGACCCGCCGTTGCAGTCCCTTACGGACTACGGTGTTCGCCATTGTGTCAAGAAATCTAGTAGTGAGAAGCTAAACTAGTTTGTTTAGCGACGTCTAGTGGTGAAAATAAAAACTACATGATTCGTTTCAACGCCAGTAGATTGTACAAAATAAACTAAAACAGTTCGTATTTTAGCCTCTAGATGGCGCTAAAATCAATAGCTATTTCAGGCAGCAGATTGAATAAAAAAATTCTATGATTATTACAATCAAAGTGCGTTTATCTTAATTACAATACTTTTTCCCTCACGGCGTATTACAAAGGGTGTTTTTGAATTTACAGCATCCATAGAAGAACGGCCAGCGCTTGATCTGATGAAGACCTTCTTCAGGCCGCGATCAGATTGCGATTTCGCGGAGTACATGCCGATCCTCTCCACCATATTCGCGCTCGTGTGGACGACTATGTTTGTCATGTGTCCTGGCGGCGGGCATGCGCGGTCCGGGTGAGGCTCTTATAAAGACTAAGGTCACAACACAATCTTTTGTTGACACCAGAGGTACTAGTAATAAGATAATACCTAACATAACGGCCTCGGAATCGATAGTGACCCTGCCTAGTGCCTACGAAGTTGAAGGTCCCGGGTTCGAATACCACTAAAATATTCGTGATAAACACACAAATAAGTACATGTACTTATTTGTGTGTTTATCACGAATATTTTTCCTGAGTTATAAATAAGGTGTCTTTCACACTCCTACGGTTTCCGCATGCCGCGCCGATGCGCGAGGAAGATAGCGCCGTCACGCTTGCACACCGTCGCCGCATGCGGTTGCGGCGCCAGTGTGACAATCGCCTTAATGTTTACCTATTTGTATCAAAGTATTTGTCCGCTAGTATCTAACCATACTCGTAATATGTATGGGACTATTTGTGTATGATTTAAGAGTCGCCATCAGGACGCTCGCATGAACTCGCGTTCCCATACAAACGTAGTTCAGCTCTCATTTTAAAACGACATGCTTTAGAACCATGAAATTTGGCACGGGCATTTTAGTAGTACAGATCTAGGCGGACATTCATTTTCGTTACTAAAAATTGTAATACAAAGAAAATATAGCAAAAATAAGTTTTGTATGTAAATCTGTAACTGGCTGTATTTTCTTTGTATTGCAATTTTTAGCAACGAAAACGAATGTCCGACCTAGATCTGTACTACTAGAATGCCCATCCCAAAGGGTATAGCCGGGTTAGTATGGCACAACTGCCCTTAGCGAAAAAAAGAATTTCCTTTTAGTGGATTATTAACCTTTACATATGTAGTGCTTTCACCAAAAATTAAGCCCCAAATCCTTCAGGTTCCAAAAAAAAAACGCATAAATTGAAATATATATTTTATTTTATTTTAGCTAAAGTACTGATCCGATTTCTTTGTAATTTGGATATCTTGTAAGCAAAATTAAGGTCGCTTTTTAGAAAAAATAAAATAATAATTTTTAGAAAAAAAAAGAAAAAAAATTGAGATAACAATATTCAAAAAATAAATAAATATAGGTACGAGATTGCGACAATTACCTAATTTATATATTTTATGTACAATTTAATAATCTTTAACATATATTTTTTTTAATAACTAAAATCGGGATTAACGACGTAAAAAAATCGAATTTGTAACATCCCATACATTATTTTCAAACAAGATAACTTCTACGTATTACACTGTGAAGTTGTATTCCCAACAATCCCAATACATTTTGAATTTGGAACGCGACTTATTGTGCTGAGTGCGGGCCTTAATAAAATCCGTGGCTGTATGCGGCTAGGGCTTAAAAAAGAACAAAAAGGCGGGAAGGGGAGAATTGTAAGAACTTTATTTTATAATGAATGTTAACGAATATCGATTTCAAGATGTCTGTTCCTTCTTTGAATAAATATGAAGCTTTAAAAATACTTTTTTCGAAAAAATACCACGTAAAATCGTTGTATAGTCTCGCTTATGATAATATTTGTCTAAAACTACGAAGATACGTGACAGAGTATTTCGAAGAAGGAAGTCGTTACTCCTTGGCGGAAAATGTAACTTAAATTCGTTAATGTTTTACTTTAAACTAAGCAATCTTTTGTGATTTAGCAGCATTCGTAGGATTTATGTCTATTACTGCCGGTTAACCGGTAAAAGTGCCCTTGTGGCCTATTTGCTGAATAAATCTTTGATTTTGATTTTGTCACATTCTAAATTCAAAATGCATTGGGATTGTTGGGAATACAAGTATGGGAATAAAAGTATGGGATGTTACAAATTCGAATTTTTCACATCGTTAATCCCAATTTTAGTTATTAAAAAAAATATATGTTAAAGATTATTAAATTGTACATAAAATATATAAATAAGGTAATTGTCGCAATCTCGTACCTATATTTATTTATTTTTTGAATATTGTTATCTCAATTTTTTTTCTTTTTTTTTTCTAAAAATTATTATTTTATTTTTTCTAAAAAGCGACCTTAATTTTGCTTACAACATATCCAAATTACAAAGAAATCGGATCAGTACTTAAGCTAAAATAAAATAAAATATATATTTCAATTTATGCGTTTTTTTTTGAAACCTGAAGGATTTGAGGCTTAATTTTTGGTGAAAGCACTACATACCTATGTAAAGGTTAATAATCCACTAAAAGGAAATTCTTTTTTTCGCTAAGGGCAGTTGTGCCATACTAACCCGGCTATACCCTTTCATGGTTCTAAAGCATGTCGTTTTAAAATGACAGCTGAACTACGTTTGTATGGGAACGCGAGCGTCCTGGCGACTCTTAATTGCATTATTAAATAGTATAACACTTAGATGTACAATATACTTACATTTTCTCGGTAATGCAATGGCGCTATCTTTTACTGTTCCTGAGATTATTACTTTATGCACATACTAGCTGTACCCGCGCGGCTTCGCCCGCGTGCATTGCAGTAGGCTCTGTCACTTTTCGTTACACTCATCCCTCAACAGTCCACTGCTAAACGCTTTCTACATATCAAATTTCATAAAGTCAGTTATAACTTCGACATCCCAAAAGATCGACCGAAAGCGTCTGCGGCAGAGAGCCATGTGAGCGGGAAGATCTGAAGAGCTAAAAGCAGAGCTCTCTCTGTAGAGTCGAACGTCCGAAGCATCTCAGTAGAAAATGCAGCAGGAGGTCAGAGATCGAACACAAATTAATGACTAAGTCTAAAAAGTAAACCGGAGGGCGGAAAGACCAATGTAAGGAGATATCGAACACAACTTGATGTTAAAGTGTACGCGAAATGGCCCCCGAGCCGCCTTTCACATAGTTAATTCTATCAAAACTGTTATTGCTTCCGTCTTAAATATGCAACTTAATCATTTTTGGTATTAATAGTGGTCAACTCTATCTACATCTTAAATATTTAACCTCACCATTTTTTGGTAAAAATAGCAATGGTACGGTGTGTTTATCTTTTTGCGTGGGCTCCACCCCCCGAGCCGCCTTTTACCGCCTGCCACGTGCAAATCTATGTCAAACTCTTGCTCCCATCTTGAACTTTCAACCTTACCATAGCAATTTTTGGTATCATAAGCAATAGAACGGGGTTTTTTTATGCGGGGAGCTCCGCCCCCTGAGCCTCCCTTTCTTTGGCGCCCGTCACAACTCTTTTTCTTGGTAAACTTTATCAAAACTCTTTTTCTCCCATCTCAAATGTTCGACGTAACAATTTTTGGTATAATAAGCAGTACTATGGTGTGTTTTTTCTTTATGCGGGGGGCTCCGCCCCCGAGCCCCCCTTTTTTCCCCGCCCATCACGTGATTGACTCTATCAAAACTCTTATTCTTCCATCTTAAATGTTCAACGTAACTATTTTTGGTATAATTATCTATAGTATGGTGTATTTTTTTCTTTTTGCGGGGGGCTCCGCCCCTAGAGCCCCCTTTTTTCCCGCCCGTCACGTGGTTAACTCTATCAAAACTTTTCTTCTCCCATCTCAAATGTTCAACGTAACAATTTTTGGTATAATTATCTATACTCGTAGTATGGTGTGTTCAATCCCCCCTTTTTTGCAGCCCATCGCGCGGTAAACTCTATCAAAAATCTTTTTCTCCTATCTCAGATGTTCGACGTCACAATTTTGGTATAATTATCTATAGTATGGTGTATTTTCTTCTTTTTGCGGGGGGCTCCGCCCCCCGAGCCCCCCCTCTTTAGGGGCCCATCGCGCGGTAAACCCTATCAAAAATCTTTTTCTCCTATATCAAATGTTCGACGTAACAATTTTTGGTATAATAAACAGTACTACGGTGTGTTTTTTCTTTATGCAAGGGGCTCCGCCTCCCGAGCCCCCCTTTTCTTCCCGCCCATCACGTGGTTACGTCTATCGAAACTCTTCTTCTCCCATCTTAAATGTTCAACGTAACTATTTTTGGTATATTTATCTATAGTATGGTGTATTTTTTTCTTTTTGCGGGCGGCTCCGCCCCCCGAGCCCCTCTCTTTTTACAACCTATGGCGCGGTAAACTCTATCAAAATTCTTTTTCTCCTATCTCAAATGTTCGACGTAACAATTTTTGGTATAATAAGCAGTACCACGGTGTGTTTTTCTTAATGCGGGGGGGCTCCGCTCCCCGAGCCCCCCTTTTTTCCCCGCCCATCACGTGGTTGACTCTATCAAAACTCTTCTTCTCCCATCTTAAATGTTTAACGTAACTATTTTTGGTATAATTATCTATAGTATGGTGTTTTTTTCTTTTTGCGGGGGGCTCCGCCCCCCGAGCCCCCCGTCTTTTACGGCCCATCGCGCGGTAAATTCTATGAAACATCTTTTTCTCTTATCTCAAATGTTCGGCGTAGCAATTTTTGGTATAAAAAGCAGTACTACGGTGTATTTTTTCATAATGCGGGGGGCTCCGCCCCCCGAGTCCCCCTTTTTCCCCGCCCATCACGTGGTTGACTCTATCAAAACTCTTATTCTCCCATATTAAATGTTCAACGTAACTATTTTTGGTATAATTATCTATACTTTGGTGTATTTTTTTCTTTTTGCGGGGGGCTCCGCCCCCCGAGCCCCCCTCTTTTTACAGCCTGTGGCGCGGTAAACTCTATCAAAATTCTTTTTCTCCTATCTCAAATGTTCGACGTAACAATTTTTGGTATAATAAGCAGTACTACGGTGTGTTTTTCTTAATGCGGGGGGCTCCGCCCCCCGAGCCTCCCTTTTTTCCCCGCCTATCATGTGGTTGACTCTATCATAACTCTTATTCTCCCATCTTAAATGTTTAACGTAACTATTTTTGGTATAATTATATATAGTTTGGTGTATTTTTTTCTTTTTCGGCCCCCCGAGCCCTCCTTTTTTTTACAGCCCATCTCGCAGTAAACTCTATCAAAATTCTTTTTCTCCTATCTCAAATGTTCGACCTAACAAAGAACTAAAAAAGAGGTAAAGGCATAGGTTCCCATTATACTCATAGCATAGATAGTACCTACCTACTATAGCCATCTAGGGATATCTCTGCGAACTCGTGTTGCATTTAGTTTGCACCTAAACTACATATGTAGTGGTCAGATTTTGCGCAAAGAGGACTCGGTAGTAACAAAGTTCTGCGAGAGATAGCGTTACCTAATCGTATAGCCAAAGACATGTCTAGATACCCCTTTTGATGGTACGTATTTTTTACTTTTCCACTATATAGCAGAGCTCGAATTTGTAAAAATTGTGCGCATCGAGAAAAAGTTGTGAATTTTTGACCACGGATAGAATGGCCCACGATAAATATTTTTTAGTATCGGAGGTCCGTAAAATTTTTGGACCTTCACGTCAAAATCAGGGGTCCTGTGAAATACGTTATTACTCTATGGTTAAGGCTGCTAGGGGTTGTGTGGTATCATTTCCGTGTAAAACAGACATGCGGAATTCATTTGTGATATTAAAAATGTAAAATTTCTTATTAAAAAAAAAGTTGTGTGGCGAGGAAAAACACAATTTTTTTATTTTTTTTAGAACGTCATATAACTTATATATATCATTTTTTTTCTAATAATAAAAAATATTATAAAGGAGCATATTAATGTAGTTTCTAAATATATACAATTTATAGGCTTATAGTATACAAAAACTACGCGAAAAAAAATGTTTGCTTCGTGGTGTATATGTTTTCTCCATAGTAAGTATCGATAATCAATGTGAACGTGAACATCCGTAGCGCATTGACCTTAAAATGCATGTATTGCTTGTTATTAGTAAATTTTATTCATAATAACTTCACAAAATGCAGAAATAAAAAAATACAATAAATAAAAACATATTTTTCCTCCTTAACTTTAACATAAACCGTCACAATTCAAACGACGCGACGTCTGTTTTCCGTTACTCAACTTAAGTAAAAAAAAAAACAGAAGTTTTTTGTATTAAAGGTGTATAAAATGTATATGTTTCTATAATCTATATTAAATATGCTTCTTTATAATATTTTTTATTATTTGAAATAAAGGATATATATTAGTTATATGACGTTCTAAAAAAATAAAAATAAAATTGTGTTTTTCCTCGCGGTACAACTTTTTTTTTAATACGAAATTTTACATTTCTAATATCAGAAATGAATTCTGCATGTCTGTTTTACACGGAAACGATACCAATCAACCCCTAGCAGTCTTAACCAGAGAGTAATAACATATTGCACGGGACCCCTGATTTTGACGTGAAGGTCCAAAATATTTACAGACCGCCGATACTAAAAAATATTCATCTTTGCTCACTCTATCTATGGTCAAAAATTCACAACTTTTTCTCGATGCGCACAATTTTTTTCGCATTTGTACTGAGACAAAACCCTACTAATAATAAAGGTGAAGAGGGTAAAAAATCTGTACATTGGAGATATTAGATATGTATAGATAAGTATAATTAATTATGTACTATTATTTGCTATTATGTACGTACCTTAGAAGACATGTGTACTACCTATTTATGTATGTACCTACATTGATCTGCAGGCTCGCCCAGCCGTGGCGCATCTTGGCGCCGGCGCTGGTGTTCGCGCTGGTGCTGGTCGGACTGACCGGCAGCAGCTTCACGCAGACCAACCGCGGGTTCCGCGAGTTCTGCTCGGCGTTCTACAACTACACCAATGCTACCACGTAAGACTATATATGGCTCGCTCAGGGGTTGTTGGTAATTTTAGTGTTGGTCGGATCGACCACAGCAGCTTCGAGTAGACCAAATGCGGGCTCACCTGTGGTTGGTCTTGTTGTGTTGTTTTTTTAGATGGTGGTTGGACTAACCAGGAGCAGCTTCACGCATACTATTCCTTCTCCCTCAAAACGCTTAAGCTATAAGTTATTTGGAACTTGTAGATTCTGATTTAGAGTGTAAAAAATGTGTGCATCTGGTGCCACGTTCAACACAAACAAATGACAACGTATAGCAGTGACCTCAGTGAACGCTACTGAAATCCACAAAAATCGGCGCAATGCTGGCAGTGGCAGCAAACGCGTTCGCGCTGCTAACGCTCACCTTGCAGTCTCACAGTGACGTGCAGGCAGTGAGTCTTTACGATATACGAATTTTGTAGCTGTAACCATCTAACTTCTTATGTTGGTGTTGTAACACCTTCACGTTTCTTAATAAAAAAAAATTTCAGTTGCTCATCAGTGAACTTGTACATGGAGCGCTCTTGGAACGCCTCCCTGAAGTTCAGTGGTCGCGCGCAGGCGACGCGCGCAGCCAGCGCCGGCGTGTGGGTGTGTTGGGCGTGCGCAGCCACGCTGATCATCGTGCGATGCTTGACTGCGCCTGACTTTCAGCTGAAGAAGACTGGGGTTTACTTAGCGAGAGACCATGACCAGGTAAGCGACATGGACCAAAGAAGACATTTAGAAGTGCTAAACTTAAAGTATTGCAGTGGAGTAAAGTATCGCTTCGCTATATTTTAAGAATGCCAAGCTTTTCATTCTTAGTGGCCACTGAACCATATTTCCTCTCTGATGATGGGGCGTGCGGCTTGAAACCCTAGGGCCACAAAAAGAGGTTTTTTGGGACAAGAGCTACCTATGTTTTGGTGTTTGGTGATGGGGACTCCGCAATAAGACTGCATGGATGTTCGCGCAAGCACATCAACGACGATGAATGTTGCCACAGCCCTTAAATTAGACACCCTCCCTGTACTGTCCTCATAGCAATTGTTTTCCTCAATTTCAGAAGATCACACCCTACCTGCTGAAATCGCAGCGGCGCGGCAAGTCGCCATCACCGAGCAAGTCCGTCCGCTCGGAGCCGACAGCCACTACGGTGCTGGTGACAAACACGGAGCAGGACTCCGCCCCCACCTCCCGACTCGGCACGCCCGTGCCTAATGTCGAGATAGACTCCAGCGTGTGATGTGAAGTGGAACATTTGACAATCGTGATATTATGGTTTATGAAAGCAGTTTACCACAATAACGAATAACGTAAACTAGCCGATGAAAATTCGTTTTCAATGAAAGACGGTGCGGCTTCGACATAAGCTAAGTTTAATACTTCGAAACAGTTTAATAAGAGATACATTTACCTAGTAACCGAAGATATTATTATTACATTTTGCAACCATCATATTCTGAGGATATGTCAAGGTGGCCATATCGATCGACTCTGTAATAAAACATCGCAACACGCAACTTCAATAAATTTGGGCTCATGTACAACGTCTTGATGACTATATATTTTTTACGTATGATTTTCGGATTTATGCTCTAACGCTTAGTGCGTTGGATTACAAACAACACGTGTAGTACTTAAAATTTTAAAACAGGTATGTTTAGGTATCGAATAAAATTTACAGTAATTAATTTAAAGTTTACATTTAATTTTGTATTATTTTGTTATGTTGACGGAGTTGATGACGCAGGTAATTTTTATTAAAAACTAAGTTTTAAAAATGTAATTGATAAAATAAAATGATTACACAGAATGTTTATCTCATTATAGTCATTATATTTGCAAACTATAGGTATAGTCAAAGTCAATAATGTATATATGTCAGTAATGTACATAGTAGTAGTATAACACTTTATTGTACAACAAATAAAAATACAATAGGAAGAATACATAATATTTGTACAAAGGCGGAGTTATCCCTTAAGGGATCTCTTCCAGTCAACCTTTGAGCAGCAAACATATATTTGGCGTTGACTGTAGCCTCACTGGAAAATCAGAAATCATGGAATAATAATGCACGTGGAATAAGTAAGTACGAGTGAGACACCGCTCCCTACTTTGATGCTCTAGTTTCCTGTTGGATTGGCATCGGTGGATTGGCACTATAAAACCCGTATTAGACATTGCAATTTCTAGGGCCCAATCTGTCGTGTATCCTGCCCGTCCACCCTATCTTTTATTACACCTCTCAATCAGACAGATCTTAGAGCTTTAAACCAAGCGGAGTAGCCATTGACAGGAGTTCCCCTCTGCCGAAAATGTATGACCAGAGGGCCTACCGCGAAGTTCGAAAATCGACAAAACGATGGTCCCGTCTATCGCTCTTGCATATACGAAAGAGAAGTGATGCAAATAGACGATTCGTTGAACGAAGTGCTTGGCGGTTATAGGCCAGTGATAGGCCAGTGCTCATACTCATTGTATGGACTGACGTTTATATGTTCTAAAATCGGTATTAGACATTGCAACCTGCAGGGCCCAATGTGTCAGGTTGGAAGGTGTAATCATAATATATATTTAAGTCTATGGTGTAATTAAAGGTAGGGTAGGGCCCATAGGGAGCTGAAGGAGGAGTAGGGAGAGGCAGGGTTCACAACAGATTGGGCCCTGCAGGTTGCAATGTCTAATAGCCGTTTAAACTAGAAACCTTCATGGTGCCTATACCAAGGGACCGTGCCTTTGACCGTGCCTATACGCTAAGTGTGTGGTACCACTAAGGTAGAATTCATAAATCCGCGGACTGATTTGACAGCTCTTTTCATACATTTGACAATCGCTTTGTATGCCAGGAGCTGTCAAATCAGTCCGAGGAATTGTGGATTTTACCTTACATACAACTTGAACAAGCCATGAAAAAAACCGATATATTCTCAACTGGTAACATTACAATAAACAGCTGTAAAAAAATCGGTTGTCAAAGTGACAATTGACTGACAGTGACAATACCAAATTAAAATTCGAGTTTCTGCTGCGATTATGACGAAAATAAATAAAATTGTGCAGTGAAATATAGACTGTTATTAAACTTCTGGCAAATATTTTACCGTCTGAGAATGATTTATCAGGTAAATGGAATTCTTCGTAAGCCCCATGCATTTCAACACCTTATTCGTTGCTTGCACGGTGAACAACCTTCCAGTGTTCTGTATCCCTTGCATAAAAGGAAGATACTGAAAGTAGCAGGCGATGACGCAAGCCGGTTTCTGCACGGCCTCATTACCAATGACATGGAGCATTTGTCGTCAGGGGCACAGTCCATGTATGCCATGTTTTTGAACAGTAAAGGCCGAGTGTTGTTTGATACATTGATATACAAGTGGCAAAATCAACCCTCCTACATGCTCGAGTGTGATGAAAATATTCTCGCGCAGCTTAAAAAACACCTAAAGATCTTTAAGCTTAAAAGCGCTGTTCAAATAGAAGATTTAAGTCAAGATCTCAGAGTTTGGGCTTTACTGACATCTGACCTAACTCCAGATTGTAAATCAGTTGCTGAAAACCAAGTTAATATTTACAAAGACCCGCGTTTAGCAGATTTAGGATACAGAGTACTATCAACAGCATTATTAAATGGGAGCCAAGTAGCAAAACATATAAATGAAAATATAGAAGTACAAAGTTCCGATGAAGGTTACCAATACTTGCGACATAAACTAGGTGTGAGCGAAGGGTCAGGCGATCTGCCACCAGGCACTTGTTTCCCTCTAGAGGCCAACTGTGATTATCTACACGGAGTTAGTTTCCACAAGGGCTGTTACTTAGGCCAAGAACTCACTGCCCGAGTTCATCACACCGGAGTAGTTCGGAAGAGGATCATGCCACTAAAAATAACTAACTTAACAGATGCTAAGATTGAACCAGATACTATCATCAGAGCTGAAGGCCATCCTAAATCAAATTTAGGGAAATTTAAGAGTTATATCAAAGATTATGGCTTAGGCTTAGTGAGAATTAAAGAAGCAATGGATGCCAAAACACTCATAGTTGGTCAGAGTACAATGGAAGCAATGAAGCCTGGCTGGTGGCCTGTAGAAGCGTCAAAAGAAAAAGCTACAACATTAAAACCTGAAGAATAAATTGTTTTGTGTAATATAAATATTTATTTCAAGATGTGCATTGTAAAATGGGAAATAAACAATTAAAAACTTGTTGCAGAAAAATATGGGAGACTCAAAGCCAACAGAAGAACCTATTTTGTATGAGTTTGCTTGTTCATCCTGTAACTTAGCTGAGACAGCCAATTATAAGGGGACAAATCCGCCATTCTCACGGAACATCAACCTCAAGTACCCAAGCTATGTGACGAAAGACCCCTTCAGTCCTCCGGGCAAGGGGGAGATATTGGTCCTGGGAGGTGACTGTGAGATGTGTGGCAAGCCAGTGTGCATCAGTAAGGACTGCAGCATATTCTACTTGAAGATGTACTGCCTGGAATGTGCACAGAACTCAATTGAGGCATTTCCTGTTGAATTAAAAATTAAAATTGCACAAATAAAAAAGAAATAACATAAAACTCTTTTGCCTTCACCCTGCTTTATCTTCCTTCTTTCCTATTAGAATTACAAATTTAAATAGATGCAATATTAATACACTACATCAGCGATTATCAAAGTGTGCTCCACTGACCCATAGGGCTCCGCGAAGTCTCTAAAGGGGCTTCGCGAGGATACTTTTAAAATTGAGAAAAAAAATATTGATAATCAGCCTTTGTCTGACTACACAATTAATTTTTTCTAAAAATTAAATTTTTTTTTTAATCATTAACACTAAAGTTTAATTGTCATTACAGGTGCTAGCTATATTTAACAATACTTTGGTAGTTATTTATTATAATGAACTTCATGCAATTACAAAATTTTGTTGTCCCCGGGATTTACAAAAAATTTAGTTAATATTAAGTACTATTTTTTTTGTTGAAAGGTGAGGTTGCATAGTAAATACAATAGTGAAAAGGATTAATGAATAAAAAGCAAAGATGTGTCTTTTATAAAATACTGTTTACTTTGGCTTTCCACTCCGATTTACAGTATTCTTTTTTTGCACAAATTAACGTCCATAACACAGTTATATTTCACTGAAATTCAGTAACGTAAATGTTTGTAATAGTATAGGTCAACACACGAGTTTCAAGTTTATATCATTATACAAGCAATATCTAAGTGGCGCGGCGCATGGACGCCGCCCTAGCGCACGGCGGCAGCGGCCATGCACCGCGCCAGTCTGGAAATAAATTGTCTTAATAGTAATAAAAAGATAATTACAGCACAGTTATATTATTTTTAAGGTATATATATTAATAAGCTCTAAAATCAGGACAAAATTAAATATACATTTTGTCTTAATTCGCAGTCACTCGAAACAGCATAGATAGCACCACTTTACAAGTCGCCAGTGACTGCGGCGCGCCGCGACCTCCCGGCCGGTGTTACGCCATCATTACATTACCCAATACGCTATTTATAAATCGTTAACAATTACACAATGAATAAAGTACAAATTATGAAAATTCAATATATCTTGTTACCTGTCCTCTCAGGTAAAACTTATTGCTTTATTTCAATACTTGATTTTTATAAGCGACTATTGAAGGCTATATTCAAAAAGGTGGTTGCATGCAATACATTCGAGACCTATGTCTAAAGGTAGACCTACCGGAGAACTAGCTAAAATGGCTATTGCACTACGCGGTACACCGGGTATGGTTGACTTGGACCATTCATTCTCTAACCAGTCTAACTCTTTTAGATACTATATCATCGGACTACAGTGATCTGTATCTGCATCTAGTATACCGCATAGTGTAGTAGCCCTATAAAGAGAACGGCCCCTGCTACTACAACGAATACATTTGTGATGGATGGTAGTCTAGTACGAATGGACATGAACAGTTTATATTATGTTACATTTATTGATGTATACATATACGATAAACTTTTATATAATTTACATCGTGAGTCACAAATTTAATTTTATGTACCGTGTACTAAAATCTTCACTGAGGCAGTGTGTTTTATGGGACTGGTATATCTAGTCTATCTACCAAGAGTATTTGATCGTCAAACTAAGAATTTATTTTACACAAATGTCTTGCATGAGCTTTTACGATACGCGACGGAGGAAAAAAATATAAACATCGACATTAGATAGTATAAGACAAGTACATTTACAATAGTAAAACGGCTATTAGACATTGCAACCTGCAGGGCCCAATCTGTTGTGTACACTGCCTCTCCCTTCCCCTCCTTCAGCTCCCTACGGGCCCTACCTTTAATTACACCTTCCAACCTGACAGATTGGGCCCTGCAGGTTGCAATGTCTAATACCGCTTTAAAGGAGAGGTTCAAGCGAGAAGCGGGGACCGAAACAAAGACAGCAACTGAATAGAAAGAACAAGTTTTGGACGGGTATTGTTTACTTACAGGTATTATAGGTATGATATCGAGAAAGATTGTAGGATAATTTTCGCTCATTTCACAACACTAAACTAAGATACGCTCACAGCCGAAACATAATTGTTACAATTTAGAATACTAATAGGTACAATCGCCATCAGATATATCGGAGCGGTCAAGGTGGTCACAAATATCTGAACAAGGCCTCTATTGTCAAGGTGATAAAGTGCATGTTCAGATTGAGTACTCTGGCCGCTCCGATATATTTGATGGCAACTGTACATTACAAAATACATAAAGACCAGCTACACATTTCTTCATGCGGGACATTACACCAAATACAAAATTGTAAAACATATACATATAGTTATAAGACGGTCAGCTACCCATACATATAAACATTTTCTCATATACTAACACGTATTCTTAATGAGGGTCAGCATTCATATGTGACGTCCCACGGGTGAAAGTACCTTATGGTGGTTAGCGCTTACGTTGCGAAGCATCGCATTAGTATTGCAGCGTCGTTAGAAATAGCGTAAGTCCCAACCGCCATAAGGTACCTTTTCTCGTGGAATGTCACATATATGTAACGATAACATCGTTATAAAAGATCTTTTTTTTGGACAATATACTTAAAAGACCTGATCAGCTATTTTCTACAAGACTGCTTTTACTGGTACAGTCGCAATCAGATATATCGGAGCGGCCAAGGTGGTCACAAATATCTGAACAACACCACTATTGTCAAGGCAATAAAGTACACGTTCAGATATATTTGAGTACCCTGGCCGCTCCTATACATTTGATGTTGACTGTAAATTTTAGCTAGTAATTTTGAGTATGAGGCAAGAATTGAAGAGCACAACTTAAGAAATCGAAAAGTTCTTAGGGTAATAGAATACATATAGAAAACGGTACAAAACGACGAATAATTGTATATAACAATTCACGCGACGAATTATTTAGACTATAATGCCAGGCCAGCCGACCGCGCCGTGTCAGTAGCAAAGTTTAAAAAAGTCTAGGGATAGAGTCCTAGTACTAGAAAACAAATGAAAATTAATTATTTTAACAGAGTAGTGACAAGATCGGTCACTGGTCTGACAATTCGGTGCTATACAGTTTTTTATTAAAGTTTTCATTTCAGATTTATAATGAACAGTCAAAGTTCTCGTAAAGAGCTTCATGTAAAATAATTGCAATTAATTTTCTTAAATGTCTTTAGCACGTCGCGAGTACTTTGTCTGTTATGAAGATTATACAACTATGTATTACCTACAAAAAAAAACTTGTTTCAAAACAATAGCTGTATCTCAAAATCTTAATTATACATATATCATCATCATTAATTACATATTTGATACATTAATCCTCCTCGAAATGCAGTATAAGACAGTGTCGTTAGATGCACCGTCGGCGTCGTTACGTTGTATACAGGGTGTAACAAAAATACTGGTGATCCGTTTAAGGACATAATTGGTATCGTATTGCGAGTGGGAAAAAGTAGGAGAAAAATTTTATGGACGCGAAAAAAAATTTTTTTGTTGGGGCGAGTCGTCCCAGCTGGCCAACCCTCGATACAAAACCAAAAATTTTTTCGCGAGAAAAATTTTTTTTTCTTACTTTTTCACAATAAGAATGCGATACCAATTATGCCCTTAAAAGGATCACCAGTATTTTTGTTACACCTTGTATAATATACTCAGGTCAGTTATGCTATAGTAGAGTCAAAAGCATCGTGCCGATTGAGTTGAAACTCGTGATAGACATCACGCTCACTCGCGCTGTCTGCAGCGCTTCGCGTCGCAGCGTTCTCGCTCTGTTTTATTGCCCTATCGGCACGATGCTTTTGACTCTACTATAGTCATCTCTTTCTTACACCAGTAAATGAACTGGCAAGAAATTAATAAATGTCTACTTTCAGTTTTTTTACGACTGACACTGTTGGCTGAATGGCTTGACTATTCATTCTAGCATTGCGACATGCTACTCTGGTAATCATTCACAAGATGCTATACTCAAAATTATGGTTTGAAATCAGGGACCCAACTATTATGGGATTCTTTTTCATCACTACATTGTATATAATTTTAAACAAAAAATAACCGACTTCACTTAGGATCCGCTATTCCAAGAGGAAGTGGCCGAGTTGCTGTAAAATTTAGTGAAATCACTATAGGTGTGCCTATAATAGTTGAAGAGTTCCCTCGATTTCTCCAGGATCCCATCATCAGACCCCGACTTGGTGACAATGGGACCATCTAGGGGTTATACCTGTTCGATTAAAATAAAAATTTGAAAATCGGTTCACGATTCACGGAGATATCGAGTAACATACATACAAAAAAACATGATAAAAAAAATTCTGTCGAATTGAGAACCTCCTCCTTTTTTGATGTTGGTTAAAAACAAAGTCGCTTCCTGCTGTCTGTCCCTATGTATGCTTAGATCTTTAAAAGTACGCAACGGATTTTGATGCGGTTTTTTTAGTAGATAGAGTGATTCAAAAGGAAGGTTTATATGTATAATTGCACCCGTGCGAAGCCGGGGCGGGTCGCTAGTATACAAATATATCATTTTCAAAAAAATGAATGTCAGAAAGTAATGAGGGTTTCCTGAAATCCAGGTGGCGGCACTGTGACGAGGTCTTTTTGACAGCAGCTGTCAAAATCCCAAGGACTCCCACGAACCTCAACCAGACATTTATTTATTTAAACTTTATTGCACAAAAGAAACAACTTAAAGTACAAAAGGCGGACTTAATGCCATAGGGCATTCTCTACCAGTCAACCTTGGGGCAAAGCAGAGACATAGGCAACTACACATTTGCGACAGTTAAAGAGTTTACATACCTTGGGGCCATTATTACACAAACAAATGATGTGTCTACCGAAATCAACAAGAGAATAATGGCCGCTAATACAAGTTATTTTGGAATGTCAAAATACTTTCAGTCCAAATTACTGTCAAGAGTGTTGAAACTCACTCTATATAGGATCTTAATACGACCAATCCGAACTTACGGCTCAGAGAGCTGGGTATTGAGTCAAGAGAACGAGCATCGCCTTTTGGTGTTTGAGAGAATGATACTCAGGAGGATCTTTGGAGGTGTGTTGGAGGATGGATATTGGCGATCGCGGTACAACCACGAGCTCTATGACCTATTCGGGGAGCCGAACATCATCAGGACCATAAAAATAGGCCGTTTACGCTGGGCCGGACACGTAACGCGGATGGATGAACATAGAGCCCCACTAAAACTACTGCATGGCAAACCAGACGGACGCCGCAGTAAAGGCAGGCCTAAGCTCCGGTGGTTGGACGGCGTTCAGAAAGACCTCAATACCCTAGGAGTTAGATGTTGCCATGCCATGAACGTGAATGGAAAAAGTTGCTCGACCAGGCCAAGGCCCAGCCCGGGCTGTAGAGCCTTAGATGATGATGATGATGATGATGATGTCAAAATCCACCAATTAAACATGATTGGTGGTATACGACCGCTGGACCTCTCGCCACGGTACTGCCATCTGGTGAAAACATCGATTCAGGAAACCCTCATTAAACTAGTATCAAGGGTTTTACTGGTTCCAACAGCAACACACTTAACTGACCATCTATAGACCTTATGCCGTTGCAATAGGGATTACAAATGGTCAGTTTGCACTTGCAGTGTTGGCGATGGTTCAACTAGTTTTGAGAATTTCTAGCGTAGACACTGGTCCCACCGCGAGCGGCGATGAACTATGCTCGCCCAGCTATATATTTGTTTCTCTTTTGTTTACATGGGAGCGATTATCTTTTGTCTCTTGAAATAGCCGATAGCTCATAGTTTACTCGCTCGCGGTGGGACCAGTGCCTTAGGTAGGTATAAGCTATAAATTTACCATACGGCGATAAATAAGTTCATTCACCTTAAAATAAAACTGGTCTTCATTCATCTGTGATTTACAAACTCCTCGTATCCCAGAGATTAATGAAAATTAGACAACTTTTTTTAAACATACATTTGTAAAAGTAATACATTAAAATATCTATCGTCTGTAATGTCCAGATACCTTTTTCCGTAAACGACTAATGTTCTTGTATGAGCACACGAAAACTTGTCAGAATTATAATTTCATGAGTGAAACTCTTGCGTAATAAGTTTTTCACTACACCTGCTCGACAATGCCAAATGATGTATCATGAAAACCCCACCGAAAGCAAATCATTGTAGCCCTTAGCTTTAGCGGGTAATAATATTTCATTATTCCCTCCGGGTAATAATGTGATTTTACTTCTTATTATTATGTCCTTAAAGTCCAATTTCGTAAAGTTCGCGCTGCGCCCGGCCCATCCCCGCGAGCCGGGGCCTGCAGCGCCGCGCCGGGCCCCGCCTCGCCGCGCCCATTGAATTGATTTGATCATTGAATTTATTATTACACAAATTTATTGTCTCGCAGGAGGTGAGAAAAGTAGAGTATACTCCTTGGGGATAAAGCTGTTTTAGTCAAGGGCGCGCTTAAATCCCTCACTGCACTCAGGACTCAGTCTTAACTCATAAGCCCCTCGCTGCGCTCGGGAGTTAAATTTGGAGTCCTTCGTTACGTTCAGGATTCAATAGCGCGGCTGTGACATAAAACAGTGCTTTATCCCCTTGGTGTACAATCTACTATTATATTGCATTTACATTTCACGTTGGAAAACAGTATAGTATTGAGTACCTACTGACTGAGTAACTTTTTAATCTAGCTATGTATGTAATGTATAAATACCATGCTCTGACCTTCTCCTAAATAAACTTCATTCAAATTTTGTAACATTATGCATTATTACTAAATGATAGATTTACACTTTGAGGAAGAATGGATAAACATACGAGTAAGCAAGCTCAATTTAAACATTTCTTAATAAATCAAAATTTCCATTCTCACCAATATCGTAATAAATATAATTATATAGATAGCGTTGTGGCAGAAACGTAGACGTTGCGCTTACGTGCTCTCAACAAGGCCGCAGTATTAAAAAAAATGCGTATAACATAGAAATGTATGAACTGTTTTCAGACAAAACTATATTACTTCGGTTCTCAGAAAAGATATAAATAAAGCAACAATTAAAATCATCGTTATTATACTTTTTGCCTGCAACCTTAACATATAATAGGGAATATTAAGCAAAACTCTGCGTAGGGGGCGGCACTAAGCACATCCAGAGGGCCTACCACGAAACACGAAAGTAAAAATTTCGTTACCTGGTTCTCTGTCACTCTTTCATATTCGAGCGGTAGAGAGGCACATGTCAAAATTTCGATTTTCTCGTTTCACGATAGGCCCTTTGTAAACAAACCGCCTTGGTGCGCAAATGACATATTTATTCGTTATAAATTATCTATGAAAACTTGTAAAAAACCTGTTTAAGGCCTAGTATGTATTAAAAACTCTATGGTTTGCCGGTGTGCTAGTGCTGCACTCTGGTGGCAGAATATTGCAGTAATATCCCCTATTCTTCCATCATTCGTTTATTTGTGTAATCACGCCGCTGCCTGTTTCGCTTCATCTTATACAAATTAGACGCAGCGTTAATGTATTAACTACATACAAAAATTTCACCGCAACATTGAGCCGATTTCAAATTTACAACTTATAATTTCTTGTACATTTATCAAGAGTCAAAATTTAATAAACATTCCACACCGTGAGGTTACACTTAAGTTTATATTTTCCCCGACTAGCGGTACCGCGGTGGTAAATTTCTATAACACATAACCAACATTTAAAACATTGGAATCTTGACGTTTCAAATAATTCAACAATTTATTCACTTTTAAAGCTCATTCAATATTATCTAGCGTGTTTTACTTTGAGACCGTTCCGGGAACTATTTTATAAAATAAAGTGGTTCTAATTTATATGATACACGTTTCGCTTGCAGCGAATACAGCGATAGAATAGCGTGGAAAGTAAAACACCACTTCAGAGTTTAACGAGATTAATATAACTTCGCAGGCGGCTATCACACTGGTGCGGTTTCCGAATGCGGTTCCGGTGCGCGAGCGAGATAGCGCCCTGTATGTGTATAGCGCTGCCCCGCTTGAAACCGTCGCCGCATGCGGTTGCGGCGCCAGTGTCATAATCGTCGAATCAAACACGCTAGACAAATTCGAAAAAATTATCAACATCAGAGCTCAATTCCAAACAAAACAACATCTCATCACCAAGACTAGCTGCAAACAAAACTGGACCTTACTGCGTGAACGTAGAGTCTATCCTTCGGGGATGTGCTGCTGGGCGACGGCGGCGAGGTCCTGCAACGCCTGCGTGAGCTGCGCGAGGTACTCGCGGCCGCGGGGCAGCGGCGGCGGCGGCTCGTCCGGCTCGTCGTCCCCCGCCGCGTCGTCCGGCGGCTCGTCCGGCTCGCTGCCGTCCGGCGTGTGGCACCGGACCGGCTCCGCGGCGGCTTCCGCCGGCGCCTCGGGTTCAGAGTTCTCCTCTTCTGTACGGGTGAAAGAGAGGTGAGTTTAAATTCATACTGTAGGTACACACTATCGATATCTATAAACCTATATTGCATATATAGGCAAAGTCAAAATGTAAAGACGATGTTGCTGGCTACGTACGGTACGGCTCTTAATATATATCTCGGTCCCGCTACTCACCGGTCCGGTGCTGCAGGCGCTGCTGCAGCGTGGCGACGGCGCGCAGCAGCGCGCGCAGCGCGGGCGCGGGCAGACGCGCCTGGGGCAGCAGCAGCGCCAGCGCGCGCGCGGGCCCCAGCAGGCCGGCGTGCGCGTGCGCGTGCGCGGCGGGCGGGGGCGCGCGCGCCGCGCACACGCACAACTCCTCCGACAGCGCCGCCGCGCTCGCTGCTGCACTGCTGCCGCTCAGCTGTTAAACATATTGTTCTTTATAACCCATTCCTCTCATCCCGGTTGCTACTTCGAAGCTGAGTACCGCTTTCAAGCTTTTCCTCCGCATTCGATTTTTCTTATAAGATCATTAAGAGATTTTGTTTCTATATCATCAATCCCACTGCACAACACAGACGTACCTTAGGGTAGTAGTGCCGCACGAAATCGTGTATCGCGGGGTCCTCGAGCGAGTCCCGCTCGTCGAACACCGCGTCGATATACTCCGACACCACACTGCACTCGAGCAGCATTTCCTCCAGTTTCGTATCTCCCTGTAAAATTACAGGAACAACTTGTGACATATACAAAAAAAATGTTACATAAGAAAAAGGACACGTTTAACGCACCCTGGTAAAGTACATTCCCTTTTACGATTCCCAAATATTGCTCCCTGCGGTCTAGTAAAATATCGACTTACAACCAATGTATTGTACACAATGTGAGCGACATTGCAGATTGAATATCGAATGTTAACTATAGTTTGGCCAGAGTTTGTTCCACTTCAAGCATAGACAGGGAGAATCATACTGTCTTTTTCTAATGCTAGTACTCTCACTACTAAAAAAGGGATGAGTATAGCATGTTACTCTGACTGTTACTGCGCTTTTGGTTTGCCAGATTATATATTTATTTATAAAAACTATGCAATATGCAGCTCTAGCTGCCCCGACATGCAGCGTTGTAGCCGCGACACGTATACACTACTCACCGGCGTGGTGGCCACCTCGTGCCAGAAGGCGGCGAAGTAGTTGAACCGGAGAGGCACGGCTTCCAGCGCGCACAGCGCCGACAACAACACTAGCTGCCCCGACATGCGGCGTTGTAGCCGCGACACGTATACACTACTCACCGGCGTGGTGGCCACCTCGTGCCAGAAGGCGGCGAAGTAGTTGAACCGGAGAGGCACGGCTTCCAGCGCGCACAACGCCGACAACAACACTAGCTGCCCCGACATGCGGCGTTGTAGCCGCGACACGTGTACACTACTCACCGCCGTGGTGGCCACCTCGTGCCAGAAGGCGGCGAAGTAGTTGAACCGGAGAGGCACGGCTTCCAGCGCGCACAGCGCCGACAACAACACTAGCTGCCCCGACATGCGGCGTTGTAGCCGCGACACGTGTACACTACTCACCGGCGTGGTGGCCACCTCGTGCCAGAAGGCGGCGAAGTAGTTGAACCGGAGAGGCACGGCTTCCAGCGCGCACAACGCCGACAACAACACTAGCTGCCCCGACATGCGGCGTTGTAGCCGCGACACGTGTACACTACTCACCGGCGTGGTGGCCACCTCGTGCCAGAAGGCCGCGAAGTAGTTGAACCGGAGAGGCACGGCTTCCAGCGCGCACAGCGCCGACAACAGCACTAGCTGCTGCGACATACAGCGTTGTAGCCGCGACACGTGTACACTACTCACCGGCGTGGTGGCCACCTCGTGCCAGAAGGCCGCGAAGTAGTTGAACCGGAGAGGCACGGCTTCCAGCGCGCACAGCGCCGACAACAGCACTAGCTGCTGCGACATACAGCGTTGTAGCCGCGACACGTGTACACTACTCACCGGCGTGGTGGCCACCTCGTGCCAGAAGGCCGCGAAGTAGTTGAACCGGAGAGGCACGGCTTCCAGCGCGCACAGCGCCGACAACAGCACTAGCTGCCCCGACATGCGGCGTTGTAGCCGCGACACGTGTACACTACTCACCGGCGTGGTGGCCACCTCGTGCCAGAAGGCCGCGAAGTAGTTGAACCGGAGAGGCACGGCTTCCAGCGCGCACAGCGCCGACAACAGCACTAGCTGCTCCGACATGCGGCGTTGTAGCCGCGACACGTGTACACTACTCACCGGCGTGGTGGCCACCTCGTGCCAGAAGGCCGCGAAGTAGTTGAACCGGAGAGGCACGGCTTCCAGCGCGCACAGCGCCGACAACAGCACTAGCTGCCCCGACATGCGGCGTTGTAGCCGCGACACGTGTACACTACTCACCGGCGTGGTGGCCACCTCGTGCCAGAAGGCCGCGAAGTAGTTGAACCGGAGAGGCACGGCTTCCAGCGCGCACAGCGCCGACAACAGTACTAGCTGCTCCGACATGCAGCGTTGTCGCCACGCCACCCGGCAACATGTATCTGTATAAATCAATAAAGAGTTAAAAGCTGTACAAGATATAGTAAGTAGTTAAACGCTAGCCTCGCAGCTTGGAGCTTTTACAGCAATGGCATAAGACCTTTTGCATCACGTATCTTCCGTTCGTATATGTAGGTTTTTAAAAGAGCCTTTAAGCTAAATATGTACATTGTACACACCGAACACAATCCACTCTTTGACAATTTACCAACGTAAAGAGGGGACTAACGTAATTTATAGGGACTGTTCCGTGACCGATTTCCCCGAGCCGTGCGTATTTAAGGCGATACATGGGCAAGTAAGGTCGTCGAGCCGTAAGTTCGCATCTGTCACCCCCTTTTTATTTTACGTCAGTCAGTGTACTCACCGATGAACTTGTGGTAGGGGCGGTAGACGTTGTGCTGCAGAGTGGCGAGGGGCGGCTGCTGGCGCGGCGCGCACTGGTGCAGGTGCGCGCGCGCCCTCGGCCGCGCGGCCCCGCGCGCCGTGGCGTGCACGCCGGCCGCCAGCGGCACCAGCGCGCCCAGCGCCGCGCCGCCGCCGATCATCACCAGCTCGCGCAGCACGCCTGCACACACATACGATACAGAATAATCAAGTGGTAAACTGCTAAACAAACTCACAATAAAAAAATACCTTACGCTAGATCCCTGAGGTGCTTCGGCCTCGCATGCAGGTTGAGCATGGTGAGCACCTTCCTGGCGCACTCGGGCCAGTCCTTGCAGGCCAGCAGCAGCGCCCGGGCTTCCTTGGCGTCCCTCCTGTAGCGTGTGACACAGTATCAACACTCACCTAACGCCAGATCCCTGAGGTGCTTCGGCCTCGCATGCAGGTTGAGCATGGTAAGCAGCCTCCTGGCGCACTCGGGCCAGTCCTTGCAGGCCAGCAGCAGCGCCCGGGCTTCCTTGGCGTCCCTCCTGGTGCGTAACGTGCGACATAACGCCCGCGCCCAGCGCAGCGCCGCCAGTAACTCTTCTCGGACGCCGTGGGAACCGCTCCCACCTTCCACTACCACAGCGTGTAGACTGTGTAATGCCTGTAGAAATTATTTTATATCAGTCGTGTCAAAACAAAAGGAGGGGGGTGTTTACAAAAATGACCTTCGCTTATCGCCACAGAATGACCCATTTAGAAAATCCCCCCTGTACAGCGCACATACGTACCTCGAAAGTCATCTGCAGCCCTCCATTATACACAACGTAGAGCCTGTCGTCCTCATTCTCCACGAGCGTGCAAAACGCCGATATTAGCGTCGTCCAACATGTCCGCCCATTTAAACCTGCAAGCGAACTCAGATGTTACCATGTATATAGAAGCGATAGACGAGTTTCCGTGTTCTGGACTCTATTTTACAGTAATTTTATGTGACTTGCAAATGCTAACCCATATTTTTTAACCGACTTCAAAAAAGGAGGAGGTTCTCAATTCGACTGAATTTTTTTTTTATTTTTTTTTATCATAATTTTTTTTTTCTTTTTGTATGTATGTTACTCCATATCTCCGTGAATCGTGAACCGATTTTCAAAATTTTTTTTTGAATCGAACAGGTATAACCCCTAGATGGTCCCATTGTCACCAAGTCGGGATCTGATGATGGGATCCTGGAGAAATCGAGGGAACTCTTCAACTATTATAGGCACACCTATAGTGATTTCACTATTTTTTACAGCAACTCGGCCACTTCCTCTTGGAATAGCGGATCCTAAGTGAAGTCGGTTCTTTTTTTGTTTAAAATTATTTTACTTCAATTAGAATTCTAAATTTAAATTATAACGGGGTTTGACTAGTTAAATTTGGACCGCTACGATGCAGTGCCTACGAGCCCTCACCCTGTAGATACGCGGAGAGCGTGCTGCGGCGGAAGGCGGCTGCTTCCCGACCATCAGTCTCTCCACTGCTGCTGCTGCTATTGCTGTTCCCGCTGCTGCCGCTACCACGCGCGGCCAGGATACGCGCTAGCCTGCACGCATAAACTCATTGTTAAGGGTTGTATACTACACAGGTTAAGAGTGAGCGAGATATTGCTGGTGCTGCGCGAGCGACCCGAGCGCCGGCAGCAGAGCCGCAGGAGAGCGTAGTATGTCGTGTGTGTAGCGTGCAGCATACCTGAGCAGCTCCTCGGCCGCGCCGGGGTAGAGGTGCGCGTGCGGCGCGATGTTGCGGAACGCCCAGTGTATGTTCTGGTGCTGCGCGAGCGAGCGCGCGAACGCGCCCGAGCGCCGGCAGCAGAGCCGCAGCAGAGCATAGTATGGGGGCAGCATCGCGCGGTTGTACGCCACTACCTCCCCATCCTCGTGATCCGCGCTGCAAGTGTCAATTATGTTTACTGAACTGATATTTGAAACGTTAAATTCACAAAAAGTGTCGTAATTTATGTTACGATTTTGCTAAGCTGATTATCCGACGCTAGCTGAACAACCCGCGAAGTTAAAGCATGCGGCGTTCCAAAGTTTCAATACCTTAAATGAAATTCTGACAATATGTGACCTGAAGTAGCACCCAAGATTGCTAATTATGTGTTACCTGATTTGAGACCATATTATAACTACTTACAGTATATAATTGAAGGCTATATGCTTCGTGAGCCGCTGGTTGGCCACCGCTAGCTGAACGTTCTCCGCGCAATCCACGCACACTGCGTGCCAGAACGTCAGCAACGCTTGCTTGTTCGGGTGAACCGCTACCGAGGGTTCTAATATCGTTAGGATTCATAGGACCAAGTAGTTATATGCGTATTAAATTGCGACTTTATTACAAGCACTTACAGTATATAATTGAAAGCTATATGCTTCGTGAGCCGCTGGTTGGCCACTGCTAGCTGAACGTTCTCCGCGCAGTCGACGCACACCGCGTGCCAAAATGTCAGCAACGCTTGCTTGTTCGGATGAACCGCCACTGAGGGTTCTGATATCGCTGGGTGGTACAGATCCCAGAGGTCGTTGAAGTATTGGCCAAACTGCATAAAAAGAAACGCGACATTAAAAAATGGTAAATTAATAGAAAAATTAGTTACACATTTTTGTTGAGCCATACTAGACGACTACAGAATTTAAGAATAATAGTGAGAGTAAATGAGTACATGACACAAATTGACGTACGAAAAATAAATTCGATCTAATATAAGTACAATATATAGTCGTATTGTTTCGCAACGCTATGGTATTTGCTAGTCGCTTTTCAGTGATGGAAAACATCGTAAGGAATTCGGAGCGACGATAAGGCCTAGTTTCCCCTGTAGGTCAGTGACAGTCAGTTTCGTAAACAGAAGTATCTTCGTCAATTCACAAGATAAGGTTGCCTAGCGAATCCCAGATTCTATGGAGCCATTGACAAAAAGCCGGGATAGACGCTATGATATTTTGTGACCTTAATACAAGATGTAAATGAAACACTGACCATGAGTTTCTCGACGCGGCTGACGACGCAGTACGACATGACGCCGAAGTACGCGGTCAGTTTCATGATGCCGTGCACCGCTATGTCCGTGTATTTACGCGCCGCCTTCAGTTTGTTCAAGAGCATCGGTTTCACAGGAGCATGACCTTTATTAACCGTTAGTCCAAGAACTAAGCAACATGAAACGTACCATGAGTTTCTCGACGCGGCTGACGACGCAGTACGACATGACGCCGAAGTACGCGGTCAGTTTCATGGTGCCGTGCACCGCTATGTCCGTGTATTTGCGCGCCGCCTTTAGTTTGCCGAGCAGCATCGTGTACACCTGTGGGAGAGCATTGTTTCTAAATAAATTGTCAAAAAAGAATAAACTCGTGTCAATTAGGTAACACTTATTTACGCAATAAGATTAGGATGGAGTTAAGCGCTTACGTGCGAAAGAAGTTTCCTTGCAAATAAGACGTAAATCTAGTTTTCCACAAGAAACAATAAGGAGATAATTGGATTTCAGGACACATTTTCTAAGTTTTTATAAATATTAAGGAAACTCAAATATATCTGGACATGCACTTTATCGAGCGGCATTGTTCTGAAATTTGTGACCACCTTGGCCGCTCCGATATATCAGGCGGCGGGCGGCGGGCGCGCGCGCGCGTAGCCCTGCCGGAGGTGCTGCGACGGCACCAGCGCCACCAGCAGCAGGGTGTAGTCTAGTCAGGGTACCTGGTGCAGCGTGTGGTGCGCCGTGTCTTGGCGACGTGCGGCGCGGCGGGCGGCGGGCGCGCGCGCGCGTAGCCCTGCCGGAAGTGCTGCGACGGCACCAGCGCCACCAGCAGCAGGGTGTAGTCTAGTCAGGGTACCTGGTGCAGCGTGTGGTGCGCCGTGTCCGGCAGCTTGGCGACGTGCGGCGCGGCGGGCGGCGGGCGCGCGCGCGCGTAGCCCTGCCGGAAGTGCTGCGACGGCACCAGCGCCACCAGCAGCAGGGTGTAGTCTAGTCAGGGTACCTGGTGCAGCGTGTGGTGCGCCGTGTCTTGGCGACGTGCGGCGCGGCGGGCGGCGGGCGCGCGCGCGCGTAGCCCTGCCGGAAGTGCTGCGACGGCACCAGCGCCACCAGCAGCAGGGTGTAGTCTAGTCAGGGTACCTGGTGCAGCGTGTGGTGCGCCGTGTCCGGCAGCTTGGCGACGTGCGGCGCGGCGGGCGGCGGGCGCGCGCGCGCGTAGCCCTGCCGGAAGTGCTGCGACGGCACCAGCGCCACCAGCAGCAGGGTGTAGTCTAGTCAGGGTACCTGGTGCAGCGTGTGGTGCGCCGTGTCCGGCAGCTTGGCGACGTGCGGCGCGGCGGGCGGCGGGCGCGCGCGCGCGTAGCCCTGCCGGAAGTGCTGCGACGGCACCAGCGCCACCAGCAGCAGGGTGTAGTCTAGTCAGGGTACCTGGTGCAGCGTGTGGTGCGCCGTGTCCGGCAGCTTGGCGACGTGCGGCGCGGCGGGCGGCGGGCGCGCGCGCGCGTAGCCCTGCCGGAAGTGCTGCGACGGCACCAGCGCCACCAGCAGCAGGGTGTAGTCTAGTCAGGGTACCTGGTGCAGCGTGTGGTGCGCCGTGTCCGGCAGCTTGGCGACGTGCGGCGCGGCGGGCGGCGGGCGCGCGCGCGCGTAGCCCTGCCGGAAGTGCTGCGACGGCACCAGCGCCACCAGCAGCAGGGTGTAGTCTAGTCAGGGTACCTGGTGCAGCGTGTGGTGCGCCGTGTCCGGCAGCTTGGCGACGTGCGGCGCGGCGGGCGGCGGGCGCGCGCGCGCGTAGCCCTGCCGGAAGTGCTGCGACGGCACCAGCGCCACCAGCAGCAGGGTGTAGTCTAGTCAGGGTACCTGGTGCAGCGTGTGGTGCGCCGTGTCCGGCAGCTTGGCGACGTGCGGCGCGGCGGGCGGCGGGCGCGCGCGCGCGTAGCCCTGCCGGAAGTGCTGCGACGGCACCAGCGCCACCAGCAGCAGGGTGTAGTCTAGTCAGGGTACCTGGTGCAGCGTGTGGTGCGCCGTGTCCGGCAGCTTGGCGACGTGCGGCGCGGCGGGCGGCGGGCGCGCGCGCGCGTAGCCCTGCCGGAAGTGCTGCGACGGCACCAGCGCCACCAGCAGCAGGGTGTAGTCTAGTCAGGGTACCTGGTGCAGCGTGTGGTGCGCCGTGTCCGGCAGCTTGGCGACGTGCGGCGCGGCGGGCGGCGGGCGCGCGCGCGCGTAGCCCTGCCGGAAGTGCTGCGACGGCACCAGCGCCACCAGCAGCAGGGTGTAGTCTAGTCAGGGTACCTGGTGCAGCGTGTGGTGCGCCGTGTCCGGCAGCTTGGCGACGTGCGGCGCGGCGGGCGGCGGGCGCGCGCGCGCGTAGCCCTGCCGGAAGTGCTGCGACGGCACCAGCGCCACCAGCAGCAGGGTGTAGTCTAGTCAGGGTACCTGGTGCAGCGTGTGGTGCGCCGTGTCCGGCAGCTTGGCGACGTGCGGCGCGGCGGGCGGCGGGCGCGCGCGCGCGTAGCCCTGCCGGAAGTGCTGCGACGGCACCAGCGCCACCAGCAGCAGGGTGTAGTCTAGTCAGGGTACCTGGTGCAGCGTGTGGTGCGCCGTGTCCGGCAGCTTGGCGACGTGCGGCGCGGCGGGCGGCGGGCGCGCGCGCGCGTAGCCCTGCCGGAAGTGCTGCGACGGCACCAGCGCCACCAGCAGCAGGGTGTAGTCTAGTCAGGGTACCTGGTGCAGCGTGTGGTGCGCCGTGTCCGGCAGCTTGGCGACGTGCGGCGCGGCGGGCGGCGGGCGCGCGCGCGCGTAGCCCTGCCGGAAGTGCTGCGACGGCACCAGCGCCACCAGCAGCAGGGTGTAGTCTAGTCAGGGTACCTGGTGCAGCGTGTGGTGCGCCGTGTCCGGCAGCTTGGCGACGTGCGGCGCGGCGGGCGGCGGGCGCGCGCGCGCGTAGCCCTGCCGGAAGTGCTGCGACGGCACCAGCGCCACCAGCAGCAGGGTGTAGTCTAGTCAGGGTACCTGGTGCAGCGTGTGGTGCGCCGTGTCCGGCAGCTTGGCGACGTGCGGCGCGGCGGGCGGCGGGCGCGCGCGCGCGTAGCCCTGCCGGAAGTGCTGCGACGGCACCAGCGCCACCAGCAGCAGGGTGTAGTCTAGTCAGGGTACCTGGTGCAGCGTGTGGTGCGCCGTGTCCGGCAGCTTGGCGACGTGCGGCGCGGCGGGCGGCGGGCGCGCGCGCGCGTAGCCCTGCCGGAAGTGCTGCGACGGCACCAGCGCCACCAGCAGCAGGGTGTAGTCTAGTCAGGGTACCTGGTGCAGCGTGTGGTGCGCCGTGTCCGGCAGCTTGGCGACGTGCGGCGCGGCGGGCGGCGGGCGCGCGCGCGCGTAGCCCTGCCGGAAGTGCTGCGACGGCACCAGCGCCACCAGCAGCAGGGTGTAGTCTAGTCAGGGTACCTGGTGCAGCGTGTGGTGCGCCGTGTCCGGCAGCTTGGCGACGTGCGGCGCGGCGGGCGGCGGGCGCGCGCGCGCGTAGCCCTGCCGGAAGTGCTGCGACGGCACCAGCGCCACCAGCAGCAGGGTGTAGTCTAGTCAGGGTACCTGGTGCAGCGTGTGGTGCGCCGTGTCCGGCAGCTTGGCGACGTGCGGCGCGGCGGGCGGCGGGCGCGCGCGCGCGTAGCCCTGCCGGAAGTGCTGCGACGGCACCAGCGCCACCAGCAGCAGGGTGTAGTCTAGTCAGGGTACCTGGTGCAGCGTGTGGTGCGCCGTGTCCGGCAGCTTGGCGACGTGCGGCGCGGCGGGCGGCGGGCGCGCGCGCGCGTAGCCCTGCCGGAAGTGCTGCGACGGCACCAGCGCCACCAGCAGCAGGGTGTAGTCTAGTCAGGGTACCTGGTGCAGCGTGTGGTGCGCCGTGTCCGGCAGCTTGGCGACGTGCGGCGCGGCGGGCGGCGGGCGCGCGCGCGCGTAGCCCTGCCGGAAGTGCTGCGACGGCACCAGCGCCACCAGCAGCAGGGTGTAGTCTAGTCAGGGTACCTGGTGCAGCGTGTGGTGCGCCGTGTCCGGCAGCTTGGCGACGTGCGGCGCGGCGGGCGGCGGGCGCGCGCGCGCGTAGCCCTGCCGGAAGTGCTGCGACGGCACCAGCGCCACCAGCAGCAGGGTGTAGTCTAGTCAGGGTACCTGGTGCAGCGTGTGGTGCGCCGTGTCCGGCAGCTTGGCGACGTGCGGCGCGGCGGGCGGCGGGCGCGCGCGCGCGTAGCCCTGCCGGAAGTGCTGCGACGGCACCAGCGCCACCAGCAGCAGGGTGTAGTCTAGTCAGGGTACCTGGTGCAGCGTGTGGTGCGCCGTGTCCGGCAGCTTGGCGACGTGCGGCGCGGCGGGCGGCGGGCGCGCGCGCGCGTAGCCCTGCCGGAAGTGCTGCGACGGCACCAGCGCCACCAGCAGCAGCGCGGCCGCCGCCCGCACGCGCGCCGCCGGCGCCGCCAGCAGCTGCGGCTCCACCCAGCGCTCCGCTGTGCGCAGCGCCCACGCGTGCGCCGCCTTGTTGCGCGGGACCTGGTACACAGATCAAGGTATATATCTTTCAGACGTCTACTTCAAACGCAAAGTCATACATTTAAATTCACCGTCGATGACAGGTGTAAAAAGGTCGTATAATCAAAATGATTACATTTATAAAACTTACAGCATTACATCTGAAACTAATATTTTTTCTGAAAATATTTACTCTCGAGCGCATATGTGATGTGGCAGCGTAATGCGTTCAAAATCAAGAAGCTTAATTACTAACACTAGTCCTCCAAGACTGTATTTGTGCCGGTGAATTTGAATGGCACGAAAATGTGCAACTATCCAAGAATTGTATCGGTACTTCTGCCAAAGCTCAGATTTATGAAGTCCAGCAGAAATTTAGTTTTACCTGCAACGCGAGCCATTCAAGTGCAGCATGGGGGCACACGTCCGCACAGTCCCACAGCCGCGCCAGCACTAGTTGTGTGAAGCAGGGCAGCCCGCCGCTCGCGCCTGCGCCTCCGCCGCTACCCTCGACTAAGAGCGTCAGCAGCTTGAAGAATGACCCGCAACTCTGTTCACAAAGAATAATCCATTTATCAACCGACGTCAAGATTTTGAAGGAAGACGTTATCAATTCGTCGGGATCTTTGTTTGTTTTTGCTATTTTCGCGTCTGCTGCAGGCTGAGGTAGTCGCGCGTCTGCTGGTAGATGAAGGAAGCCCTATAGTCTAGCTAGACACAGTACCTCGGAGTGCTTGGCGATAGCCTGGAAGATCATGCTGACGATCTTCTGCGCCAGCGGCTCGTTCCAGCGGCACAGCGCGAACACTAGCGCGCGCGTCTGCTGCAGGCTGAGGCAGTCGCGCGTCTGCTGGTAGATGAACGGGAAGCCCTGGAGAGAAATAAAATATTAATATTGAGGCAGGGAAGTTTAATTGATGGCTAAGCATTCATAGGGTAGTTTCCTGGTTAGAAAACTGAGTTAAATTCGTGCGTCAGTTAGATTATCAGAAAATATTATACACGTATTTTAGATTTTGCCAATAAAGCAAAAGTACAAAGATAAGGCGTGTGAATATTTGCGAATGGGGGGCTCGTGACGTCACGCCCTTGTAAAAGGTGTAGCACCACCGGACTAAGTACAGAGGGGCCACCGAGTTTAACGGGTTCTATCTCGTTCTTTCTTCGTTTAATTGTCAAAGGAAAAATAATTTTTCAATATTTTCATAAATTAACAAAAAAATTTTTAGGACTCAAACCTATTTTGATAGCACTTACAATGGGGTTGGCAACTGTCAACGGTTTGGCCAGATGGCGCCAGCATTGCTTGTACCTGTCACTAGTATTGTTGTATGGGATTTGGCTGAAAAGCTAGCTCACCCAGGCACAGACAGAGTGTTATTTGACCCTAAAAGCTGGCCAAAGATATTTTGTCGCCCTAATGGCTTCCCAACTATGTTTTATTTGATTTTTAGGCAGGAAAAGGAAAAAAAGACAGGGGAATTGTTGCAAGCATTTATTCATCAAATTCTTCATCGCCTTCAAAGCTTACATTTATAATGTCACTTTCTAGCAACAATTTTAATACATCAGCCGAAAATGGGAGTTTTCTTTTATTCTTCCTGTTCTTCATGCCTGTCAGGACAGGGTCAGACGTTAATAGAAACCTGTTTAAAACATCTGCGTTGCAAGTTACCCGGGCAAATGTAATTTACCGGGTATCGAATGTGCCTACGGAGAAAAAAAAAACAAAATTAGGGGGGTGCATTAGGGTGGCTGTTTTTTTGCTGAATATCATTCTATAAGGTCTATTCTATTACGACCCATTGAAATTTAAACTTAGATATACTGAGAAACATATTAAAACTTCCACTGAATTAGCAAAATGGGTTTTTTTCTACTCGTCGAGTTTAATATGTGTATTAGGATTTTATAGACCAGACTTAAACCTTACACATTTAAATGTTGGATAGTCTATGGCACTTCCGGGATCATTAAATAGATTTATTAAACAACCCGCCCCTAAACTAAAATAATTTTGAAAAGAGAATGTCATTCACATCTCGGTAAAATGTGTAGAGTTTGTCCGGAAAGAAAAGTGTCATGGTTTATATGGGAGCTCATACATTGTACGACACTTTTCTTTTCGGACAGACTCAACTTTATAATTTCCGAACGTACTTAATCTGTCAAATTTTCTTCTACTTAAACTTGCTTCTACGTTGTGATTGGATTATAAAAAGACCAATCACAACTACACCGACATCTTGGAAGTAAGTTTAGACACAGTTTATTCTATCCATCTCTTTCTACTACGCTCACAATCATATGTATATCTTTTTTCGGTGGTGTCTGTACCACCGAATAGGCCCAGATACAATTACTTCCGGTTTCAAAAATAGTGTTTGACGTTTGATTGGGAAAAATTTAGAAAGAATGAAAGAAAATCAATTCTTACTTAATACTCGTAGAAAAAGTATTGTATACAATTGCAATAGTGACATAATTAAGCTTTTCAATCTCGTACCTTAATTAGGCCACTCAGCAAGCTTCGTGGCCTAAACGCGATACTCGACTGGAAAGCTCTTGATTATGTCACTATTGTATAAAATACGGGTGTCATTTAATCGATCTGCAGAATTTTTCTATTATGGTAAGCAAAAATATATATTTGGTCAGCAAAATTGGTCACTTGGTAAGCAACTTAAGGTCAGCAAGTATTTGTAAACCAGTTCGCAATTAATGTCAAATTGAGCTGCTCTAAAATAATTTGGTTGGCAATTTAATTATTTGAGCGGCAGTAAGTTCATCATCATCATCATTTCAGCCGAAAGACGTCCACTGCTGGACATAGGCCTCCCCCACTGAACGCCACAATGACCGGTCCTGTGCCACCCGCATCCAGCGGACTCCAGCGACCTTCACCAGGTCATCAGTCCACCTTGTAGGGGGCCTACCAGCTCTTCGCCTTCCGGTGTATGGTCGCCATTCGAGAACCTTAGTGCCCCAACGGCCATCGGTTCTCCGTGCAATGTGCCCTGCCCATTGCCACTTAAGTTTAGCGATCCGACGGGCTATGTCGGTTACTTTGGTTCTGCTACGGATAGTATCGTTTCTGATACGGTCACGCAAAGAAACTCCTAACATAGCCCTCTCCATTGCTCTTTGGGTGACTTTAAGCTTTTTAATGAGGCCCATTGTGAGCGACCACGTTTCAGAGCCATAGGTCATCACTGGCAACACACACTGGTCAAAGACTTTCGTCTTGAGACACTGCGGAATATTGGACGAAAAGATATGTTTCAGCTTCCCAAACGCTGCCCAACCGAGACGGATTCGACGATTAAGTTATCTGCCTTAAATCAGATTTCTTAAAGCAATCAGTGGGTAAGCGAATTATTTCATTTTGGATTACAATTGGACTGATCCGCAAAAAATGATTCGCAAAAAAATCTATTGATCAGCAAATGCCTTACCAACCTAACCTAACTTTTGCTGATTAGGTGATTTTTTAAACAAAAAACACAGGTTTAGGTATTTTAACGAATCTTCTACGATTCATGAACTTTTTTTGAAAATTTATATATAATTTAACTAATATAAGACATTACATTCAGTCGGCTCTGGCGCTCGCCGGCCGCTGCCGCGGCACGCTCGCTACGCTCGCTCGGCTTCGCGCGCTGTTAGGTCACGGTTCACCTAACACACTCCTCCTCGCTTCGCTCGTCGTCGCACCTACCTTGGCTCTGTGATATGACAGTTTTCTGTGATTATATTCCCAAACGCACACATTGGCCGCTCATGTCACGTGGACCAATTTCACTCCGGTTGCAACTCTGCCGATTTTTCAAACCAAACGCCACCAGCTTTATTATATCAGATTACCATTGCTTTAATATGCATACCTCTCAATAAAACTGGTTACAGTCATGTTTTTTCTACCCACCAATTTTTAAATCTTTCTGACCAAATAATTATTTCGCAGCTCAACAATTTATTGAGCAGATAAAGTATAATATAGGCAGATCAATATTGGTTAAAACGTTGTCCGTTTGTGAATTTTTTGCTGAACAAGAGTTGCAGCTCCATATTTATTATTGCCAGCCAAATTTTTATAAGCTGACCGAGTGATTTAATGGCAATTTTTTTTTTGCGAATCAGTTTTAAAAACGGCTGATCAAATAATTACTTCCCATAAAATACTATTTCTAGCAGATTTTCAGGTGCTTATTTCTCAACGGTATAAATAAATAAAAACAATATATAAGTTGTTAAAATTAAGTGTAAAATAAAGTACATACCTTGTTCTCCACGATCCATAGTGAAAACCAACAGAAAAGCGTTCAGTCATAGAATAACGAATATTTTAAAACACAGAAATCTGAGCGTATTGAACAACCACACGGACACTCACGGCGAACGGTAACTTCGGACTTAGCCTACGCACATGTTGAATGGCCTGAGCAAGTTGTATTTTTTGCAATAGTGTGGAGGGGTTATACTAGTTTTTAGAAACAATGGCTTAGAGGGGGTACAACTAATATGAAAAAAAGTTATTTTGGCCAGTTTTTATGGTCAAATACCACTCTGTGCCAGGTCAGAAAATTCCAAAAAAAAGACAAGAATTTGACAGTGTTGGTATCTGGCTTCACCTCGGGGGCCTCATGTTACGTATAGGTATGCGTAAAGCATTTCTCTGGTGCAACAAAAAAAAGGACTGACAGGTACAAGCTACGCTGGCGCCATCTGTGAAGACTTTCGACCAGCCAACCCCATTTAAATAGCAAGGCATAAATCAGTTACCTCCGCATGGAGCAGCGCCTTAGCATCGGCCTCTTGCAGCGCTAGCGGCCTCTTGTAGGTCTCTCGACCGCTCCACTAGCCCCGCCACTAGCGCGACCATCTTGTCCAAAGTCCCCGGCCGTAGCTTGTCGCCCGCGGTTTCCATGTTTCCGCTGCCGCTGCCGCTCCCGCTCCCGCTACCGCCCGCTTCTTCCGTCGGAGATTCCACCTAAGACATATCACTTACCTTAGCATGAAGCAGCGCCTTAGCATCGGCCTCCTGCAGCGCTAGATGTCCATTGGCGTCCCGCGACCGCTCCACAAGCCCCGCCACTAGCGCGACCATCTTATCCAGAGCCCCCGGCCGTAGCTTTTTTTTTTTTTTTTAAATCTTTATTTAGAAAAAGGCGTTCATCGCTTAGCGATGATGTCGGCCCTATAGTTATTACAATTAGGTACTTATTGTCTAGAATCAACTAATTTAATCATCAAGTAGTACAGCTTAATGGCCCATTTAGATGTTGGATTAGCCAACAGAATATTACATACACCTTATTCACTCACGACACTGCACTGCACTTACTACTATTCGTAATGAAACACTTCACTTGACAACTTAAACTCATTTATTTGATGTTCTACTGAACCTATATATGTTGCGTACAAAAATCTCTATAGCGTGTTTGGCCGATAGTTCAGCGCCATCTACTGGCATATTGGGCAACTACGAAACTAAACATTACAACTTAACAGCGTTTAACATTATCGGCCCCCAAGGACGAATTGTCCTTTATAAAGATCCATGTAATTGAAACAAACAATAACAGTGAAATTATCAACATCTTTGAACATCTACACGAATCATGAATCATAAAATTCAGTTACACAGTAAAACTCAAATAGAACTCTTTAAAACTACACGTTAAACTTTTAACAGTTCATAACTAAGGATCCAGAGGTAGAGGGCCAATTTTAGCTATGGGTCTGCGTAAAGTATCATTCTTTACTTTTAGTGTAACCACTCGTGTTAAACCATCTCTACCAGGATGCTTATCTATTATACGACCTAATAACCACTTTCATCTATATATGGGGCAAGTGGGTTCAATCTACTAAAATTCAGAAGCCTTTGGCCTTTTCTCAGCATTTGTAATTCATCCTGAAACCAAAACTCTTGAGAGAGTCGAATGCAAATGTTTGTGGCATATCTTAATTAAATAACTGTTAGGTGCTGAGGAAAAGTCTCAGGAACTATTTGATTGCGTTTGGCATCAATTCGTGCTTTACATATCTTTACAAATCGCAGTAAATATACTGTAACGCGAATCAATTTTGACAGGGTAGAGAATCTAGTCAAATGTGCAAGTCGATCGTCACTCTCGTTCGATACACCAGTGTGAAGTGCAACTATCTTACTATCTTTCTCTTTCGAATTTTCTTTGGCTTCAAGTTCTGTAGTTGGTATGTCGAGAGAGAGCGAGCGACATTTATCAAGAGTCATTAGTTTGGTGAAGTACAGTCTTTCAACAAGTCGGGACGAATGCCACGCGACGCAACATCCGCAGGGTTATCTGCCGATTTGATGTGGTGCCACCGGCCACTACTAACATTATTAACAATATCAGTGACTCTATTAGCTACGTACGTCTTCCATGTGCTAGGGTTTCTTCGAAGCCACGCTAGGACAATCATAGAATCTGTCCACGCAAAGACAGACTCCTCAGGCAATCGAAGACTGTGCTGTACATCTTTGAGTAACTTAGAAAGCAGTACCGCGCCACACAGTTCCAAACGTGGCACAGAGACTTGTTTAACTGGTGCCACTTTAGTTTTAGCAATAACTAGTGAGACGTGGATGCCGTGAGGCGTGATAACTCGCAAATATACCACTGCAGCGTAAGCTAAACAAGAGGCATCACTGAACCCGTGAATTTCCACTCTTTCCTTGCCGTCAAATTGTGTGTGAATCCAACGATCTAAATGTAAAGTTGGCATGTGTCAGAGCTGGTCCCTATAGCTTGACCACTCTGCGGCAAGTTCGAGAGGAAGTTCATCAGTCCATCCAATACCACTTAACCAAAGTTTCTGCAAAAACATTTTCGCAGTGATGATCACAGGCCCTAAAAAACCTAAAGGGTCATATGATTTGGCAATATCTGACAGTACTGACGTTTTGGTGAAGCTTTCGGTGGGTTCTGAAATATCTACTTTAAGTTCGAAGACATCGTGATGTGAGTTCCATTTAATACCTAAAGCTTTGATGGTATCATCAAGCTTAATCTCAACACTCGGTTGATTTGTTTTTTCAGAGCTAGGAATATTCTTCAAGACGGCAGGACTGTTCGATGCCCATTTGTGCATTTCAAATTTACCTTTTGCCATAGCTTGTGTGATACGACTTTGTAACTTACTAGCTTGTTCCACGTCATTCGCACCTGTGAGCAAGTCATCCATATAAAAATCATTACTTATGACTTCTACTAGGTCTGGAAACTCCTCTTTCTCATCCTGTGCAAGCTGCTTCAGCGTGCGAATAGCGAGGAATGGAGCACACTATGTGCCATACGTTACAGTTAACAATCTCTTCTCTATGACTTCATCTTGTGGAGAGGAGCGCCATAGTATGCGCTGATAGTCAACATCTTCTTTAGCCACGAGTATTTGGCGATACATTTGCTTGACGTCCGCAAGCAGACAAATCTTGTGAGTACGCCATCGAACTATCAGGTCTCGTAGGTCTTGCAACAGTGATGGTCCAATGAGAAGTTCGTCTTTAAGAGATGAACCATCTGACGGCTGTGCTGTTCCATCGAAGACTACTCGAAGCTTGGTCGTGGTGCTGGATTCTCGTATCACTGCATGGTGAGGTAGATGATAGACTTTGTGAGTTGGCTTGTGTTGTGGGTCTACATCTTCTAGGTGGTTCAGCTTTTGATACTGATCGATAAAGTCCGCATAATCTTTTTGAAATTTAGGCTTGTGTGCGAATCTTTTCTCCATGTGCATTAATCGTTGTAGTGCGATATGTCGAGAGTCGCCTAAGTTATTTTCGTGATCTTCTTTAAAAGGTAAGCGTACGACGTAACGACCATCGTCTTGTCTGTAGTGAGTTTCTTTATAGTGCTCTTCACATTGTCTCTCAAGATGCGTAATTGGTTTCTCATTTGGCTTGTACTCTTCAGTCTCCCAGAATTTGCGAAGGAGTTGATCTACTTCAACTTGTGCGTGGTATACTTTAATATTGTGAGGTGGTAGATCGCTTGACGATTTCGACGCTCCAGAGATACACCATCCCAGTTTCGAGTTTTGTGCTATGAGCTTCTCATCATCATATTTCTGAAGTCCTTCTAGTATTATACAAGCATAGACCTCGACACCCAGTAGAAGATCTACAGGTCCCGGTCGTTCCAAGTAAGAATCCGCTAGTTGCAATTGAGACAGGCCAGGCCATTGTGAAATATCGAATTCTTTGTCAGGTACCAATCCATTAATCTTCGAGAGTACGTGAGCGTTAACTTGCATTAAATGGTGAGTGTCTATCGGTGAGTAAAGATCTAAGTTAACGACGTGCTGTTTCTTTGTAGTTTGATCCTCAAGACCTGTGATATTTACTGGCTCTAGTGTCTTCTTTAGTCGCAGCAGTTGCACTGCCGACTCCGTAATGAAGGTTCCTTGTGAGCATTGATCGATAAGGGCTCTGAGTTGTACGAGAGTACCACTACTATCCTTTACGAGAATCTGTGCGGTAGCCAGTATAGATTGCTTGTCGTTTTGTGTAACCTTCAGACTTGTGAGTTTCTTAGTTTGTGTGTCTTCAGGTTCTGTGAGTGTCTCCGTTGTGAGTGGCTTTTCAATAGTGCTCTGGTAATGCAAAAGCGTATGGTGTTTGCGATTACAAGTTCTACAGGTTGTGGCTTGTCTACAGTTCCGTATGGAATGTCCTTTGACAAGGCAATTGAAGCATAAGTTGTTGTTTCTTACAAAATCTTTGCGTTGATCTAATTCAAGCTGTGCGAATTCGGTGCAGTGACAGATGTAGTGACTTTTTTTACAATATGAGCATTCCGTATCAACTTTGGTGGTGAAAGATCTCACATTCTTCTCTTTAGGTGCAGTTGATGTTTGGTTAAATGTGGTCTCTTTCTTTTCTTTCTTTTGTGTAGCTTGTACCATTTCCATAGCTCTGAATCGTCCCTCTAAGTATGATGTGAGATTCTTATAATTGGGCAACTCTGTAGATGACCCCAGTGACTGCTCCCAAGCTTTGTGAGTTTCATTATCTAACTTGGATACCACAATATGCACGATAATCGAATCCCAAGTAGTTGTGTCAATCTTCAAATTTGTTAGACTACTGAGACACTGGTTTGTAGTATCAAGAAGATCCTTGAGGCCTTTAGAGCATTCGTATGTGAGTTTCTTTTGATTGAGCAGGCGATTCAGTATGGTATTAGCAATCACTCTATCGTTACTAAAGCGGTTGACTAAGGCGTTCCAAGCCTTCTCATAGTTGGCAGCTGTGAGCTCGAAATGACGGACGACTTGTTCTGCTTCACCTTTCAAGCTTGATCTCAAATAATGATGCTTGTGTATGTCACTCAAACCCGGCTCATTGTGTACCATAGAGGTAAACAAATCCTTGAAGTGCATCCATTCTTGGTAATCACCGGAGAACGAAGGTAGATTTATGGGTGGGAGTTTACTCTTTGTGACAACTTGAGGTTGAGAAGCATGAAACACATGAGGTGAGGCAACTTCTTGAATTGTGAGTGGTTCCGTCAATTCCAATAAACTAGTTTTGAACTCCATGTAGAAATCTTCAACATCATTGTAAAGAGCTTTGAGTTCCTTTTTCTCTTCAACTTCCACTGATGTTTTCAAAATTTCTCGGTGTTCAGTAACGAATTGATTCCAATACTCTTCGAGCGACTCAATGCGTATTTTCAAATAACTTGCCGTATACCGTGTCGACGAAGTCTTCTTGAAATTAGTGTAAAGTCTTTTAATCTGACTGAAAAGTTCTTCTTGTGATGCTAAGGTAGCCATTATTGTTTAAAATATTCTAAGTGTTTGACAGATTTAAAAGTCTTTATTTTATTCAAAGTTATTTTTCAACCGAAAATACGCTAAGTCCAAGAATCCACAAATTCGACTAAGTCCAAAATTTTACCAAATTTCTTCTAAGTGTTTTATTCAACGATTTTTTTTTAAGTCCTAAATCACACGAAATTGCACTATGTCTTTTTTCGCACGAAATATTCTAAGTGTTTTTTTACCGCGAAATTAACTAAGTCTTTGACACATCACTTTTTTTCCACTGTCACTGTACTCACGGTTATCCTAGGTTCCGAAGGACCAATGTTCACTCACGACACTGCACTGCACTTACTACTATTCGTAATGAAACACTTCACTTGACAACTTAAACTCATTTATTTGATGTTCTACTGAACCTATATATGTTGCGTACAAAAATCTCTATAGCGTGTTTGGCCGATAGTTCAGCGCCATCTACTGGCATATTGGGCAACTACGAAACTAAACATTACAACTTAACAGCGTTTAACACACCTACATCACTTAATTTAAGTTTAGCTTGTGTTTCGTACGCTCTTCGTTCGGCTCCGATCCGAGCACACTCCACCAATGCGTGGTAAGTATCTTCTCGCACACCACATATTGAACAATTTTGTGAATCAACTACCCTCATCAGATGTCCGAAAACATTAAGCGGCATGTGTCCGGATCGCAGTCGCATGCTTGTAACAACAAGTTGTCTACTTAACCGTACGTTACAAAACCAAGGTATCTTTGGTGGTTCGTTAACCATAGTTTTATACCATATGCCTTTCTCTTTCGATCTCTTATCAAAATAATCTTTCCAAATATTAAAACATTTTACTTTCACGTCTCTTAGCAAGTCGGTAAAGAAAGGCACGTCGTTTACAGATATCCCTTCGTCCAGCCCAATTTTAGCATAGTTATCCGCAACCTCGTTGCCTGCAAGATTTATGGCCTTGTGGTCAAATGAGCCCACAGAAACTTAGCCCGCGGGCTGAGGATGGAACCCATTGGAATCGTATGTTCTTGCCACTAGTTTGTAGTTGGAGATATAAATCCAGTATAGTGTAAGCTACGGGGAGACCTCTGTCGCCAGAGGTGCATCGAGCTATATGTTGTAGTGCACTCTTCGAGTCACTGAGCACAACAAAATTGGTCTCATCACATGACTTTATATATGATAGACTTTCGGCGATTGCGTATAACTCTGCTGCCATGATAGAAATCTTATTGTTTAGTCTAAAGGTTGCTGAGGTATTAGACTGAGGATCGAAAAACGCCGCTCCGACTGCTTCTCTTATCTTAGATCCGTCTGTGTAGATATTATAGAAGCCGTTGTATTTGTTACTAATGGTTTTTACGGTTTCCTGAAGCAAACTCACAGAGCTATAGCACCTTTTAGGTCCCTCTACATTATCTATTTTAAGACTTATCTTTAGTTTTATATCTATGTTTGTTACCCATGTCGATAGTGAGAACATTTCCAAACCGCGAGACAAATAAATATTTTCCGTTGATAGTTCATTATGTACTGAAACCAACAGGGGCTTCTTTTTAGTGTTCCAATATGGACTACGGTCGCACAAGGATGTTAACTCAGCAATGGTAGAAATACTCTCACTATCTTCGATGGACCTCGCCTTAAGCCAGTATTTTGACGCCAAATATTTTCTTCTTATTGATAACGGTGGGAGGCATAATTCTGATTCCATGACATGAATTGGGCTGGTTTTTATAAAACCCCCGATCACTCTCATAGCCTGATTTTGGACCTTATCTAATTTCTCTATATTGCTTTTAGAACTGTTATCAAAAAGAAAACATGCAAATTCTAATCGGCTTCGGATAATTGCAATATAAAGCCTTCTTAAATGTGTAGGATGGACACCCCAAGATGATCCTGCCAATACTTGGAACACATTTAATTTTTTTTTTAAATTTTGACATATGTCATTAATTTGTTTATTCCACCTTAAAGATTGGTCTAACCATAGTCCTAAATATTTGACTGTAGGGACATTTTCAAGCGGAATATCACCTATATTTATATCCACTTGCCGTCGCATCCTGCCTCTAGAAAAAATACAGATTTTGCTCTTGCTTGGTGATAACTCTAAGCCAATATCGCTCAATAGTTGTGACATTCGATCTAAAGCTGTTTGGAGTGTAATTGACATAAATCTTAAGTTTTGTCCAGATACATACAACACAAAGTCGTCGGCATATTGGGATATGTATACATTTTCGATTTTCTCACAAATATCAGTAGTTACTATATTAAACAGAATTGGAGACATTGGATCCCCTTGTGCTAACCCTACCGTCGTCCACCTCGTGATCAGACTATTTCCACTAGATTCTGTAACGGATAAGTGTCTTTCTTTCAGAAATTCCCATAGATATTTACATATAGAAGATCCAACTCCCACTGCGTCTAGTTTTTTCACAACTGCCATAACATTAACATTATTGTAGGCGTTATCAATATCTACAAAGCATCCTAGCGTTTGCTGTTTATTAGTGTACCCTATGTGAATCTGTGTAACAAGTCGTACTAAATTATCGAGACATGACTGGGTTCTGCGGAAACCTACTGTATTCATGGAGTACAAACCTTTACTTTCAAAATACCATTCTAGACGTCTAGTTATGACGGTATGCAAAGTTTTGCAAAGGCACGAGATTAGAGATATGGGTCTCAGTGATGTTATGTCATTTAAATCTCTTCCGGGTTTCGGAATTGCAATAACTCTAATATCGCGCCATTGCGTAGGTATCAGTCCGCGAGTCAGAAACATATTAAACATGTCAACTAAAACTTGTTTGTTTGGAAAATTATGGATCATTGAATAAGATATATCGTCGACCCCAGTTGCGGTATCTTTTTTTTTAATAATGTTATTAAGTTCTTGTATGGCAATGGGAGCTTCAAGTTGTGCATTTTTGGAAGTAAATACTGGATCTTGAGGCAATACGTACTCAGGCGTCAAACGGGTAAGAAATGTTTTTTCGTAATCTAAACAATTCCTAACCGTTTTATACCCTTTTAACCATTTCATTTTGTTCCATAAATCACTACTAGATACTGAACAGTCAATATTGTTACAAAATTGTTTAAACGATGCTCCTGCTGCGTTTCTAATAAGACGCTGCGCCTCAGAAGTCCTTTGTTTGTAAATTCTAAGGTTCACTGGAGTGGGATTTTTCCTAACTTGAGCCAAAGCCTGTCTACGTAGTGCCACACATTTCGATAATTCTGGGGTCCAGTATGGCTTGATTTTGAATTTACGAGAAGGGTCTGTACATTGTTTTATTAAAGGAATAGATTCTTTGGCCGCCGAATTAATGCATTCTAAAACGGTGTCATACACGAATTGAGGATCTCCACTCAGGTTTTTGTTTCTGATGAGTTCCGTCAATATTTCCCTATATTTCGTCCAATCCGCCTTTTTAAAATTTCTCCTGTGTATTTTAAAGTTAGCAGGTTCGATTTCAGTAGATATGAAAATCATTAAGTGGTCACTACCTAAACTTTCATTAAACACAGTCCAAGAAAACCGTAACGCAACGTCTGATGATGCAAAGGTAATGTCAGGTGAGCTTGCCTGCCAGTTGTAAATAACCATCTTACCCCGAGTGGCCTCGCCGTTATTAAGCGAAACGTAATTGTAATCGGAAGCGGCATCGTATATTTGTAAGCCCCTACTATTACTTTTGCAAGACCAATTAGGATGATGGCCATTAAAATCACCACAGATTAACGTTTTACTAGACCACTTCGAAAATAACAACTTCCAATCCTCCGTCGTAGTTGGAGCATTAGGCGGACAATACACAGCAATTATGTTTTGGAGATAAGAACAATTATGAACCTTAATGCATAGTATCTGTATGCAACCGTTACGTAAACAAAAGTTATTAACTTGCGTTCGAATAGATGGGTGAGTTATAATAGCAATTCCCCCGTATGAATCATCGCGGTCTTGTCTATAGATATTATACGTTCCAATTTTTAATTTACTATTTGGTTCGAGCCAAGTTTCAGATACAATACCTATATGGATTTTTTCTCGTAAAAATAAATTTTCCAATTCTAAAACTTTAGGTCTTAAACTTTGTGAATTCCACTGCAAAATGTTTAACTTCAAATTTTTATTTTTGGTACTAACTTCCATAAGAACTTAATAACATTTCCCCAATACTTTTTAAAATAGGCCACTCAGACATATAATCTAACACTGCGAGAACGCACCATTCAATACAGGATTTAATTATACTTTTAATTTTGCCGTGCACACTAATGTTCCTTAAAAGGAGGATATTTTTAATTCTCTGTTTTAACTCACTAAAATGTACTTTACGCGAATTGTTTACTTGCTCGGTGTCGATGTTATCAGCTGATTGCTCTGGAATGCGGTCCGCCGGGCGCTCGTACTGTTGCCGCTCATTTTTGCTGACGCTGCTGCTTGCGTTTCTAGGGATCGATCGGTTGGCGGGAGGCGACTTAGGACGTTTAGTCATATGCGCGTACGTCGTAGGTATCATCGGAGCGTATTTATGGGTGTTTGTTTGTTCCAGGTCTAAATCAGTAAAACTATTGTGCGTGTTTAATTGAAATATGTGCTCTTGACTGTTATTTTCGATATGTGGCGCATTATGGGTATGTTGTTCTGGCTCAACATAAATATTGCAAGCAACATGGTATGTACAGTGAAATTCTGCCATTAATTCTCTTATCTTTTTCTCTCTCAAGAAAATTGGACAAGATCTGTTTAAAGCCATGTGATCACCCTTGCAGTTAACACATTGATATATCTGAATATCACAGTTTTCGTGTGGGCCTCCGCATTTGGGGCATATTACGTTACGAGAAGAACATCTGGCTTTAATATGTCCGAACTTCGAGCACCTGGAGCATTGTGTGGCAGGAAATATGAATGGTTCGACCTTGATACGTAAGTTATCTATATTTACATAGGCTGGTAGTTGCGATCCGGTAAATATTATTTTAGCGACTTCGCTGGGTACCCATTTCCCGCCTTCTCCTCGCTTTTGTAGTCGTTTGGCAGATACGATCTGGATCTCACTGGGGCTTGAGATATCTCTGAGTATTTCGATGTCCGTTAACTCTGGGTCGACCCCCCTTATAATACCATAGGACATATCTACCTCCGTGGCTCGTTGAATTTTCCATTCCTTCTTTTTAAACTCCTCGCACTCAATTACTTTTTTTGCATAGGCCTCGTCGGGAACCTCAAGTTTAAGTTTATATTGATTTAGATATTTAATCTTTTTGATTCTGAACAACCCTGCGATTGTAAGTAACTTCGCGAAAGCAAACTGTTTTGGCAATTTTTCACTACTCGAAAGGAATAATTCTGTCTTGTCCACTTTGGGTTTTTTTAGGTTCTCCACTTTTTGCCATGATATCTGATCATCCTCCTGCCTTTCTCGTTTTAGAGCTCTGTCATTCGAATTGTCTTCTTTTTGTTCCTGATCTTCTGTTTCAGTTTTAAAGTCTTCCTTTTCTTCTGTTGGTGTCACCGACCTTCGAGATTCTCCTTCTCCGGTGTCCATATCTGACTCGGTGTCTGGTAATCCCGTAGACATGTTGTTTACGGAATTACCACACGAGAACCGGCATAACCGCTCGTACCTACTGCGCGTCGTAAACAATAGATTGCAATAACAATATTAGGTCGTCGCGTGCGATCACCACGAGTGTCGTGACGAGACTGGGCCGTAGCTTGTCGCCCGCGGTTTCCATGTTTCCGCTGCCGCTGCCGCTCCCGCTCCCGCTACCGCCCGCTTCTTCCGTCGGAGATTCCACCTAAGACATATCACTTACCTTCGCATGGAGCAGCGCCTTAGCATCGGCCTCTTGCAGCGCCAGATGCCCACTGGCGTCTCTCGACCGCTCCACAAGCCCCGCCACTAGCGCGACCATCTTGTCTAAAGCGCCCGGCCGTAGCTTGTCGCCCGCGGTTTCCATGTTTCCGCTGCCGCTCCCGCTCCCGCTACCGCCCGCTTCTTCCGTCGGAGATTCCACCTAAGACATATCACTTACCTTAGCATGAAGCAGCGCCTTAGCATCGGCCTCCTGCAGCGCTAGATGTCCATTGGCGTCCCGCGACCGCTCCACAAGCCCCGCCACTAGCGCGACCATCTTGTCCAAAGCGCCCGGCCGTAGCTTGTCGCCCGCGGTTTCCATGTTTCCGCTGCCGCTGCCGCTCCCGCTCCCGCTACCGCCCGCTTCTTCCGTCGGAGATTCCACCTAAAACAATTAGTATAATTAATAATTCGCACGTTTTCGTAATGAGAGTCGTATTCTGGCCCAGATTCTTAAAGGATAGGCAACGCGCATGTGAATCCTCTGGGGTTGCAGGCGACCATAGGCTACGGTAACGTCGGTAACTGCTTACCACCAGGCGGGCCGTATGGTTGTTTACCACGGTCGTGGTATAAAAAAAAATGACCATGCTGGCGATGGCGTTGATCCGCAGCATGAACTTGCCCTCCTCCTCGCCCATCTTGCTGCACTCGTACAGCAGGCTGCAGTACTCTGTGTTACATGTAAGCAGTGACTCACGGTGGTGGTATTCTGGCCCAGATAGAAGCTGACCATGCTGGCGATGGCGTTGATCCGCAGCATGAACTTGCCCTCCTCCTCGCCCATCTTGCTGAACTCGTACAATAGACTGAAGTACTCGGTCAAATGCCGGAGGTGAGATCGCGCTCCATTCTCCATCTATAAGAAAAATTCTCAGTAAAGATGAGGACATTTGTGTAGTATTTGCGGTGGTTTATTTATTTGCGAAGTCTGCAACATAACATAGGTAAGAAGTGTCGTGATATTTGAGCGCAAAGTATCAGATGGTGTAATTTTGAAGTTTAAAAATTGTCAAAAGGTAGTAGAATTGTTCTTTTTTTTCGGAGCAGTTTCCATGATATCCAGTTTTTTGCCAAGGGCGCAATATTAAAATCCCTTTTAAAAATAATTACAAAACCTTAGGGTATGGAGATTAATTTTTTTCTTAAAAATTTTGACTGACTAAAAAGACAAATAAAATACCACCAATGCTGCTCAAATAACAATAAAATTATTATAAGTTTATTGCCAATTGTCACTTTGTCAGTGAAACTTTACTTTTAAAAAGACATGCATATAGTGTTCACGAAAAAATCCATTAGCTCGATCTAAAGTGACAATCAACTATGCAATACACTTACAATGGCAACATCATGGCTAACAAGTCCCGTATCCCAATCTATGTTCACTCTCAGCAAGTTCTTGTTTTGTAACCTCTGTAGCCTGAGTATCCGCCACTGACGTCACAACAAAATAAAACAGATTGAGAAGGGGCCTTAAGTAACTCACACTGCACATGCTAATGTAACACTTATAGCTTATTGGTTAAGGTAGGTACTACACGGAACGGCTTGACACACGAGCGTGCAGTCGACAGACATTTGCTTGTGTGTGCGTTTATGCGACATGGGATGTGTTTGCACATTTCAACCATAGTAATGTACAATTAAAGTACGTTTCAGTATACCTTTTTAATTCAATTTGTGGTATTTTATGGAAATGATGAATGATGGATTTTGGTGTAAAATTCATGGAATTACCAATACAAAATACGTACCCCATGATTTTTACCGATTTAATTTGCGTTTTCACTCGATAATCCAATATTTACCCATCATAGCTCGCGTGTTTAGCATTTATCACCAGGGTAAAGAACACAATTTTATTTATTAAAGGCCGCAGCCAGGGCCCAATTTTTTAAATAATCATAATTCCCCAATGTCGCCCAAAAATTTAAGTAAATAAATAAATAAATATTATGGGACAATCTTACACAAATCAACCTAGTCCCACGGTAAGCTCAATAAGGCTTGTGTTGTGGGTACTAGGCGACGATATATATAATAGATATATATAGATAAATACTTAAATACATAAAAAAACATCCATAACTCAGGAACAAATATGTGATTAGCACACAAATAAATGCCCTGACCAGGATTCGAACCCGGGACCTCCTGCTTCATAGGCAGAGCCACTACCAACTAGGCTAGGAGGCCGTCAAAGAAGAGAGGGAAGTCATGGTATTTTTAACCCAAGAGCTAAACACGTAATCGCTCCTCAACAACAACACAATTTTTTATGTATTTAATTTGCTTACGTAGGAATATAATGTCAAATAAATACTCCTACGCGTGTATAAACTATGTTCGATGCCGCTCAGCAACATAATGAGTTTATGATTTAAGACTAACGTAATATTCATAAATATGGAACTCACCAGTGACAATAACATTCTTATAAACCTAGTAACACAACTCGCTTCACCAAACTTGCTGCTATCCTCGCCCTCCTCCATACCCTGCAGGTATAAGGCACAATGACTAGATCTGGAACAAGCGAAAATGGACCTTAGCTTCATGTGAATGGGGTTGGCTGGTCGAAAGTCTTTACAGATGGCGCCAGCATAGCTTGTACAGTCAGCATCAAAAATATGTATACATTTCGGCACTTACGTCTGTGGGATAAGACTCAAATTCGTATACATATTATTGATGCTGACTGTAACTGTCAGTCCTACAAATAATGTCAAAATCTTCTATTTTTTTCTGGAATTTTCTGACCTGGGGCTAAGTCAAATCCCATACAACAACACTAGTGACAGGTACAAGCTTAGCTGGCGCCATCTGGCCAAACCGTTGACAGTTGCCAACCCCATTAGGTTCAACAATGTGCTATAGACGGAGATATAGTTACCTGAGCCGTTGTATGACGTGCATACATAGCCTCTGAAACATTTGACGGACCATCTGGTTCGGGCATTTTATTAGCACCTGAAAATAGAATGAAAAATGTAGTGATTATCAACAGAAAATAAAGGGTTCGTTGCTTACCCGCTATAAATCGTGACAGTCTGGCGGATCCTTAAGTAATACAGTTTTGAATAAAATCCTAAGCATTACACAAACATCGCATCGAAATTCGCGGGCTCTATACTAAATTATTATTAATCTGAACCACGGATAACAACCCCATGTGACATTAAAAAGCAGTTTAAACTGCTTCACTCCGTATACGATTGTCAAAACTGGTAGACCACTTGGTCCACTGTACATGGTCGTTGTTATAGTAGTATACCTGCATAGGCCACCACGTGTCGTCCGCCATGTGTCCGAGGAACCACTCGGACGCGGCCGCCGACGCGTTGAACTGCTTCGTCACCAGCTCCACCCACGACACCATCGTTGGCTGGTGGACAAACATACCAGTTAGAAGGCTGTATTTGATTATCACTACCTGTGAGTATCAATAAATGTAACTCGCGCCGGCAAGCGTGGCCCTTATGGCAAGCGGTCTTTTGACAGGTTCCGTACGTAGTCAACAGCTGTTTTACTCAACCATAAGAACCATAGGAGCATTCCACGGAAAAGTCCACTGTTATCCCGTATGAACACGACTTTTAGAAATTTGGCAGGTTTTGGAGTTGATTTTCCGCGACAATATAATCAAATTATGGTCAGAATTATAATATTGAATGATGAACCTGACAAGTCACAGTTACACAATACCTTCTCCTTGGCGTGTACGAACGTCTCGATGAAGAAGGACGTGGAGAGCCGCGCAGCGACTTCTGTGACTTCTGGCCGGAGCGTCATGAGCGACTGCGGTACCGAGCTGCACATCTGACCCATGAACCTGACAAGTCACAGTTACACAATACCTTCTCCTTGACGTGTATGAACGTCTCGATGAAGAAGGACGTAGAGAGCCGCGCGGCCACTTCTGTGACTTCTGGCCGGAGCGTCATGAGCGACTGCGGCACCGAGCTGCACATCTGACCCATGAACCTGACAAGTCACAGTTACACAATACCTTCTCCTTGGCGTGTATGAACGTCTCGATGAAGAAGGACGTAGAGAGCCGCGCGGCCACTTCTGTGACTTCTGGCCGGAGCGTCATGAGCGACTGCGGCACCGAGCTGCACATCTGACCCATGAACCTGACAAGTCACAGTTACACAATACCTTCTCCTTGGCGTGTACGAACGTCTCGATGAAGAAGGACGTGGAGAGCCGCGCAGCGACTTCTGTGACTTCTGGCCGGAGCGTCATGAGCGACTGCGGTACCGAGCTGCACATCTGACCCATGAACCTGACAAGTCACAGTTACACAATACCTTCTCCTTGGCGTGTATGAACGTCTCGATGAAGAAGGACGTAGAGAGCCGCGCGGCCACTTCTGTGACTTCTGGCCGGAGCGTCATGAGCGACTGCGGCACCGAGCTGCACATCTGACCCATGAACCTGACAAGTCACAGTTACACAATACCTTCTCCTTGGCGTGTATGAACGTCTCGATGAAGAAGGACGTGGAGAGCCGCGCAGCGACTTCTGTGACTTCTGGCCGGAGCGTCATGAGCGACTGCGGTACCGAGCTGCACATCTGACCCATGAACCTGACAAGTCACAGTTACACAATACCTTCTCCTTGGCGTGTATGAACGTCTCGATGAAGAAGGACGTAGAGAGCCGCGCGGCCACTTCTGTGACTTCTGGCCGGAGCGTCATGAGCGACTGCGGCACCGAGCTGCACATCTGACCCATGAACTTGACAAGTCACAGTTACACAATACCTTCTCCTTGGCGTGTACGAACGTCTCGATGAAGAAGGACGTGGAGAGCCGCGCAGCGACTTCTGTGACTTCTGGCCGGAGCGTCATGAGCGACTGCGGTACCGAGCTGCACATCTGACCCATGAACCTGACAAGTCACAGTTACACAATACCTTCTCCTTGGCGTGTATGAACGTCTCGATGAAGAAGGACGTAGAGAGCCGCGCGGCCACTTCTGTGACTTCTGGCCGGAGCGTCATGAGCGACTGCGGCACCGAGCTGCACATCTGACCCATGAACCTGACAAGTCACAGTTACACAATACCTTCTCCTTGGCGTGTATGAACGTCTCGATGAAGAAGGACGTGGAGAGCCGCGCAGCGACTTCTGTGACTTCTGGCCGGAGCGTCATGAGCGACTGCGGCACCGAGCTGCACATCTGACCCATGAACCTGACAAGTCACAGTTACACAATACCTTCTCCTTGGCGTGTATGAACGTCTCGATGAAGAAGGACGTAGAGAGCCGCGCGGCCACTTCTGTGACTTCTGGCCGGAGCGTCATGAGCGACTGCGGCACCGAGCTGCACATCTGACCCATGAACCTGACAAGTCACAGTTACACAATACCTTCTCCTTGGCGTGTATGAACGTCTCGATGAAGAAGGACGTAGAGAGCCGCGCGGCCACTTCTGTGACTTCTGGCCGGAGCGTCATGAGCGACTGCGGCACCGAGCTGCACATCTGACCCATGAACCTGACAAGTCACAGTTACACAATACCTTCTCCTTGGCGTGTATGAACGTCTCGATGAAGAAGGACGTAGAGAGCCGCGCGGCCACTTCTGTGACTTCTGGCCGGAGCGTCATGAGCGACTGCGGCACCGAGCTGCACATCTGACCCATGAACCTGACAAGTCACAGTTACACAATACCTTCTCCTTGGCGTGTATGAACGTCTCGATGAAGAAGGACGTGGAGAGCCGCGCAGCGACTTCTGTGACTTCTGGCCGGAGCGTCATGAGCGACTGCGGCACTGAACTGCACATCTGACCCATGAACCTGACAAGTCAAAATTTATGTAGCATTAGGATTTGTGTAGCCAAGTCTGTATCAAGCAGGATAAGCGCGAAAATTCTCCACAGATGTTTACATTTTAGATTCCGTGCGTCATGTCATGAGCGACGGTGTTCGAAAACCAAAAACAAACGAATTCCTTGTTTATGGAGTATTAATTGATCGACAATTCAAGCTGAGCAGAGAAGATATCATAGACTGCAAAGATATTTGTTACGTTCTAAAAAGACAGTCGGAACTCAGGACCAATATGATCTGTTTTTTTAACCCCGTTTTGAAACTGTGTAACACGTCACTTATGTAATAATGTACTACTTGAACTCGGAGATAAGCTAAGCAAGTATCGACGCCGGCGCCACTGAGACTGTCTGTCAAAAACACCGAGTTAACTTCCGCAGTACTTGCGTAGTTTAAAAAGTTTCTTGAGACTACTTTTATATAAGATGTAAAAGGTCCTGTATTAGTTTATTTTTACAAACAATGACAACTTACGTGAAATACGCGTGCTGAAAGATATTCTTGTCGTGCAGAAAGTGCATATTATCGTCCCATATCCACTTGAGCAAGTCGGGCGGCAGTTCGACACTCGGCGCCGCGTCGCTTCGCCGCTCCACCGCCGCGGGCGACTCGCCTGCTGTCGACGACTGTACGAATAAAGTTGATTTGAGAAGGGAACTTTATTTCTGAGATAACAAGATCTAAAATTGGCTAGCCAATCGTTGTTGTTGGAAGCAAAAGTAACGGTAGGCCAAAGAAAAATTCGATGTCTTAAGATATTTTTCGGTTTCAATACCGAAAAGTTAGAAACAAAGGTGATAATGTCCACAATTTTCATAAAGATCGAAGAAATTATGGGTTGACCAAATTCACAAAAAAAGTGACAGTCACAAAAATTACCAGAAACCGAATACACTTTTATTTTTCTGCGTGTTTATGACCCTATTTTTATAATTCGAATTCAAGTCACCTGCAGAAGTATCTTCCTCAACTGTCAGATATTTTTGCGGCCTTCACCGAGGAAGATACTGTTGGAGGTGACTATACAGCATTTGCCGTCCGAACATTCAAATCAAAGAGAACTATGATAATTGAAACAAAGTGTAAAATACCTGCGCCTCCTCCTGCGCACCGCACTCAGACCCGCGCTGGCTCCGCGGCGGACTCAGCTCGTAGAACAGCATGTACGCGCTGTTGGTCTTCTCGAACGAGAAGTCCATGAACTTGTCCGTCACCGAGTCGTAGGTTTTGCTCTGAAATATAAGCATACAATCAGGGAAATTATTCCAACGCGCTTTCGTTTTGGTAGATTCAAAAAGTCAAGTATGAACAAACTAGTTTAGAAACTAGTCATCTTTGCGTTAATGTGTCTGGTTTGGAGTTAAAAATATTCAAGGAGATTGCGAAGGAAATCATAAGTAAGAGGTTATGAGCCATTCCAAATCAAGGCCTTTTGAGAGTAGGGGTCCCCTAACTTTTATGTCCGACGGTCAGACCCGCGCCTCCACCTTTTGCGGGCTTGAGTTTTACGAAACTACTTAGCCCTTTTCTTCGGTAGTTTGGGGAGCCCTTTAGAGTATTTGGAGACCGGAATATCAAGAAAACTGCTATAGGGCTGCTAGTCATTCACAGGTATATCTAAAAATCCGACGACGACTTATGATCTTAAAGTGGCGGGTATGAACATGTTCCATATGAGCGTTACCGTCATCTCCCCACCGAAGCACTCGGCGGCGATGTGCGCCGGGTCAAAGGGCTTGACCTCGGCGTCGTTGAACAGCAGCCAGCGGTCGTGGAGCGCGTGCTGCCGGTCCCTGATGACGGAGTAGCAGTGGCCGCGCCGGTTTCGACATGATGCTAGTGTGGCGGGTGTGAACATGTTCCATATGAGCGTTACCGTCATCTCCCCACCGAAGCACTCGGCCGCGATGTGCGCCAGGTCGAAGGGCTTGACCTCGGCGTCGTTGAACAGCAGCCAGCGGTCGTGGTGCGCGTGCTGCCGGTCCCTGATGAAGGAGTAGCAGTGGCCGCGCCGGTTTGGACATGATGCTAGTGTGGCGGGTGTGAACATGTTCCATATGAGCGTTACCGTCATCTCCCCGCCGAAGCACTCGGCGGCGATGTGCGCCGGGTCGAAGGGCTTGACCTCGGCGTCGTTGAACAGCAGCCAGCGGTCGTGGTGCGCGTGCTGCCGGTCCCTGATGAAGGAGTAGCAGTGGCCGCGCCGGTTTGGACATGATGCTAGTGTGGCGGGTGTGAACATGTTCCATATGAGCGTTACCGTCATCTCCCCGCCGAAGCACTCGGCGGCGATGTGCGCCGGGTCGAAGGGCTTGACCTCGGCGTCGTTGAACAGCAGCCAGCGGTCGTGGTGCGCGTGCTGCCGGTCCCTGATGAACGAGTAGTAGTGCCCGCCGTCCGCGGTCCCGGTGTGGACTGTTACGCCTATTAGCTCGTATCTGGTGACATAAATTTTAAATAAAAAAAGGACCGACTTCACTTAGGATCCGCTATTCCAAGAGGAAGTGGCCGAGTTGCTGTAAAAAATTGTGAAATCAATATAGGTGTGCCTATAATAGTTGCAAGAGTTTCATGTACGAGGGTTGATCATTAAGTACCCGTGTTAAGAATGAAGAGGCATCTTTTTTTGATTTTTTTTATTTTTTTTTCAACGTAATCCCCTTGAAGGTCTTTGCACTTTTGCCAACGTTCCGGCCACTTTTTTAACCCTTCCAAAAAATACGTTTTCTCAAACTCTGCGAAATACGCTTCTGTCTTGGCGTAAACCTCTTCGTTAGAGCTGTATTTTCTTCCCCCGAGCCAAGTTTTCATATTGGGGAAGAGAAAGAAGTCGCAGGGAGCCAGATCAGGGGAATATGGTGGGTGCGGCAACAATTCGTAGCGAAGTTTCTCCAACTTGGCAGCGACAATTCTGGATGAATGTGCTGGTGCGTTATCGTGGTGATACAATACTTTTTTCTTTGCCAAGTGGGGCCGTGTCTCCTTCAATTTGTTATCGAATCGGTCTAATAATTCACTATAATACTGGCCTGTGATCTTTTTACCTTTCTGCAAGAAGTCAATGAGTATTATTCCCTTCGAATCCCAAGAAATCGTGGCCATGACTTTTCCGGCAGATGGGATCGTTTTTGCCTTCTTTGGAGCCGATTCGTAAGGAAAAATCCATTGTTTGGACTGACGCTTGGTTTCTGGTGTATAATAATGTATCCAGGTTTCGTCAACGGTGACAACTCGACGCATAAACTCCTTCGGGTTTCGCTCAAAGAGATCCAAACACTGCTTCGACATTGACATCCGAATCCGCTTGTTTTCATCCGTTAGCAAACGCGGCACCCATCGCGCGGACACCTTTATCATGTGCAGCTTATTATGCAATATACTGATAACCGATCCGTACGACACGCCTACAGTCTCAGCTAATTCGCGGACTTTAGTTCGTCGATCAGCGAGAATCATATTGTGGACTTTTTTAATGACGTCCTCGGTAACCACATCCACTGGGCGCCCTGGCCGCTCTTCATCAAAAACACTTGTGCGACCCCGTTTGAATTCATTGAACCAATATCTTACGGTTGTCATAGACGGTGAAAGGCCCCCATAGACAGCATCTAACTTCGCTTTTATTTCATCGCATGTTTTTCCATCCAAATATAAAAACCTAATTACGGAACGGTATTGTTCTTTTTCCATTTTATCGAAATATACCAAACCCGTGTGATAAAACCTGCTACTAAATAAAACGTGATGCATTATTTTTTTAATATTTATGTTTTTTTTATTCGTAAAAGCACTAGGAACACGGCGGTAATGCCAACCTATCTCATCAGCGCCATCTGTTTCCAAAACCGGGTACTTCTTGATCGACCCTCGTATGTATAAATTTGCAAAATAAAACCTAGAAATACTTACTCGTAATGTTCTTCAGTATCCAAGTTATCTTCAGACTCTGTGCTTGGACTACTGTCACCCTCCTTTTTCGTGTCCGCAGATTTTCTTTTCTCTTCTGAAAATTAATCAAGTCTTAACAAGTTGTCCTTTAAGCGGTCCTAAATATTGTAACACTTCTTAAGCGAGGTTTAGACTAGCAAGTTTACTTGCGCCAAAGTAGGGACGCAGATATATGCTAGAATGAAATAGTGATATCCGTCCCTACTTGCCGCAAGTAAACTTGCTAGTCTAAACCTCGCTTTAAGTTCTTAGAGTTTTATGAAAATTTGTCATACGATTTTGAACTTTATCTCCAGAGCCTAAGGTCCAAGTTTTACCTTGATACTGCGCCGGCATGAGGTGCTTCTCGACATATCCGGACATGTCCAGCCGCATGGGGAAGGAGAAGTGCGTGTTGACTTTCTCCTTCAACATGGTCAACATGTTGAACGTGTACCGCATCGTGTTGAAACAGAGGATGCGCGGGAGTTTCTTGAAACAGGCTCTGTAACAACATACCAAATTTTATAATTTCAATTCTTGACGCGTCCCAGGATGCTCAGGTGTTTTTTTATGACTCTCCCTTAGTTAATGAAAAACCCATTTTTTTATATAAGTTTACGAGGCCTTTCATTCCTGTAAGGAACGTTATTAAAACGCATCAACTATTTTTTATTTGTAAAAATGCGGTATCCTCGCCTACTGCATTATTTATCTCTAAGTATCAATCAACGTTAATTAAAAAACTAGGGAAAGTCTCTAATTCCATTTTCTTGAAGCATCATGGGATATGGGAGCTGCCCTCTCCGACACTTTAGGCAATCCACCCTGTATAAGACTACAAACACTCACCGTTTCTCGGCGCGCACTTTAGCCGCGCACTGCGAGCACGTGTAGCAGTTGTCGCCCTCCAGCGTGTCCTTGACCGTGACCTCGTCGAGGCTCTGGTGCAGGTTCCGCATGTCGGCCACTTGGCAACGTACTGTATAGAACTCTTCCAGAGTCCTGGATACGTGTGGGCAGTCCTGTTTGAAAAAAAATTTGCTGTTAATATAAACTTTTCGTAGAAAAACCTTAAGGTTACAAAAAGGGAGGAATCTAGGACCTTGCCATAAACATCAAGCTTGACTTCAATGCGCTGAAATGCTTTGACTTAGCTTACGCTTCCAACGAGATCTGTTGAAGCGAGTTCTACCCGATCTGAGTGAGTGGAGTGGAATCCAGCTAATGCGAGATTGGATGCTGGATCGCTAAACCTAGCCTAGCCCAGAAGACTTTAGCAAGAAACTCAGCTAGGCCCGACGACCATTGGACACTCTATTCGGTACACGGCGGTACCGGGTGGACAAGGGACTGAACGAGAGGCACATCCCCCACAACAGGAACGCACATTATACGAGGTGTAACAAAACTAATGGTGATCCTTTTAAGGGCATAATTGGTATTGTATTCTTATTACGAAAAAGTGAGAATTTTTTTTTATCGCGCGATAGAAATCTCGTTTTAGTATGGAGGGTCGGCCAGCTGGGACCACCTGTCCAATAGAAAAAAAAATTTTTTTTCGTGTCCAAAAATTTTTCTCCTACTTTTTCTTACTCGTAATACGATACCAATTATGCCCTTAAACGGATCACCAGTATTTTTGTTACACCCTGTAGAAATAGAAATCGTATATTCATGGCAAAGTGTTCAAACAGGTAAAAAGTAGAAACAGTAAACAACACATAATGTAACACTTAGTAGCCACGAAATGGTCTCAATCCAAGCTGGTGCTAGCCTGGCTACTGGCTAGGCTAACGCTGGTCTTCCATTTCATCTGCTGCTCTTCATTTTTTTGTTTTTTTTTTTGTCATTATGATGACGGAAAATAAAAAACAAAATATGAAAACACGCCAATATAACTTTCAGAAAATCTCACCAATGAAACAACATTGTTGCTAAGCACGCCACAGAACAGCGTCTTGACTAGCTTCTTCAGCTCCGGCGTCATCTCCTCAAGCTTGGAGACCAGGTCGATGAAGAACTCCGCCATATCCTTCTGTTCCCCCGTGTTGAGAGGCTGGTGGTCCATTTGGTACACTTTGCAGAAACTTCGAGGGTTGTAGGCTTTTCTTTCACTCTCCTGTAAAAAAAAAACGTTTGTAAATAACGATGATTCACTGTTTTACTATTGTGCCGAGAATAAATTCACAATTAGTAACAATTTACAAAGTCAGAACAGTCTTTGCTTACATGATATTTTTATCATTTGCGCAACACAGCGGCGCGTGATTGCGGCATCATCTACAAGTGTTGCATGCTGCATGTAGCATGCGGCTCCCGAGCCGACACTACACTCACCATGAGATACGCGAACATCCTCTGCATCTCATGCAACGTGGCCGCATGCCGGCTGTGCGCAGGGTCAGCGCGCAACACTGCGGCGCGCGCTTGCGGCATCATGTACAAGTGTTGCATGCACGACGCCATGTAGCACGTGGCCCCGAGGTTCGTGAGGCCGACGTAGCCGCATTCCGAGCGGGATTCTTCCGCCGGCCAGTAGTCCCAGGGATATGAGGATTGTGGGCCTGAAAAATAGTCATAGTCGTCATAGATATAGAAGGTGTATCATAGTCTGGCAAGCCATTTCTGTCTTTGAAAGTGCGAAATATTAACTTTCTGGTGATGGAACATTCGGCTGCATTTCTAAAGGTGTTAAATGCGAGTTACTGACCCTAAACTTGACTTCTCCCGTCTCCACGTCCTCCACGAGGACTTATTTTATTTTCATTTGTGAAAACTCTTGCGGGCTTACAGTTGTCCAAAAAACGCTCGTAAGTGGCAAAAGTTTTGTAGTGACCTGGTTTATGGTGGTCCATGAGCTTGTTGTGCAGCACCATGTAGTTGCCGGGCGCGCCGCGGACCAGCTCCACCAGCAGGTCGTAGGCCGCGGAGCGCGACTTCTGCGACTTGCACTTCGGCAGGTTCCGGTGCTCAGGGTTTGGCACGTCGAACAGAAACGAGAACACCTGCAGAGATAATAGTTTGTTAGTCATTGGAATACGGCGATCAACGATAACGGACCTACGGCAAATTTAGTGAACTGCAAACTCGGTGCGACTCTCTATGATCTCCCGTTTATACGTGACAAGCGGATCTGTTACTTCCTTACCATTTCTAACGTCCTGGTACCCTGCTCCGAGGTCTTGAACCTCAGCGGGTGTTTGAGCAGGTGTGTGAGCAGACTCAGCTGCCCATAGAGCCCGTCGTCGGGCTTACACGGTTCAGTTCGCTTCTCTATGATCTCCCGTTTATACGTGACAAGCGGATCTGTTACATCCTTACCATTTCTAACGTCCTGGTACCCTGCTCCGAGGTCTTGAACCTCAGCGGGTGTTTGAGCAGGTGTGTGAGCAGACTCAGCTGCCCATAGAGCCCGTCGTCGGGCTTACACGGTTCAGTTCGCTTCTCTATGATCTCCCGTTTATACGTGACAAGCGGATCTGTTACTTCCTTACCATTTCTAACGTCCTGGTACCCTGCTCCGAGGTCTTGAACCTCAGCGGGTGTTTGAGCAGGTGTGTGAGCAGACTCAGCTGCCCATAGAGCCCGTCGTCGGGCTTACACGGTTCAGTTCGCTTCTCTATGATCTCCCGTTTATACGTGACAAGCGGATCTGTTACTTCCCTACCATTTCTAACGTCCTGGTACCCTGCTCCGAGGTCTTGAACCTCAGCGGGTGTTTGAGCAGGTGTGTGAGCAGACTCAGCTGCCCACAGAGCCCGTCGTCGGGCGTGCACGGCTCGGTCCACTTCTCTATAATCTCCCATTCATATGTGGCAAGCGGATCTGTTACTGCCTTACCATTTCTAACGTCCTGGTACCCTGCTCCGAAGTCTTGAACCTCAGCGGGTGTTTGAGCAGGTGTGTGAGCAGACTCAGCTGCCCATAGAGCCCGTCGTCGGGCGTACACGGTTCAGTCCGCTTCTCTATGATTTCCCGTTTTTCGAGCGACGACCGGATCTGTTCGCACAGCTCGTTCAAGTCTGGCGCGCCGCTGTCTTCTGACGTCGCACCTTCTACAACAGTTTTAGAGATTGAATGGTTTATTACAAATGTTTGTTGCAAACTTGTAGTGGTCGCTTTGCCCGATTCGCGATGGATGTTGACAGCTGTTGTCAAAAAAACCTCTAGCCACGATGCTTGGTGAAAAAATCGATCGAAAAAACCCTTATAGATTGAAATCCGTCGATAAAAATCGTACTTTACTTTGACTAGTATTCTGACCTTTGAAGAAATCCTCAGGAAGGCCGTCGATGAGCCTGCACACCAACCAGAAGTAGTCCCGACACGCGGGGCCGTACGGCTCCTTGCCTTCTTCCGCGTGATGATGGACCACCTACGAATACCATTTTTATAGTAAGGCAAAGAAAACCAAGATACATTATAATCTTTTAAAATGTTTGATAAAGTAAGTGAAAATCCCTTCGAATAATAATGTAAAGGTGTCTCTAAACAAGACTTACTGAAAATATGGCTCGTGAAAATTTGTAACCAGTCTTATCCCGTAATAACATTGTCAGAGAAAGTGCCGCCCGAGTCGTTCGTGGGGCCATTTTTGGGCTGATTGTGTATCCCTATCCTAGTACAATTTTGATCGGTGTTCCAGAAAAAAACATGGATTTTGGATTACATGGATTTTAAGAGAGGGAGAAAATGTATATGCTCTAAATAAGGCGCGTGCGAATTCGCGGTACAAGTTAGTTTTCAACCGACTTCAAGATTTCGAAGAAGGATGTTCTCAATTCGTCGGGATATTTGTTTGTTCTTTTTTTGCTATATTTTTTATGTATGTTCACTGATTATTCGAAGACGGCTGTACCTAAGTGAAATCGATTATTTTTTGTTTAAAATGATTGTAATGGGGATGGTGGATGTTACCTCGACGTGTTGGTGTTGATGCTGGTGGCGCATGTCGGCGGCGCGGGGCAGGTGCTCCAGCAGCAGCTGCAGCAGCGGCGCCAGCACCGCCACCTCGCCGCGCGAGCACAGCCGGTACAGCGCGCCGCCGGCTTCGCGACGAACCTGCACCAGATATTCAACATTATATTAATAGCAGAACTTATGTAGAGCAGCACAGCCTAAGAACTATTTGAAGCTCAAGTCAATCGCGCCATCTGCGTGTAAGCCACCTAAAGATACCCAAAATGTTGGAATTGTCACCTGCACTGCTACTCCACCAAGTAACGAATATAGTATTTTATGCAATAGTTGTATAAGAGGGTTCAAAAAAGGTGAGTGGCGTGTGTAACAATTTGAGGCGAAGCCGAAAATTGTTAATAAAGACGCCATGAGCCTTTTTTGACCTACTTATACAACGTTGCATACATTACTTTTTCTACGACTAGTGATTAAATAAAGCACAAGATTAAACGCAGTTTGCTTTAAGAAATAGCGAGAAGTTGAAAAGTGGTGGCAAATTACAGTTGAGAGAACGTAATCATAGACACGGTAATTTTTTTTTTTTCAAATGTCATCAACTTACTTCCTTTAAACCGCTATTAGACATTGCAACCTGCAGGGCCCAATCTGTTGTGTACCCTGCCTCTCCCTGCCCTCCTTCAGCTCCCTACGGGCCCTACAATTAATTACACCTACCAACCTGACAGATTGGGCCCTGCAGGTTGCAATGTCTAATACCGCTTTTTTTCCTTATGTTGGCAGTAATTATTTTAGTTTTGTTATTGTTCCAAACCATATGAATTCAGTTGTTTGTTAAGAGGCCTTAGTCCCGTGAACGTTCCTCAATTTCACGATTTCTTACTCGATAGATGGCGTTAGCGCTCAGTACACGGCCGCTGGCAATAACAAGGACGATACGCACGCTCCAATAGTCTTGATCGTTTTCAACTTCAATTACAAGCAAAATTATTTTTACGCATAAGTTTTACAGACTTTTTATTTTCTTTTACATGGAAGAGAGAATTATACGCAACTAAAATCAATAGGCCTGTTGGAGGTACAGTCGCCATCAGATATATCGGAGCGGCCAAGGTGGTCACAAATATCTGAACAACGCCTTTATTATCAAGGTGATAAGGTGCTTGTTCAGATATTTTTGAGTACCGTGGCCGCTCCGATATATTTGATGGCGACTGTACTCAAAAATATCTGAACAACGCTTCTATTGTCAAGGCGATAATGTGCACGTTCAGATATTTTTGAGTACCTTGGCTGCTCCGTACTGTCACCATCGCGTGCATGTACAGTCGCCATCAAATATATCGGAGCGGCCAGGGTACTCAAAAATATCTGAACATGCACTTTATTGCCCTGATAATAGAGGCGTTGTTCAGATATTTCTGACCACCTTGGCCGCTCCGATATATTTGATGGCGACTGTACTGTCACCATCAGATATGATTGAGCGGCCCGACCAGTCATGTGCATTTTATCTAAGTTCGCCATTATATCTGGAGTCGTTTTTTTTAATACATGGTGGAAAACTAGCGCACGGCCTGCCTTATAGATTAAGCTCCCATTGCATGAAACCTTACCTCACACGGTGGCAGAGCAGACACATACTACAGCGATAGATAATACTTAGGAACACTGGACTATAGTAGGTTGCCATGGCACAGCCTGGAAGAACATAGTTTTTTTTGAATTTTAAAACGTTAATTTTTACCAAAATTTACATCATAAGGTGGCAGATTGAAACCTTTACCCATCGAAAGAGACCCCTTTGGTGACCCGAACCCGCATAGGTTGCCAGCCCTAAACCTGGTAGATTTCCAGGTCAGCCATGTTTTATGAGGCCAAAAAATGGGGTAATTTACCTCATCAGGTGGCAAGCTGAAATTGATGCAGATCGATAGCCCTTGGCGTGCCATTCACGAATATATAGGGTTGCCTGCCATCAGCCTGGTAGTTTTTCTGGTCAGCCTCCTCAAAGTATCGATTTAGTAACTTGGACCAACGAGAAATTCATGTACAGACGCTAAAATTCGAGGAATATTTTAGTGCGAACCGTGATATTTAATTAAAATCTATATATTGACAGTCTTGCAATGCATACGTGTTGAAATAATAGGGTAAATGAACAAGTTCTGGTCATTTCTTACTAATTATATAGATGACTACCGGAAAACTTAGACTGCGGGTAATATTGAGGACGCCGCGACAATAAATCATCAGTGTGTGACGTAAAATTGGTTAATCATCTCATTTCCGCAATCTCCTATTACTGCTTCGCTTAAATATGCTCAATCTGTGGGTGAAAAAACACCCTGACTTGGGTACTTTGATTACTGCGTGAAGTCATAATATATACGACCGACGCCTACCAGAGCACTCCTACTACTGAAGGGTAAGCATATATACTATAGGGCTGCTATCCCCTGGAAATAGGCCGCGCCCGTGCATCCCGTATCCGTCATGACAGTATTTTCAAATATGGGAAATAAATGTTTCCGTTTAAGTTCAAAGTTCACTTAATGTTAAACGTGACATATACCTAAGATCTACGTACGGTCATGCTGGATATTATAATTATTTAAGAATCATAGGACATCATTAATCACTAAGTATTTTGTTCTTACCTCTTTTCCATTTCAATTGGGATTGGGCCTCTTCGTATACAGGCACCAGGACTTTCAGTCTAGTTGGGTATTCGATGGTTCGTTATTCAGGGCCGAACCCGCATAGGTCGCCAGCCCCAAGCCTGAGAGATTTCAAGGTCAACCATGTTCCATGAGGCCAGTAAATGGGATAATTTACCCCATCAGATGGCAAGATGAAACTGATGTAGATTGATAGCTCTAGGCGTTCCATTCACCAGAATATGGGTTTGCCTGCCATCAGCCTGGCAGTTTTTTTGGTTAGCCTCCCTAAACTATCGATGTTAATATCTTGGAAACAAGAGAAATTCGCGTAGAGATACTAACATTCAAAGTATATTTAAATGCAAACCTTAATATTTAATTCAATCTACACATTGTGAGTCTTGCACTTCATACGTGTTGAAATAATAGGGCAAATGAATCAGTTGTGGTCATTTCTCATTAGTATTATCGGTTTTTAGGGTTCCGTAGCCAAAATGGCAAAAACGGAACCCTTATAGTTTCGCCATGTCCGTCCGTCCGTCCGTCCGTCCATCCGCGGTCTAGCTCAGTGACCGTTAGCACTAGACAGCTGAAATTTGGTTTGAATATGTGTATTAACCAAGCCGACAAAACGGTAGAATAAAAACGCGAAAAATATATTTTGTTAGGGTACCTCCCGTACACGTGAAGTGGGGGGCGAAATTTTTTTTCGTTCCAACCAAGTTGTGTGGGGTATTTAAAAAGAATTAGGGTCTTCTAGAGCAGTTTTTGGATAAAACTAATACTTTCGGAAATAATAGCTCCAAAAGTTTAAAACAGGGCGTCCCCCCCCCCCCCCCCCCCATCTAACTTTTGAATCGTGGGTCCTAAAAAAAAAAAACATGAAACAGAGGCGTAATGAGTACCTTCAATGAAAACTATATTGAAATAAATCGGTTGACCCGTTTTTGAGTTATCATTCAAAAACCCATAGTGAAAGGACATTAGTAAAAATGACGTAAGCGCCGCCAAAATACCCGTAAGAAATGACCTTTTGAATTAATGGTCTCAGTTTACTGAACCCTACACTGAGCATGGCCCGACATGCTGTTGGCCGGTTTTTCTTTCAATGTAGTGATCCTACAAACTTCATGTTTTTTTTTACATCTCGTGTTCTTGAAATCCCTCGCTACGCTCAAGATTCAAACTTAGAATCACTCGCTTCGCTCGTGATTCAAGTATATAATCTTTCGCTTACTCGGGACTCAAAATCAACACTCGCAAGAAAAACCAACTTTCCTCTCTTGTTGCACAAATAACTATTTCCAGTTTTTATTCTACCATTTAGTCGGCTTAGTTCATGCACATATTCAAACAAAATTTCAGCTTTCTAGTGCTAGAGGTCACTAAGCTAGACCGCGGACGGACGGACGGACGGATGAACGGACGGACGGACGGACGGACGGACATGGCGAAACTATAAGGGTTCCGTTTTTGCCATTTTGGCTACGGAATCCTAAAAACCGAAAATACCAATGAGAAATGCCCACGACTGATTCATTTGCCCTATTATTTCAACACGTATGAAGTGCAAGACTCACAATGTGTAGATTTAAGTAAATATCAAGGTTTGCATTTAAATATACTTTGAATGTTAGTATCTCTACGCGAATTTCTCTTGTTTCCAAGATATTAACATCGATAGTTTAGGAAGGCTAACCAAAAAAACTGCCAGGCTGATGGCAGGCAAACCCATATTCTCGTGAATGGAACGCCTAGAGCTATCGATCTACATCAGTTTCATCTTGCCATCTGATGGGGTAAATTATCCCATTTACTGGCCTCATGGAACATGGTTGACCTTGAAATCTCTCAGGCTTGGGGCTGGCGACCTATGCGGGTTCGGCCCTGAATAACGAACCATCGAATACCCAACTAGACTGAAAGTCCTGGTGCCTGTATACGAAGAGGCCCAATCCCAATTGAAATGGAAAAGAGGTAAGAACAAAATACTTAGTGATTAATGATGTCCTATGATTCTTAAATAATTATAATATCCAGCATGACCGTACGTAGATCTTAGGTATATGTCACGTTTAACATTAAGTGAACTCTGAACTTAAACGGAAACATTTATTTCCCATATTTGAAAATACTGTCATGACGGATACAGGATGCACGGGCGCGGCCTATTTCCAGGGGATAGCAGCCCTATAGTATATATGCTTACCCTTCAGTAGTAGGAGTGCTCTGGTAGGCGTCGGTCGTATATATTATGACTTCACGCAGTAATCAAAGTACCCAAGTCAGGGTGTTTTTTCACCCACAGATTGAGCATATTTAAGCGAAGCAGTAATAGGAAATTGCGGAAATGAGATGATTAACCAATTTTACGTCACACACTGATGATTTATTGTCGCGGCGTCCTCAATATTACCCGCAGTCTAAGTTTTCCGGTAGTCATCTATATAATTAGTAAGAAATGACCAGAACTTGTTCATTTACCCTATTATTTCAACACGTATGCATTGCAAGACTGTCAATATATAGATTTTAATTAAATATCACGGTTCGCACTAAAATATTCCTCGAATTTTAGCGTCTGTACATGAATTTCTCGTTGGTCCAAGTTACTAAATCGATACTTTGAGGAGGCTGACCAGAAAAACTACCAGGCTGATGGCAGGCAACCCTATATATTCGTGAATGGCACGCCAAGGGCTATCGATCTGCATCAATTTCAGCTTGCCACCTGATGAGGTAAATTACCCCATTTTTTGGCCTCATAAAACATGGCTGACCTGGAAATCTACCAGGTTTAGGGCTGGCAACCTATGCGGGTTCGGGTCACCAAAGGGGTCTCTTTCGATGGGTAAAGGTTTCAATCTGCCACCTTATGATGTAAATTTTGGTAAAAATTGACGTTTTAAAATTCAAAAAAAACTATGTTCTTCCAGGCTGTGCCATGGCAACCTACTATAGTCCAGTGTTCCTAAGTATTATCTATCGCTGTAGTATGTGTCTGCTCTGCCACCGTGTGAGGTAAGGTTTCATGCAATGGGAGCTTAATCTATTATGGTAAGAGGTGAGGGTAGGGACTGGTAGTTGTTTTCGGCTAATTTGAGGGTGTGAATTTTAAAAATGATATCTGTTTTAAAATCCAAGATGGCGGTCATACACTTTTTGTGAAAAATCGTCATGGTAGTCATTTTGTGCTAATTGATGGGTGCAGATTTCGAAAAAAATGTCTGTTTTCAAATCCAAGATGGCGGTCATACACTTTTTGTGAAAAATCGTGATGGTAGTCATTTTCTGCTAATTGATGGGTGCAGATTTCGAAAAAAATGTCTGTTTTCAAATCCAAGATGGCGGTCATACACTTTTTGTGAAAAATCGTGATGGTAGTCATTTTCTGCTAATTGATGGGTGCAGATTTCAAAAATAATGTCTGTTTTCAAATCCAAGATGGCGGTCATACACTTTTTGTGAAAAATCGTCATGGTAGTCGTTTTCGGCTAATTAGGGGCTCTAGATTTCAAAAATAATGTCTGTTTCAAAATCAAAGATGGCGGTCATACACTTTTTGTGAAAAATCGTCATGGTAGTCATTTTCTGCTAATTGATGGGTGCAGATTTCGAAAATAATGTCGGTTTTCAAATCCAAGATGGCGGTCATACACTTTTTGTGAAAAATCGTCATGGTAGTCATTTTCTGCTAATTGATGGGTGCAGATTTCGAAAATAATGTCGGTTTTCAAATCCAAGATGGCGGTCATACACTTTTTGTGAAAAATCGTCATGGTAGTCGTTTTCGTCTAATTAGGGGCTCTAGATTTCAAAAATAATGTCTGTTTCAAAATCAAAGATGGCGGTCATACACTTTTTGTGAAAAATCGTCATGGTAGTCATTTTCTGCTAATTGATGGGTGCAGATTTCGAAAATAATGTCGGTTTTCAAATCCAAGATGGCGGTCATACACTTTTTGTGAAAAATCGTCATGGTAGTCATTTTCTGCTAATTGATGGGTGCAGATTTCGAAAATAATGTCGGTTTTCAAATCCAAGATGGCGGTCATACACTTTTTGTGAAAAATCGTCATGGTAGTCATTTTCTGCTAATTGATGGGTGCAGATTTCAAAAATAATGTCTGTTTTCAAATCCAAGATGGCGGTCATACACTTTTTGTGAAAAATCGTCATGGTAGTCGTTTTCGGATAATTAGGGGCTCTAGATTTCAAAAATAATGTCTGTTTCAAAATCAAAGATGGCGGTCATACAGTTTTGGAAAAAATCATGACGGTAGTCATTTTCTGCTAATGGATGGGTGCAGATTTCGAAAATAATGTCGGTTTTCAAATCCAAGATGGCGGTCATACACTTTTAGTGAAAAATCGTCATGGTAGTCATTTTCTGCTAATTGATGGGTGCAGATTTCGAAAATAATGTCGGTTTTCAAATCCAAGATGGCGGCCATACACTTTTTGTGAAAAATCGTCATGGTAGTCATTTTCTGCTAATTGATGGGTGCAGATTTCAAAAATAATGTCTGTTTTCAAATCCAAGATGGCGGTCATACACTTTTTGTGAAAAATCGTCATGGTAGTCGTTTTCGGCTAATTAGGGGCTCTAGATTTCAAAAATAATGTCTGTTTCAAAATCAAAGATGGCGGTCATACACTTTTTGTGAAAAATCGTCATGGCAGTCATTTTCTGCTAATTGATGGGTGCAGATTTCGAAAATTATGTCTGTTTTCAAATCCAAGATGGCGGTCATACATTTTTTGTGAAAAATCGTCATGGTAGTCATTTTCTGCTAATTGATGGGTGCAGATTTCAAAAATAATGTCTGTTTTCAAATCCAAGATGGCGGTCATACACTTTTTGTGAAAAATCGTCATGGTAGTCGTTTTCGGCTAATTAGGGGCTCTAGATTTAAAAAATTATGTCTGTTTCAAAATGCAAGATGGCGGTCATACAGTTTTGGAAAAAATCATGACGGTAGTCATTTTCTGCTAATGGATGGGTGCAGATTTCGAAAATAATGTCGGTTTTCAAATCTAAGATGGCGGTCATACACTTTTTGTGAAAAATCGTCATGGTAGTCGTTTTCGGCTAATTAGGGGCACTTTTCTGCTAAACGACGCCTTGTACCGAAGACATTGCTAGTCACAAAAGGACCGACTAAGTGCTTCGTTAAAATAAGATCAGCTTAAGTAAGACTACCAGTATGAGCATGAATGTTACCAATATGAGATCAAGTTGTAGATACCATACATTTTACACGTTACACAAATAGATACTACAACCAAATAGTAAAAAGAAAAACCTAAGTACGATACATAACACAGGGTTCCGTACCCTCAATGTGAAATAAAGTGGACGGATGAACGGATAGACAGATGAATGGACGGATGGACACATAGACATAATTTTGACTATACACACGTAGGTATTTCTAGTGACCAAACCCTGACTCCATCATGAGACCCTGGACCCGATCTCAAGCGAAAGTGCTCGTCAAGCTAAGGCTAATGAGCCCAAACACGATGGAGTTGTGATGGTTACATAGGCAGTTCTGGTGACCAACTCCTGGCTCCATCATGAGACCTTGGACTTCATCTCAAGCGGAAGTGCTCGTCAAGCTAAGTCTAATGAGCCCAAACACGATGGAGTTGTGATGAGTATATAGGCAGTTCTTGTGACCAAACCCTGACTCCATCATGAGACCCTGGACCTCATCTCAAGTGGGAGTGCCCGTCAAGCTAAGTCTAACGAGCCCAAACACGATGGAGTTGTGATGAGTAGATAGGCAGTTCCGGTGACCAACTCCTGGCTCCATCATGAGACCCTGGACCTCATCTCAAGTGGGAGCGCTCGTCAAGCTAAGTCTAACGAGCCCAAACACGATGGAGTTGTGATGAGTAGATAGGCAGTTCCGGTGACCAACTCCTGACTCCATCATGAGACCCTGGACCTCATCTCAAGTGGGAGTGCCCGTCAAGCTAAGTCTAACGAGCCCAAACACGATGGAGTTGTGATGAGTAGATAGGCAGTTCCGGTGACCAACTCCTGACTCCATCATGAGACCCTGGACCTCATCTCAAGTGGGAGCGCTCGTCAAGCTAAGTCTAACGAGCCCAAACACGATGGAGTTGTGATGAGTAGATAGGCAGTTCCGGTGACCAACTCCTGACTCCATCATGAGACCCTGGACCTCATCTCAAGTGGGAGTGCCCGTCAAGCTAAGTCTAACGAGCCCAAACACGATGGAGTTGTGATGAGTAGATAGGCAGTTCCGGTGACCAACTCCTGACTCCATCATGAGACCCTGGACCTCATCTCAAGTGGGAGCGCTCGTCAAGCTAAGTCTAACGAGCCCAAACACGATGGAGTTGTGATGAGTAGATAGGCAGTTCCGGTGACCAACTCCTGACTCCATCATGAGACCCTGGACCTCATCTCAAGTGGGAGCGCTCGTCAAGCTAAGTCTAACGAGCCCAAACACGATGGAGTTGTGATGAGTAGATAGGCAGTTCCGGTAACCAACTCCTGACTCCATCATGAGACCTTGGACCTCATCTCAAGTGGGAGTGCTCGTCAAGCTAAGTGTAACGAGCCCAAACACGATGGAGTTGTGATGAGTAGATAGGCAGTTCCGGTGACCAACTCCTGACTCCATCATGAGACCCTGGACCTCATCTCAAGTGGGAGCGCTCGTCAAGCTAAGTCTAACGAGCCCAAACACGATGGAGTTGTGATGAGTAGATAGGCAGTTCCGGTGACCAACTCCTGACTCCATCATGAGACCCTGGACCTCATCTCAAGTGGGAGCGCTCGTCAAGCTAAGTCTAACGAGCCCAAACACGATGGAGTTGTGATGAGTAGATAGGCAGTTCCGGTGACCAAATCCTGATTCCATCATGAGACCCTAGACCTCATCTCAAGTGGGAGCGCTCGTCAAGCTAAGTCTAACGAGCCTAAACACGATGGAGTTGTGATGAGTAGATAGGCAGCACCGCTGACCGACTCCTGACTCCATCATGAGACCCTGGACCTCATCTCAAGTGGGAGCGCTCGTCAAGCTAAGTCTAACGAGCCCAAACACGATGGAGTTGTGATGAGTAGATAGGCAGTTCCGGTGACCAACTCCTGACTCCATCATGAGACCCTGGACCTCATCTCAAGTGGGAGTGCCCGTCAAGCTAAGTCTAACGAGCCCAAACACGATGGAGTTGTGATGAGTAGATAGGCAGTTCCGGTGACCAACTCCTGACTCCATCATGAGACCCTGGACCTCATCTCAAGTGGGAGCGCTCGTCAAGCTAAGTCTAACGAGCCCAAACACGATGGAGTTGTGATGAGTAGATAGGCAGTTCCGGTGACCAACTCCTGACTCCATCATGAGACCCTGGACCTCATCTCAAGTGGGAGCGCTCGTCAAGCTAAGTCTAACGAGCCCAAACACGATGGAGTTGTGATGAGTAGATAGGCAGTTCCGGTGACCAAATCCTGATTCCATCATGAGACCCTAGACCTCATCTCAAGTGGGAGCGCTCGTCAAGCTAAGTCTAACGAGCCTAAACACGATGGAGTTGTGATGAGTAGATAGGCAGCACCGGTGACCGACTCCTGACTCCATCATGAGACCCTGGACCTCATCTCAAGTGGGAGCGCTCGTCAAGCTAAGTCTAACGAGCCCAAACACGATGGAGTTGTGATGAGTAGATAGGCAGTTCCGGTAACCAACTCCTGACTCCATCATGAGACCCTGGACCTCATCTCAAGTGGGAGTGCTCGTCAAGCTAAGTCTAACGAGCCCAAACACGATGGAGTTGTGATGAGTAGATAGGCAGTGCCGGTGACCAACTCCTGGCTCCATCATGAGACCCTGAACCTCATCTAAAGTGGGAGTGCTCGTCAAGCTAAGTCTAACGAGCCCAAACACGATGGAGTTGTGATGAGTAAATAGGCAGTTCCGGTGACAAACTCCTGACTCCATCATGAGACCCTGGACCTCATCTCAAGTGGGAATGCTCGTCAAGCTAAGTCTAACGAGCCCAAACACGATGGAGTTGTGATGAGTATATAGGCAGTTCCGGTGACCAACTCCTGGCTCCATCATGAGACCCTGAACCTCATCTAAAGTTGGAGTGCTCGTCAAGCTAAGTCTAACGACCCCAAACACGTTGGGATGAGTAATTATGCCTAGTAGATAAGGAGTTTCGGTAACCAACTTCTATCCTCAGACCCTGGACTAAATCTGGGCTCAAAGTAATAATAAGAAAGTCAACTAAACATCAATAAATAAAGTAATAATAAAATAAAGAAATCCAAATATCCTTTCAATTATAAAATTAATAGTACATTGTTGTAGAGGCTGGAAAGTAAGCTATAGGTGGATCGAGTTAGTTCGAGGGCCGACCCGCCAGGGGAGGCCCACGAAGATACGAGTCCACCTATAGCGCTTTCGGCCGAGACATTACATAGTGCTTTTCACGACTACTGTGAGGAAATAAAATAAAAAAAATATTGGCATATACAAACACTTTAATAGATACTATTTATAGGTATATTGACGGTTCATATGCTTTTCACAAGCACGATAAAGTAAACGAGCATGTAACTTTCTGCAAATAAATGCTTCTTTTCGCCATCCTTCCATAATATGAATTGTTCGTCGGATATTATATTGTATACAAAATATCACTGTTCATGGGCCTTCTTATTTAGGACGCGATTTCACTGGTAACAAATTTCTACGCCTGTGCAGTTTCTTGAATTTCGGTGGGCGCCAGCGTATTAATAACATTTTCTACACTTATTGAACTCATTTTTACTGCATAAATACAACTTTCTTGTTTTTCAGTCAAACATTATCCAATTCAATATTTATTTTTCTCGCTCCACCTTTATTACTTTTTTTTTTCACTTTTAAGAAGCGTTTTACGATGTTTGCTTCAATCCGACTCAAACGGCTATTAGACATTGCAACCTGCAGGGCCCAATCTGTCAGGTTGGTAGGTATAATTAAAGGTAGGGCCCGTAGGGAGCTGAAAGAGGGAGAGGGAGAGGCAGAGTACACAACAGATTGGGCCCTGCAAGTTGCCATGTCTAATAGCCGGTTCACTCCTTACCCACTTTTTGATAGAAAACCACAAACAGTTAAAAAGGTAAAAACGCCTTAAGGGTGATCTGAATGATTTTGACGTTTCTTTTTTTTAAACAAGTAAATTGGTTCGATAAACAACCTTATTTTATTTTAGAATGAAAAAGTGGTGCCAAAAAAATACCTTTTTAATGTTTTAAATGACATAACTGGATTTTACTTTTCTACTATGACATTTCATTGCTGCAAAATAGCAATTCTTGTAGTGGTTGTTCAGATGCTACAGCAATTGCTTACTTTCCAGCTTGGATTTTGATCTTCTTTTGCCACATTTCCGAGCAGGTGGCGTGAAAAATAAAGAAAGTAAGGATCTTGGTAATTCATTCGCAGTGCTGCATACTTCTCGCAACTATAGGCCAATGGAAACAGGTCACTACGTGTTGTCAATACCATAGAAGGTTACCCGATTTAGGTGACCTCTGAGTGTAGCTATGTGGCAAACTTACGTAATGCGCGCGGGACGATTTAACACAGGTCCGTCGTCTACGAGCTCCCGTCCCATACTGAGCCAGAGACGGCGGCGCGGTGTGTTTTGTCAAGTTTTGAGGGGATTTAGAGTCATCTTTAAAAAATTCTACCATAAGTAAATTTAGGGATACAGTAATGATTTTTTTTTTCGTGGTAGCTGCATAGTTGAACTTTGCAATGTTTATATTTTTAGGGCAGAATAATAATAGGACATCCGTGAATTTTTTTTTATGTAACCGTGTTTTGATCAAAAATTTACAAGTATTCAGAAGGTATTTTCTCTATTATCCAAGATGAAATTTTAATTTTTTTTGCGGTGGCCGTCTTAAAAATTTTGTGCTGAATAAAATTGTATTCAAATTTTATAAGAAATGTTCTCTATGTTTGAGTTATCCTAAAACAAAACGACATGTATATGTGCAAATTCCGGAAAGGCCTTCCAAGAGAAGCCATGTTTTTCATAATTCTTGCTCAAAAATGTTATTTTTTTTGGATGGCCGTCTAGATAAAGGTACGGACTATCATATACATAAAGAATTAAGTTAAAAGCACTAAGTATTTTTGCGATATCCTCAAAAGAAAATTGAGGTTTTCGCAAAATATGCGCGTATAGGGAATAAGGCCTCTTAAGTTGGCAGTTTTGATTTTCGTTGTAAATTTAGTGTTATTTTTCTTTTTTATCTGTTGGGTTCACAGGGCACCACTGTTAGCAGTTGCTTTTTATCACATAATAACCCTAGGGTCTTTATGAAGAGTAGACAAGATAGACTTTTTTGAAATGTCATAAGACATGCTTTTATATTCGTTGGCGGGACTATATAATTGACAGATAAAAGTACCGGAGTAGAAAAACGTACTAGTAGTACACTAGTAGCTACTAGGTGGAGAAGCAGTGCAGGTGACAGCAAACTGAACCTGCGATAACGGCGTAAACGCCAATCCAACCTCATTGTAACTTCAACTCTCTAGCACAGTAATAGAGTAGAGAACAGCTCACCGCGGGATCGGCGTCGTCGAGCAGCAGGCGCGGGGCGGCGCGCCGCAGCGACCAGGCCAGCGACACCGCGTCGCCGCCGCCGCGCGCCCACCACACGCACATGCGCATTGCGTGTTGCACAACCTGGGATAAATTCAACATTATACTAGTAGTCCGCCTCAAACTGAGAACTCGCGATTTACTTGCAAACGAGTTAACCAATATAACACCCCAAGGAGGATTTTTATTCTCCTTCTAGCTCCGTAACCACTTGATCGATCCTGCTCATATACGAAATTACAAATTTTATGTATCTCTGTTGCAGCCCCAAGAAATAAATATCAGAAAAACGTTACTAAAGTTATCGTCGGACAAACTATCGATATCAAAAAGCCATCCAAATGCCGAGACGTCCCAGTAGTCAAGTGACAGTTCGGTCTGGAGTTGCTTGTAAGAACTCGCTTCGCTTACGCTCCGCGAGTTCGATTACATTGTCAGCATTGTCTCAATGTGGGTCAATTTTTTTCTTAGGCAAACCGGTGCTGAATATGGTTTAAAATTTCTTCATGAGCTGTAGGAAAACTGCTCAGGTGCGTGAAACTTAGGCAAGTCGGCGGGAATCGTGTTATAGGACGCGTCGCCACTGCCATCTAGTGCTTTCGGCCAAGGTATTAACGTGCCGCCACTGCTATTTATAATGCTTTCGGCCAAGGTATTATGCAGTACTTTTCACGATTACTGCGAAGAATATAATAATATTTCACTCTCTTGTATTGTAGCTTGTTTTGTTCAGTACAATCATTCATTCTCCATTGGTTTAACACGTCAAAATTAAATATAACTAGTAGTTCGCCCCGAACTGTGAACTCGCGAATCTTGTGTTTCGCCATAAATGTGCAATAGTAGAATTACTACAAATACCAAAAATAGGTATCGGGTATTTTTTTCTCAACTAACCATCACGGTGAAACTAAACGTCCATATTAAATTGTGCGGTTGATGCGCAAAATTTTACCGCGACGAAATCGCTTCAGATTTAACAGTTTTTGTCTCATCGAACGAGCGGAGCGTAAGCGAAGATCGTTCTTACAAACAACAACCTGTCACCTGGCTACTGGGACGTCTCGGCATTTGGATGGCTTTTTGATTTCGATAGTTTGTCCGACGATAACTTTAGTAGCGATTTTCCGATCTTTATGAAATTTGTTGGGGTTGTAGCAGAGACCAACAAAATTTTTGAGTTCGTATATGAGCTGGATTGAGACGGGGGTTCTGAAATTAGAAGGCCTAAAAAGCTTTTGTATAGGGGTCCTGTTACATTGGTCATCTTATTTACTACTTTAACGAGCAAGTATGGTTGAGCTTGGTATCAAACGAAAGGTATTGATTAACACTCTCGTCAAATCCTTATTAACTGCTTACTGTTTCATAACAATTAGGAACATAAAATTGATTACAAAAATATTTTCAATTATATTTTGATTTTGGTGTAAATATTTTGACAACTGACTTTTTTTTTAATTTATTAGAGCTTTGGCTGCTAGGGCCATCAGCATACTGACATTAACACATTAGTAAGAGAGAGTTACCATAGACGCATAATGATGGTGATCGAAACGGTGGTCCCCAGATGAGCACGACATGTCAAAGCAACAGAGTGAGAGGCATGTGAGAGGTGGATTTAAATTTAGATGAGACAAAAACTGTCAAATCTGAAGCGATTTCGTCGCGGTAAAATTTTGCGCATGAACCGCACAATTTAATATGGACGTTTAGTTTCACAGTGATGGTTAGTTGAGAAAAAAATACCCGATACCTATTTTTGGTATTTGTAGTAATTCTACTATTGCACATTTATGGCGAAACACAAGATTCGCGAGTTCACAATTCGGGGCGAACTACTAGTCTTAATTTAAATCCACCTCTCACATGCCTCTCACTCTGTTGCCTTGGCATGTCGTTCTCATCTGTGGACCAACTATATAGGTTTCGGTCACCATCATTATGCGTCTATGGTAACTCTCTCTAACTAATGTAATGTGTTAATGTCAGTATGCTGATAGCGCTAGCAGCCAAAGCTCTAATAAATTAAAAAAAAGTCAGTTGTCAAAATATTTACACCAAAATCAAAATATAATTGAAAATATTTTTGAAATCAATTTTATGTTGCTAATTGTTATGAAACAGTAAGCAGTTAATAACGATTTGACGAGAGTGTTAATCAATACCTTTCGTTTGATACCAAACTCAACCATACTTGCTCGTAAAAGTAGCAAATAAGATGACCAATGTATCAGGAACCCTTTACAAAACCTTTTTAGGCCTTCTAATTTCAGAACCCCCGTCTCAATCCAGCTCATATACGAACTCGCAAATTTTGTTGGTCTCTGCTACAACCCCAACAAATTTCATAAAGATCGGAAAATCGTTACTAAAGTTATCGTCGGACAAACTATCTAAATCAAAAAGCCATCCAAATGCCGAGACGTCCCAGTAGCCAGGTGACAGTTGTTGTTTGTAAGAACGATCTTCGCTTACGCTCCGCTCGTTCGATTAAACGGAACAAATAACAAATATTTTGGCATCACGAATATCATAAAATTGGCATATTTTATTTTATATTTTTTGCTCAATATCTAGAGGCATATTTACGTAGGTTGCCAAAAACCCGTCCATTATCCAAAAGCATTTTTAATACAAGATTCAAAGTCACCTGCGCTCGTCCCCAGAACCCCGTTTTGTATGTAGTGGGCTCCTTAGACGTCGCCGCCTCGCACAGTATCGATATCAGTCTTTCTGTAGTCTGCTCCACGCTCATCAATGATAATAACGACTGAAATAAACAAGACAATATTAATTTAAACAAAAAAAAAACGAAGAAGCATTGGCAGCCTAGCGGTAAGGCTCGCGACAATCCGTCGTTATCAGATATATCGGAGCAGCCAACGTGGTCACAAATATCTAAACACTATTGTCAACGTGATAAAGTACATGTCGAGATATTTTTGAGTACCCTGGCCGCTGCGATTTGATGGCGACTGTACCACCGACTTCTCGAAACTTATGTGCAAAATATGATTTAATCTTTAATATCCTTATACTTCTCCGCGTAGGAAAATCTCAATGGCAAAACTCTTATGTCAGTCCAATGAGTAGGCACTAGTTTTAACTGCCCAATTATTGTATTGGCATGTTTTACAAGCGTACCTCAGGCCCCATTGAGCTGTAGCAAAAAGCCGGGACAATCGCTGTTCATTTAAATTAAACGAAAACTGTCATTAATCTTTTGAACGCCGAGCATCGGACAAGAAAATCGTGCTCTCAGTGCCAACACGCGCGAGCTCGCAAGGCAAACCGGTTATATTTTGGACGTTATATCACGTCCTGGCGTTGAGGGCACAACTTTCCGTGCGCGTTATTTGACGGCTTTGGCGGTCAAAGGGATAGAAAGAAAAAACTTTACACAATTCAACATTGGCTAGGCAATAGTAAAAAAAAACATACCGGATGCAGCTTAGGTGTTTGCGACGGGTCCGACGAGGGTAGCGTTCCAATACGACATAACAATTGCAACAATAACGCTAAGCAATCCTGTCTCCATTCGCTATCGTCATTCCTTTGTAGCACCCCTAAAAACATTTAAAAATAAATAAAAACCTAACTTAAAGCGAGGTTTAGACTAGCAATTTTCCTTGCGGCAAGTAGGGACGCAGCTATAGTTCAGAATGAGACATGAATCTCTTTCATTCTAGCATATAGCTGCGTCTCTACTTGCCGCAAGTAAACTTGCTAGTCTAAAACTTGCTTTATATACTTAAGAATAAGGCACAAAATTGTCTGAAACTGACAAGCACGACTCACCCGACATCATAATGTCATACAACAATCTTAATCCGCCTTTCTTAATAAACAAATCATTCCAATTTTCCACGTTAGCCTTTTCTTCTTCAGTCTTCTCGCTTCCAGAAGGTTCTTTCGTAGGACCATTGTTATTTGAGCTCAGCTTATCGATAATGTGTAAGGAGTACATGAGTTTCTGCGGGCTGTTGGGGTCTAGTAATTCTGGTAGCTTGCTTTCTATGGGGTTTTGGAAGGCTTCGAGTAGGGTCGGGTTGAGGGGCACCGCTTGTAGTATGTCCCATACGCGACGCGATAAGAGTTGAGCTTTCGTGTGGGCTACTGAATCCTAAAAACAATTGTAGATATATTAGTATGCGCGCTACTGAAAAAATAAGATTAATACATTTTTATAAGATCGTAGGTTAAAGATGGTCTCGACATATTTAGCCTAAAGAGTGTTAAACTCACAAACACAGATAACCTCAACCACTAGATAGATCACAAGTTCAACTCGAGGTCACCACACATAGGTGCTCCCGTAATAATTTTGTATGCGAGCGCGACTGCTTATTTCAGTTGAGTTAACGTTTATGATCATTACATTCATTACTTATGTGAATTAAAAATATCCACAATAATCAAGTTACAGGGGCGAACCTGGATTGTTATACTACAAATTGGTGTAGAATACTATTGAGATGTGCTGGTCGAATCGTAGAAATTTACGAATAAAATTGCGCTGATGCGTGGTGAACTCGTGCTCCTTGTAAAAGCTTAATGATGATGTCTTTTTTTTATTAGAGAATATTTCCAAGGATTTTAATAAGGGGGAGTCCCCCAGTAGTAGGGGAGAGACGTAATGAAACAGACGCGTTCTCCCCTGTGTGGGTAGCGTAGGGGCGGACCTTATCTCGTCGATATATGGTTCACAATGGATCAGTCCAGTTAGTCTGTACTTAACCCGTTAGCGCCCGGATCTCTCATGCGACCCAGCGCAACTTGCATGAGCGTGAAGAGATGGTTGAAGTAGGCGGGTCCAGCAGTAGCAACGTGGGGAGCCGCGCCCGCGCCGAAGCAGGCTGCGCGGACGGCCACTCCGTACTAGACCTTACCTCTTCGAAATAAGGTTCAATATTTAAGGCTAGTAAATTAGTACTTACCCCGTTAGCGCCTGGCTCTCTCATGCGACCCAGCGCTTGCATGAGTGTGAAGAGATGGTTGAAGTAGGCGGGGTCCAGTAGAAGTAGCGTCGGTAGCCGCGCCCGCGCCGGGGCGGGCTGCGCGGACGGCCACTCCGCCCACGCTGAGCGCGCACCCACTCCCACTGATACGAACACCAGCTGCACACAAACCAGGCAAGTTTTCACTAGTACGTATTCACTAAGCATACGCGGGAAGAAATAACACATCGTCGGGGGTATAAGACTGAGGTAGAAAGATGTGCGAACAATAGATCCTTATACAATTACACGGGAATGTCTAATAAAATAATGTAAGATCTCGTACGTGTTAAAAAAAGGCTGGTAGCCTTGCGGCAAGACGTCTGACTTTCAATCCGGAGGTCTCGGGTTCAAACCCCGGTTCGTACCACTGAGTTTTTCGGAACTTATGTATATGTACGAAATATCATTTGACGTTTACCAGTCGAGCTAATCCAAAAGGCCTAGTTCCCCTCTGAGTTGGAAGGTCAGATGGCAATCACTTTCATAAAAACTAGTATCTCGCCAATTCATGGGATTAGGTTGTAAAGCGGACCCCAAGCCGGGATAAACGTTAGAAGGAAGAAGATCTCGTACGTGTTTCATTACAAGTGAAGCAATATAGAGGTGTCATATTATGCATAAGTAAAGTTTTACTGAGAGGAAATTACTGCAAGAATAAGTTGTTGCAGCGACTAGGCCATGGCTTACCTGATTATCCTTAAACCCCATGTCATACAGCGTCCTCTCATCGTAGTCAATGGTCAGCTCCTGGCCTTGCGTGATCATACGCAGCGGGCCGTCCGTCGATAGCGCCGTTACTCCCTCTTCACCTTGTATCTGAGGAAATCAATTTAATAATTGTTATTATTCTTATGTCATTCTATAAGGTGTGACAGTTATTGAATAAACTAAAACGCTGAATATTTGTTAATTTATGAATTGTTGGTACCATTGTAGCATCTTCTTCTATATTAGCATACCTAATAGCGACTGAACAAATTCGTAACGTATAGGGCAAGAGACGCACGCGGCCCGGCGTCAGCCGTTTGTAAAGTCGCACCATGCCCTCCATGCCCGACTATTGTATTGAGTAATAGTGTTATCTATGGCAGTCACCTGTCGCTCCCACCAGCAGTGCACGTGCGCGCGCAGGTGCGCGACCAGGTCGGAGTGGTGCAGGCTGAGCGCCGCGCGCGGCCCGGCGCCGGCCGGCTGCAGCGTCAGCCGTTTGTAACGTCACACCATACCTCATCCTGCCCGTCTCCTGAGTAATAGTGGTATCTATGGCAGTCACCTGTCGCTCCCACCAGCAGTGCACGTGCGCGCGCAGGTGCGCGACCAGGTCGGAGTGGTGCAGGCTGAGCGCCGCGCGCGGCCCGGCGCCGGCCGGCTGCAGCGTCAGCCGTTTGTAACGTCACACCATACCTCATCCTGCCCGTCTCCTGAGTAATAGTGTTATCTATGGCAGTCACCTGTCGCTCCCACCAGCAGTGCACGTGCGCGCGCAGGTGCGCGACCAGGTCGGAGTGGTGCAGGCTGAGCGCCGCGCGCGGCCCGGCGCCGGCCGGCTGCAGCGTCAGCCGTTTGTAACGTCACACCATACCTCATCCTGCCCGTCTCCTGAGTAATAGTGTTATCTATGGCAGTCACCTGTCGCTCCCACCAGCAGTGCACGTGCGCGCGCAGGTGCGCGACCAGGTCGGAGTGGTGCAGGCTGAGCGCCGCGCGCGGCCCGGCGCCGGCCGGCTGCAGCGTCAGCCGTTTGTAACGTCACACCATACCTCATCCTGCCCGTCTCCTGAGTAATAGTGTTATCTATGGCAGTCACCTGTCGCTCCCACCAGCAGTGCACGTGCGCGCGCAGGTGCGCGACCAGGTCGGAGTGGTGCAGGCTGAGCGCCGCGCGCGGCCCGGCGCCGGCCGGCTGCAGCGTCAGCCGTTTGTAACGTCACACCATACCTCATCCTGCCCGTCTCCTGAGTAATAGTGTTATCTATGGCAGTCACCTGTCGCTCCCACCAGCAGTGCACGTGCGCGCGCAGGTGCGCGACCAGGTCGGAGTGGTGCAGGCTGAGCGCCGCGCGCGGCCCGGCGCCGGCCGGCTGCAGCGTCAGCCGTTTGTAACGTCACACCATACCTCATCCTGCCCGTCTCCTGAGTAATAGTGTTATCTATGGCAGTCACCTGTCGCTCCCACCAGCAGTGCACGTGCGCGCGCAGGTGCGCGACCAGGTCGGAGTGGTGCAGGCTGAGCGCCGCGCGCGGCCCGGCGCCGGCCGGCTGCAGCGTCAGCCGTTTGTAACGTCACACCATACCTCATCCTGCCCGTCTCCTGAGTAATAGTGTTATCTATGGCAGTCACCTGTCGCTCCCACCAGCAGTGCACGTGCGCGCGCAGGTGCGCGACCAGGTCGGAGTGGTGCAGGCTGAGCGCCGCGCGCGGCCCGGCGCCGGCCGGCTGCAGCGTCAGCCGTTTGTAACGTCACACCATACCTCATCCTGCCCGTCTCCTGAGTAATAGTGTTATCTATGGCAGTCACCTGTCGCTCCCACCAGCAGTGCACGTGCGCGCGCAGGTGCGCGACCAGGTCGGAGTGGTGCAGGCTGAGCGCCGCGCGCGGCCCGGCGCCGGCCGGCTGCAGCGTCAGCCGTTTGTAACGTCACACCATACCTCATCCTGCCCGTCTCCTGAGTAATAGTGTTATCTATGGCAGTCACCTGTCGCTCCCACCAGCAGTGCACGTGCGCGCGCAGGTGCGCGACCAGGTCGGAGTGGTGTAGGCTGAGCGCCGCGCGCGGCCCGGCGCCGGCCGGCTGCAGCGTCAGCCGTTTGTAACGTCACACCATACCTCATCCTGCCCGTCTCCTGAGTAATAGTGTTATCTATGGCAGTCACCTGTCGCTCCCACCAGCAGTGCACGTGCGCGCGCAGGTGCGCGACCAGGTCGGAGTGGTGCAGGCTGAGCGCCGCGCGCGGCCCGGCGCCGGCCGGCTGCAGCGTCAGCCGTTTGTAACGTCACACCATACCTCATCCTGCCCGTCTCCTGAGTAATAGTGTTATCTATGGCAGTCACCTGTCGCTCCCACCAGCAGTGCACGTGCGCGCGCAGGTGCGCGACCAGGTCGGAGTGGTGCAGGCTGAGCGCCGCGCGCGGCCCGGCGCCGGCCGGCTGCAGCGTCAGCCGTTTGTAACGTCACACCATACCTCATCCTGCCCGTCTCCTGAGTAATAGTGTTATCTATGGCAGTCACCTGTCGCTCCCACCAGCAGTGCACGTGCGCGCGCAGGTGCGCGACCAGGTCGGAGTGGTGCAGGCTGAGCGCCGCGCGCGGCCCGGCGCCGGCCGGCTGCAGCGTCAGCCGTTTGTAACGTCACACCATACCTCATCCTGCCCGTCTCCTGAGTAATAGTGTTATCTTTGGCAGTCACCTGTCGCTCCCACCAGCAGTGCACGTGCGCGCGCAGGTGCGCGACCAGGTCGGAGTGGTGCAGGCTGAGCGCCGCGCGCGGCCCGGCGCCGGCCGGCTGCAGCGTCAGCCGTTTGTAACGTCACACCATACCTCATCCTGCCCGTCTCCTGAGTAATAGTGTTATCTATGGCAGTCACCTGTCGCTCCCACCAGCAGTGCACGTGCGCGCGCAGGTGCGCGACCAGGTCGGAGTGGTGCAGGCTGAGCGCCGCGCGCGGCCCGGCGCCGGCCGGCTGCAGCGTCAGCCGTTTGTAACGTCACACCATACCTCATCCTGCCCGTCTCCTGAGTAATAGTGTTATCTATGGCAGTCACCTGTCGCTCCCACCAGCAGTGCACGTGCGCGCGCAGGTGCGCGACCAGGTCGGAGTGGTGCAGGCTGAGCGCCGCGCGCGGCCCGGCGCCGGCCGGCTGCAGCGTCAGCCGTTTGTAACGTCACACCATACCTCATCCTGCCCGTCTCCTGAGTAATAGTGTTATCTATGGCAGTCACCTGTCGCTCCCACCAGCAGTGCACGTGCGCGCGCAGGTGCGCGACCAGGTCGGAGTGGTGCAGGCTGAGCGCCGCGCGCGGCCCGGCGCCGGCCGGCTGCAGCGTCAGCCGTTTGTAACGTCACACCATACCTCATCCTGCCCGTCTCCTGAGTAATAGTGTTATCTATGGCAGTCACCTGTCGCTCCCACCAGCAGTGCACGTGCGCGCGCAGGTGCGCGACCAGGTCGGAGTGGTGCAGGCTGAGCGCCGCGCGCGGCCCGGCGCCGGCCGGCTGCAGCGTCAGCCGTTTGTAACGTCACACCATACCTCATCCTGCCCGTCTCCTGAGTAATAGTGTTATCTATGGCAGTCACCTGTCGCTCCCACCAGCAGTGCACGTGCGCGCGCAGGTGCGCGACCAGGTCGGAGTGGTGCAGGCTGAGCGCCGCGCGCGGCCCGGCGCCGGCCGGCTGCAGCGTCAGCCGTTTGTAACGTCACACCATACCTCATCCTGCCCGTCTCCTGAGTAATAGTGTTATCTATGGCAGTCACCTGTCGCTCCCACCAGCAGTGCACGTGCGCGCGCAGGTGCGCGACCAGGTCGGAGTGGTGCAGGCTGAGCGCCGCGCGCGGCCCGGCGCCGGCCGGCTGCAGCGTCAGCCGTTTGTAACGTCACACCATACCTCATCCTGCCCGTCTCCTGAGTAATAGTGTTATCTATGGCAGTCACCTGTCGCTCCCACCAGCAGTGCACGTGCGCGCGCAGGTGCGCGACCAGGTCGGAGTGGTGCAGGCTGAGCGCCGCGCGCGGCCCGGCGCCGGCCGGCTGCAGCGTCAGCCGTTTGTAACGTCACACCATACCTCATCCTGCCCGTCTCCTGAGTAATAGTGTTATCTATGGCAGTCACCTGTCGCTCCCACCAGCAGTGCACGTGCGCGCGCAGGTGCGCGACCAGGTCGGAGTGGTGCAGGCTGAGCGCCGCGCGCGGCCCGGCGCCGGCCGGCTGCAGCGTCAGCCGTTTGTAACGTCACACCATACCTCATCCTGCCCGTCTCCTGAGTAATAGTGTTATCTATGGCAGTCACCTGTCGCTCCCACCAGCAGTGCACGTGCGCGCGCAGGTGCGCGACCAGGTCGGAGTGGTGCAGGCTGAGCGCCGCGCGCGGCCCGGCGCCGGCCGGCTGCAGCGTCAGCCGTTTGTAACGTCACACCATACCTCATCCTGCCCGTCTCCTGAGTAATAGTGGTATCTATGGCAGTCACCTGTCGCTCCCACCAGCAGTGCACGTGCGCGCGCAGGTGCGCGACCAGGTCGGAGTGGTGCAGGCTGAGCGCCGCGCGCGGCCCGGCGCCGGCCGGCTGCAGCGTCAGCCGTTTGTAACGTCACACCATACCTCATCCTGCCCGTCTCCTGAGTAATAGTGTTATCTATGGCAGTCACCTGTCGCTCCCACCAGCAGTGCACGTGCGCGCGCAGGTGCGCGACCAGGTCGGAGTGGTGCAGGCTGAGCGCCGCGCGCGGCCCGGCGCCGGCCGGCTGCAGCGTCAGCCGTTTGTAACGTCACACCATACCTCATCCTGCCCGTCTCCTGAGTAATAGTGTTATCTATGGCAGTCACCTGTCGCTCCCACCAGCAGTGCACGTGCGCGCGCAGGTGCGCGACCAGGTCGGAGTGGTGCAGGCTGAGCGCCGCGCGCGGCCCGGCGCCGGCCGGCTGCAGCGTCAGCCGTTTGTAACGTCACACCATACCTCATCCTGCCCGTCTCCTGAGTAATAGTGTTATCTATGGCAGTCACCTGTCGCTCCCACCAGCAGTGCACGTGCGCGCGCAGGTGCGCGACCAGGTCGGAGTGGTGCAGGCTGAGCGCCGCGCGCGGCCCGGCGCCGGCCGGCTGCAGCGTCAGCCGTTTGTAACGTCACACCATACCTCATCCTGCCCGTCTCCTGAGTAATAGTGTTATCTATGGCAGTCACCTGTCGCTCCCACCAGCAGTGCACGTGCGCGCGCAGGTGCGCGACCAGGTCGGAGTGGTGCAGGCTGAGCGCCGCGCGCGGCCCGGCGCCGGCCGGCTGCAGCGTCAGCCGTTTGTAACGTCACACCATACCTCATCCTGCCCGTCTCCTGAGTAATAGTGTTATCTATGGCAGTCACCTGTCGCTCCCACCAGCAGTGCACGTGCGCGCGCAGGTGCGCGACCAGGTCGGAGTGGTGCAGGCTGAGCGCCGCGCGCGGCCCGGCGCCGGCCGGCTGCAGCGTCAGCCGTTTGTAACGTCACACCATACCTCATCCTGCCCGTCTCCTGAGTAATAGTGTTATCTATGGCAGTCACCTGTCGCTCCCACCAGCAGTGCACGTGCGCGCGCAGGTGCGCGACCAGGTCGGAGTGGTGCAGGCTGAGCGCCGCGCGCGGCCCGGCGCCGGCCGGCTGCAGCGTCAGCCGTTTGTAACGTCACACCATACCTCATCCTGCCCGTCTCCTGAGTAATAGTGTTATCTATGGCAGTCACCTGTCGCTCCCACCAGCAGTGCACGTGCGCGCGCAGGTGCGCGACCAGGTCGGAGTGGTGCAGGCTGAGCGCCGCGCGCGGCCCGGCGCCGGCCGGCTGCAGCGTCAGCCGTTTGTAACGTCACACCATACCTCATCCTGCCCGTCTCCTGAGTAATAGTGTTATCTATGGCAGTCACCTGTCGCTCCCACCAGCAGTGCACGTGCGCGCGCAGGTGCGCGACCAGGTCGGAGTGGTGCAGGCTGAGCGCCGCGCGCGGCCCGGCGCCGGCCGGCTGCAGCGTCAGCCGTTTGTAACGTCACACCATACCTCATCCTGCCCGTCTCCTGAGTAATAGTGTTATCTATGGCAGTCACCTGTCGCTCCCACCAGCAGTGCACGTGCGCGCGCAGGTGCGCGACCAGGTCGGAGTGGTGCAGGCTGAGCGCCGCGCGCGGCCCGGCGCCGGCCGGCTGCAGCGTCAGCCGTTTGTAACGTCACACCATACCTCATCCTGCCCGTCTCCTGAGTAATAGTGTTATCTATGGCAGTCACCTGTCGCTCCCACCAGCAGTGCACGTGCGCGCGCAGGTGCGCGACCAGGTCGGAGTGGTGCAGGCTGAGCGCCGCGCGCGGCCCGGCGCCGGCCGGCTGCAGCGTCAGCCGTTTGTAACGTCACACCATACCTCATCCTGCCCGTCTCCTGAGTAATAGTGTTATCTATGGCAGTCACCTGTCGCTCCCACCAGCAGTGCACGTGCGCGCGCAGGTGCGCGACCAGGTCGGAGTGGTGCAGGCTGAGCGCCGCGCGCGGCCCGGCGCCGGCCGGCTGCAGCGTCAGCCGTTTGTAACGTCACACCATACCTCATCCTGCCCGTCTCCTGAGTAATAGTGTTATCTATGGCAGTCACCTGTCGCTCCCACCAGCAGTGCACGTGCGCGCGCAGGTGCGCGACCAGGTCGGAGTGGTGCAGGCTGAGCGCCGCGCGCGGCCCGGCGCCGGCCGGCTGCAGCGTCAGCCGTTTGTAACGTCACACCATACCTCATCCTGCCCGTCTCCTGAGTAATAGTGTTATCTATGGCAGTCACCTGTCGCTCCCACCAGCAGTGCACGTGCGCGCGCAGGTGCGCGACCAGGTCGGAGTGGTGCAGGCTGAGCGCCGCGCGCGGCCCGGCGCCGGCCGGCTGCAGCGTCAGCCGTTTGTAACGTCACACCATACCTCATCCTGCCCGTCTCCTGAGTAATAGTGTTATCTATGGCAGTCACCTGTCGCTCCCACCAGCAGTGCACGTGCGCGCGCAGGTGCGCGACCAGGTCGGAGTGGTGCAGGCTGAGCGCCGCGCGCGGCCCGGCGCCGGCCGGCTGCAGCGTCAGCCGTTTGTAACGTCACACCATACCTCATCCTGCCCGTCTCCTGAGTAATAGTGTTATCTATGGCAGTCACCTGTCGCTCCCACCAGCAGTGCACGTGCGCGCGCAGGTGCGCGACCAGGTCGGAGTGGTGCAGGCTGAGCGCCGCGCGCGGCCCGGCGCCGGCCGGCTGCAGCGTCAGCCGTTTGTAACGTCACACCATACCTCATCCTGCCCGTCTCCTGAGTAATAGTGTTATCTATGGCAGTCACCTGTCGCTCCCACCAGCAGTGCACGTGCGCGCGCAGGTGCGCGACCAGGTCGGAGTGGTGCAGGCTGAGCGCCGCGCGCGGCCCGGCGCCGGCCGGCTGCAGCGTCAGCCGTTTGTAACGTCACACCATACCTCATCCTGCCCGTCTCCTGAGTAATAGTGTTATCTATGGCAGTCACCTGTCGCTCCCACCAGCAGTGCACGTGCGCGCGCAGGTGCGCGACCAGGTCGGAGTGGTGCAGGCTGAGCGCCGCGCGCGGCCCGGCGCCGGCCGGCTGCAGCGTCAGCCGTTTGTAACGTCACACCATACCTCATCCTGCCCGTCTCCTGAGTAATAGTGTTATCTATGGCAGTCACCTGTCGCTCCCACCAGCAGTGCACGTGCGCGCGCAGGTGCGCGACCAGGTCGGAGTGGTGCAGGCTGAGCGCCGCGCGCGGCCCGGCGCCGGCCGGCTGCAGCGTCAGCCGCACCGTGCCGGCGCCGCCCGAGCCTTCCCACAACCCGGACTCCGCCAGCGCCCAGCGACGCAAGTGGTATGCATATCTAGGACAAAAACTAATATATCTAATACGTTACAAAAAATCCGGGTCATCAGTCATGAGTCATGAACACTAATATTACACATACTACACATATTACACATGTTATATAAAAATAAAACTTTTCACGCCACCTGCTCGGAAATGTGGCAAAAGAAGATCAAAATCCAAGCTGGAAAGTAAGCAATTGCTGTAGCATCTGAACAACCACTACAAGAATTGCTATTTTGCAGCAATGAAATGTCATAGTAGAAAAGTAAAATCCAGATGTCATTGCATTGGACCCGCCAATGAGAATCATTTAAAACATTAAAAAGGTCTTTTTTTGGCACCACTTTTTCATTCTAAAATAAAATAAGGTTGTTTATCGAACCAATTTACTTGTTTAAAAAAAAGAAACGTCAAAATCATTCAGATCACCCTTAAGGCGTTTTTACCTTTTTAACCGTTTGTGGTTTTCTATCAAAAAGTGGGTCAGGAGTGAACCGGCTATTAGACATGGCAACTTGCAGGGCCCAATCTGTTGTGTCCCCTGCCTCTCCCTCTCCCTCCTTCAGCTCCCTACGGGCCCTACCTTTAATTATACCTACCAACCTGACAGATTGGGCCCTGCAGGTTGCAATGTCTAATAGCCGTTTGAGTCGGATTGAAGCAAACATCGTAAAACGTTTCTTAAAAGTAAAAAAAAAAGTAATAAAGGTGGAGCGAGAAAAATACATATTGAATTGGATAATGTTTGACTGAAAAACAAGAAAGTTGTATTTATGCAGTAAAAATGAGTTCAATAAGTGTAGAAAATGTTATTAATACGCTGGCGCCCACCGAAATTCAAGAAACTGCACAGGCGTAGAAATTTGTTACCAGTGAAATCGCGTCCTAAATAAGAAGGCCCATGAACAGTGATATTTTGTATACAATATAATATCCAACGAACAATTCATATTATGGAAGGATGGTGAAAAGAAGCATTTATTTGCAGAAAGTTACATGCTCGTTTACTTTATCGTGCTTGTGAAAAGCATATGAACCGTCAATATACCTATAAATAGTATCTATTAAAGTGTTTGTATATGCCAATTAATTTTTTATTTTATTTCCTCACAGTAGTCGTGAAAAGCACTATGTAATGCCTCGGCCGAAAGCGCTATAGGTGGACTCGTATCTTCGAGGGCCTCCCCTGGCGGGTCGGCCCTCGAACTAACTCGATCCACCTATAGCTTACTTTCCAGCCTCTACAACAATGTACTATTCCTTTCCATTTCCGAGGACTCTGAAACCTTCGCTTGCCCCGTAGGTAACTACGTCCCATAGCCACAGAATAAACAATAGTATTTCATACAGAATGGCCATACTACGCCCTGCGCCAATCGACATTACCTCATCCCGCGGCCGATTAGTAAGGAACTAGTAGGCTAATCCGTCATGTTGGCAGCGCAACGATAAGAAGCAAAATGGCGGGTTATTGTCAAACGTCATCTACAGCGGAAGCAGCGCTCTAGACGCACGCCTACATTGAAGCATGTACAGATGAGCCGTGCCCAGAAAGGCGCTCAAACGAGTTTTTTTTTAATGCCATATCTGACCTGCCGCCAGCCCTATTTTAGCTCAAACTGCAGAAAACCTAAAGATATAAGAAACTACCACCGGGTCTAACCTCTACACTTCTGAGCAGAGAAGTATTACTTATTACCGGCAAGCAACTCGGCGGAGCTTATTTTTTCAAAACAATAATACATTAAATCAAAAGACATATCAAAACAACTTGACAGACAGACCCTAGTCCACTCATAGCCAACACTCTCGAACCCGACTCTTCGCAGTGTTATGCGCAGCGCAGTTCACTGCAGTGAATGAAACAGCCAAGTTTCCTTGTCTGGCTAAATGCTGATATCGGGGTATTACAAACCTCTGTGACTATTATTTCTAGGTACCATTTTCTAAGTTCCCAAGTGCCCAAAGCTACAAAAGGATCAAAAAGCATAATTAAACATAGAACAAACCTTCTTTTAAAAGTATCCAAATGTGTTTTCAACAGCAGCAGCGCCCTCTGCACACATTGCAACGCGGCGTCCTCCGCCATATGCTCATATATATTCTGTTTATCCGGAACTTTCTCCGCCTCTTTCTTCTCTTCGGACGAAATAGGCGGTTTCGAGCTCTCGCCGTCCTGCTCCTTCACTATGAGCCTCTCGGCTGCGGAGGAGAGATGGAACATGCATTTGGAGACGAAGTCATCCTCTTGTAGTAGTTGCTGGCCCATGTAGTAGCTGTTTAGGTATTGGATGGCGCCCATTGAAACGTCTGGAAAGAAGAAATTAGGTGAAGATTTAAAAGAAAAAAGTCACGAAATACCTATAGAAAACAGTTCTGCGAAAGTTAGCCCGGGCGCACACAGAAGGCGGTCACCGGAGTTCTGCGTTCGCGTTCCATATAAGTCCAATGGAACGCGGACGCAGAACTCCGGTGACCGCCTTCTGTGTGCGCCCGGGCTAACTTTGGAAGTGTAAGTACTCGTTCTAAAAACTCCTAGTGTGATAAATTTTTGACTAGGGCCTTAGTTTAGTGAGTCATGCAACAGAATTGAAACTTGAAGCGCATTGTATGTGTGGTGGCATACCGACGTTCTCACAGTCTGGAAAATATTCGACGTTTGGCTTTGTAGGATTCTCAGTTAAGAATGTTACTGTCTTATTATTGTATCAAGCACCATACTAACCCTTAATGACACGCGCTAGGTTGCCAGCTAGTGCACGTTAGAGTGTATACAAAGCAGTGGCACAGCCTTCCATGCACTCGATTCCTACCGTATTCCCTAATTTTTAGGTCGAAAGAATTTAAAGACGGCGCCAGCGAATATTACCAAGTGTCAAAATTAATTTTATTTTGCGCAGATGTAATAGTGACAGGTACAACCTATGGTGGCGCCATCTGGCTATAAGACTATGACTTCTCCATAGACGGGCCACATACCGGTGCTGTTGGCCCGCAGAGCGATCTTCCACAGGTGGTCGATGGCGAGCGTGTGCGGGTGCGCGTCGCCCGTGCCGCCCGCGCCGAGCGCCATGCGCGCCAAGTTGCACAGCTGCTGGTACAGGCTGAGGCCCATGATGCTGATCGTCTGTTGAACAGTAACAATTGCTACTTTATATAGTCTAAAACTAATGATCCTGAAGTGAACTATGTTACTTCTCACGCGTCTAAAGATCGTTCAATCGTTGCGTTAATCGGGTTATGGTCTGAAGACGGGCTTTGTACGAATACAAAGGTAGCGCGTGATTACATATCTAAGGCGATTATCACACTGGCGACGGATCCGCATGCGGCGCCAGTGTGATCATCGCCTAAGGTTCTGATTTGGTTAGTTTCATCTCAACAACAAGTGAAGGCACAATGTTTAGAAATAAAGGAAAAGTAGAAAAATCCACTGCCTCAGGCGAGACTCGAACTCGCGACTCTGGGAAACATGCCCATCGCTCTGCCAACTGAGCTACTGAGACTATACCTGATGGCTGCGAATTTCTCCACCACATCCTTTATTTTATAATCGCGCCTTAGGGTGAGTCTCGCCTGAGGCAGTGGATTTTTCTACTTTTCCTTTATTTCTAAACATTGTGGTATCGTTAGCAGACGTTCTGCTTAATACAAAAATAAATTGCATGGGTTAGCGCATCGTTATCGGTGAATTCTCAATACAACTTGGGACTCCGATGGCCGGTTAAGAAGTGTAAGACTTCGTCGGCAGATGTCGCTAGGCGTCACCCTAAGGCGCGATTATAAAATAAAGGATGTGGTGGAGAAATTCGCAGCCATCAGGTATAGTCTCAGTAGCTCAGTTGGCAGAGCGATGGGCATGTTTCCCAGAGTCGCGAGTTCGAGTCTCGCCTGAGGCAGTGGATTTTTCTACTTTTCCTTTATTTCTAAACATTGTGGTATCGTTAGCAGACGTTCTGCTTAATACAAAAATAAACAAGTGAAGGCATCTAGCCCTAGCCTGTGCTGCGCAAACCCGATGTACAGTCACCATCAGATATATGGGAGCGGCCAAGGTGGTCACAAAAATCTGAAGAACGCCTCTATTGTCATTGCGATAAAGTGCATGTTCAGATGTTTTAGAGTACCTTGGTCGCTCCAACATCACTGATGGCGACTAAGGCGGTTATCACACTGGTGCGGATCCGCTTGCGGCGCCGGTGTGCGAGCGAGACAGTGCTATACACATGCAGAGCGCTATCTCTCTCGCGCACCGGCGCCGCATGCGGATCCGTCGTCAGTGTGATAATCGCCTAAACAAGTTGTTTTTTTTATGGGCCCAACCTCGAAATACGAAAAAAATTTTGGTGACCCCATACAAAACGTCAACGTCGGATTGGCTGATATGATATGTATGAGACAGCCAAATATTTTTTTGAGATTTCTGAGTTGGCCCCATAGTTAAAGTTATTTAGTATGGTATGGCCTACCAAATCACCTCGCACAATATGGCTAGTTATTGAAAAAAATACACTGTATAGCAGCCAGGAGTCGAACTGTCAGACTAGTCCCACCTCAGGGTTCAGGGTGGGCATCTTCTCGATGTACAGGAACCGGAGCGCGTCCAGCCCCAGCGCGTGCTGCTCCGGCGTGTTGGTGTGGGACAGCAGCCAGGAGTCGAACTGTCCGACTAGTCTCACCTCAGGGTCCAGGGTGGGCATCTTCTCGATGTACAGGAACCGGAGCGCGTCCAGCCCCAGCGCGTGCTGCTCCGGCGACTTGGTGTGGGACAGCAGCCAGGAGTAGAGGCAGTCGGCGCACTCCGGAGTGCCGCGGACCACCAGGCACTGCCACAGCTCTTCTACTTGGTCCACCGTTAACCTGGCAAGATAAAAACAAGTGAGGAAGGACCGTTAGTTGTTGGCTCTAATATACAGGGTATCTTTACGCTAGACCACAGTGTAAACAACGCCAAGTCAAGGGGAAGGAAGCATTTCAATGAAATGTGCTCTCTAAAGGAGGACAGAGAACTGAGAAAACTGTCTTTATAGGGATCCCGGCCGAAGGCTTCGCTCCGTAAAAAGTTTGAGTCCCTTGAGTTGTCCAATATACAATAGCATGTATGTATTAATTTGTCGCAATAGATTTTTGGCCTTTTTTTTCTTTCTTATGGACTTTAGGCGGTATTGCCTGTAGCCTGTAGCGGGAAATAAGAACTTGTAAGATTGAATCCTTAGGTTCATACAATGTCTTCAATCAATAAGTATTTTGTTTAATCAAATAAGTTGTAAGAAAGAGCTGGAAGTAGCCGCTCAAGATCGCGACAAATGGAAAACTCTTCTGCGAGCCCTATGTCCCTACTCCCTAATGAGGGATAACAGGAAGAAATCATCATCATCATCATCATCAAATAAGTTGTAGGCAACTTTGTTCGGTAGAAGTGGCATAAGTCTTGCTATTTGCTATTTGTAGCTACAAAAGGCACGAGGAGGCTACAGGTTGTTCAACCAATCAATGGTTAAACGCTTTTTAAGACTTTCTTCAGTAGCTGTTCCCTTGTTCGTTAGATCACCCCACAATAAGCTATCAATATTACACACTGAACCACGAAAATGAACAAAAAACAAAAAATTGTTCCCGAAGGGCTGCGACCATGATGAGCTCAACCCATAGACCTCTTTTTATAAAGTGCATCTTCCTTAGTTTCCACAAAATTTGAAATATAAAATAAATTGTGTTTCAGTACGAATTTCTCGGAATAAAATGATGTATTGGCGAAACGAGGCTGGGAAACTTTTGGTTGGTTACCAGGAAGGTGTCTTACCGGAAGTGTTGAGGCGATCCAACGGGAGAAAAGATGGCGGTGAGGAAGTGCAGGCGCACGGTCAGCTCCGTGATGTGCGCGTAGTGCGCGGCCTCGCCCGCGGCGCGCGGCTGGCTCGCGTAGTGGCGCAGGTCCTCCAGGAACAGCCGCATCATGCCGCGCTCCCGCTCCGCCCACATTACCACCTGCACGGAAACCTTACTACTGACCGCATGTGCGCATTGTAATAACATTCCAAATTAAATAGCAAGAATTTTAAAAACATTATAGTAATAAGTCTATGCTTCGTAACCTTTTGACCGCCGTCGTCTGATATATGAGACAAAGTGACAACGTGAATGTCACCTTCATAAATTATGACGGAGTTCAAAATTGAAAGTTAAATTTTTGACGTATGGCGGTCAAAGGGTTAATGAGGGTTTCTGGAATCTGGATGGAGTTGACAACTGTCAACGGTGTGGCCAGATGGCGCCAGCATAGCTTGTACCTGTCACTAGTATTGTTGTATGGGATTTAGCTTAAAGGATCAGGAAGGATTTAGGAATTTCCTGATCAGGAGGCTAGCCTATCCAGATCAGGAAATTCCTAAAGAAACAAGTATTTGACACTATTGGTAGGACTGACAGGTACAAACTATGCTGGCGCCATCTGTTAAGACTTTCGACAGGCCAACCCATTGGTAGATTATGACAGCTATTAGACCTCTCGCCACGGTGCTGCCGCCTCGTGAAAAATCGATTCCGGAAACCTTTTCCGCCCGAAAATTCTTTTCAAAATTTAACTATGTAGGTATTAGAAAATGGGGGTTAACTTGCGATGCCTAGAATGTTACCTGATGCATATCCATTCCGCGTAGTTGTTGAAACGATGAAAATAACTTCGGCAAAAGACGAAGCGAGACTGCCACAGACCTGCACGATACAAATTACTACTCAGTAACTTTTTCCAAAAAAATCAACGAAAAACGGCAAAGAGCATGTCATTGTAAAAGTAATCGTTCCAAGTGTAAGTTCCAAGTGAGAATGCGGACTATAGTAACAACTTAACAACTGTTGTAAGGTTGAGACTTTAAAAAACTTGCTAAGAGTATGTCATGACTTCGTATTGGTCTTCGTAACAGAACAAAACAAAATATATTTTAAAATTTAATTGTAAGCGACATACCTGTGATTGGCAAGATTATCAAGGCAGCCCTCGATAAACTTGATTCGGATGAACTTGTCGGTGCTAAAGCACAGCAGCGCGCAGAGCGCCTTCTCCGCTTCGAGAGCTAGGCCTTCGCCCAATTGCTCCTGAAACAAAAACCGAATCAGGAATTTTCCCATACAAATACGTATTTGTAAGTTTATCATCGTGCCAGTTAATGTACAATAGCATGCACATTTGTATGCAATGGCATTTAAACCATTCTTAAGTGCTCTAAAGTGCAATTTGAAACAAGGAAAATCAACTCTATTTTCCAAGTAATGTAGTTCCGATTTCGGGGGCTAAAATTAGGTATGGTGGCCGGCACAAGGACACAGTATTAAAATCGACAACAACGCACGACCTACACATGACGTTTAGTAAGCCCAAGTTTTAATAGCATTTGATATATTTTGTCAATTAACTTTTGTGGCTCAGAGCTGCAAGAGGGTCCTACAGCCATACAGATAGGCACAGTCAGGTAGATGTGGAGCAGCGGAAAAAAGGTGGAATCTAGACTAGAATGTTAGATTTTACGCCCGTTATAATGCGGTCGAGCGCGCGGAGACAGCGCGCCCGCCGCGTAACCCATCAGACACTGCGCCTACACAAATATTATACTAGACGGTACTCACAATGGCTCCGTCCTGCAACAAGTCCCACAGCAGAGTTTGCCCGGGCGGCACACGTCGTCCACGTTGCAGGCTAGTGGCGCCGGCGCGGCCGGGGACGGCGGTCGAGCGCGCGGAGACAGCGCGCCCGCCGCGTAACCCATCAGACACTGCGCCTACACAAATATTATACTAGATGGTACTCACAATGGCTCCGTCCTGCAACAAGTCCCACAGCAGAGTGTTGCCCGGGCGGCACACGTCGTCCACGTTGCAGGCTAGTGGCGCCGGCGCGGCCGGGGACGGCGGTCGAGCGCGCGGAGACAGCGCGCCCGCCGCGTAGCCCGTCAGACACTGCGCCTACACAAATATAAGTTACGTTGAGACATAAAAAAACTTCTTGGCGTTAAATGACGCGAAAACCTTAAGAGTTTATATTTTTGGAATCGGTCAAAGTTTCACTGTCAACAGTTCGCCGTATTATAGACCCTAAAAAGTCGTCGTTAACGTTCATACTTCCTCAGCGGACCCTCTTTAACTAATCAAACTGTCAGCAGTCGTATAATACATCTTAAACAGTTGTAATTAAGGTTCATACTTGCGCGGCGAGTCGCGCCAGCTCCTCCTCGCAGGCCGAGTCGTCCTCGTCGAGGTCGGGCAGCCGGTGCGAGTGAGGAGAGATAGCTGAGGAGGCGCTGCCTTCCTCCTCTTCTCCTCGGCGTTTGTTGTAGCTCTCCATTAGACGGAGTTCCATTAGCCTCCTGCTGGAAAAATATGAGTAGGTCACAGGGAGTTTGGATTTCGATCCGCGATATAGATAGATGTTTAACAATTGTTCAAGAAAAATACCTGCATTTTTTTTACCTATTTTTGACAGGAACAGTGGGTCTACCGCAAACATTGAAAGTCGAAATTACGTCATCTCCCTCTCTACCGCAGTTCACACTTGCCAATAAGAACAAAAGGGACGTAAATAACCAAATGTCGGTTTTAGAACTTTGCGGTAGACCCTCGGTGTACCTACAACAAGGATAGTCAGAATATTTTTCTTCCTCCACCTCCGACACCGACTCCGCCAAGTCCGCCGCCTTGAATCGTGCTGCTACTGTCAGTTACCTGCCATACACTCGACCATCTAGAACCACTCACCTGGCGTCCGCGCTATCGCTGAACAGCTGACAGTGCGCCGTCTCACTGCCCGACGACTCTTCCTCCACCTCCGACACCGACTCCGCCAAGTTCACAGCCTTGAGTCGTGCTGCTACTGTCAGTTACCTGCCATACACTCGACCATCTAGAACCACTCACCTGGCGTCCGCGCTATCGCTGAACAGCTGACAGTGCGCCGTCTCACTGCCCGACGACTCTTCCTCCACCTCCGACACCGACTCCGCCAAGTCCGCCGCCTTGAGTTGGGCTGCTACTGTCAGTTACCTGCCATACACTCAACCATTTAGAACCACTCACCTGGCGTCCGCGCTATCGCTGAACAGCTGGCAGTGCGCCGTCTCACTGCCCGACGACTCTTCCTCCACCTCCGACACCGACTCCGCCAAGTCCGCCGCCTTGAGTTGGGCTGCTACTGGACAAAACAGGTTGTAAATAACATATTTATAGATTAAAAGGTAAGAGAAACGTTCGTGAATGCTATGAATATGTTGATGTATAGTTGTATACGCTACTCACGGAAGTGCCTCTGCTTGGTGGTCTTATGTCTCTTTTTATAAAGCTTCTTTTTCCGAGGTCGTAACAGCTCCTCGGCACCGCTGCTTGCGCTACCACTGCTGCCGGCGCGCTTACCGCGTCTAATCAACGAAAAATGCCGTATTAATTAAATAGATGAAAAAATAACAAAGGGAAAAACAGCGGATAAAAGAGAAATCATGTAAAAGAGATAGCAAAATTTGTTCTTAAGAAACATAAACAAAAAATTTTAATATAATAAGATAAATTGCAATAAAAAAATTAAAAAAATTTCATATCTAGCTGGGAAATACAACGCTAATAAGTTACTCACTTTTGACAGGATTTGAGAGTAGCACATTCTTTCTTTGTCAATTCTTCGCCTTCTCGGAGCCACTCTTCTTGTTCTGCTACAAAAAATACATGTTACTATATATAATGAATTTTTCAATGCACGTTAGTAACCGAAGATTTGCTCTCCAACAGACCTGTAAGTTCGCGCTGGTGCTTGCTTTGTTTGCGCGGCGTAGGGCCGGCTTCCTCGCCCGATGTGGATAGCTCTTCACACTAGGAACAATAAGACATAATAATCCACTACATATATTTAAAAAAGACATCTCAACATTCTAAACACAAATGATACAAAGAGAAACCAAAGACTCAATCGGAGGTAGTCTTTTCTGGCCCTATTAAAAGTTATTTTTTGAGTCTTATCTGATTAAAATCCATAACTTTGACAGCGGCATGGGCCTATGCCCAAAAATAAAAAAAATAAAATAAATAGAAAAAAATATAATAAATAGAAATAGATTAAGAGTTTTGTTTGTTTAAACCTTTATCTTTTGGAATGCAATAAACAGATTAATTTTTTTTTAATGCCAATACTGAATGTCATAGCAGACTATGGAGATATAGATGGCCACAGCCTAAGGACTTTTTGAAGCTAAAGTCAATTGCGCCCTCTGTCCGAAAGCCGCCTAAAGATACCGAAAATGTAAGAGGAAATGTCACCTGCACTGCTACTCCACCTAGTAACAAATAGCGTACTAGTAGTACACATCTAATTTTTCTAAGAGAAAACACTGGCCCGCGAAGAATACATCACTGCACCCATGCAATTAAAACTGCAAGAAGCCATGCGCTTAGCGAGGGATAGAAGCCTATGGAGGAACCTGATCTTCAACAGAAGGACATGATGTCACGATCGTCAGCTCTGAGGGAACGACTAATGATGATGAGTACACTAGTAGCTAATAGGTGGAGTAGCAGTGCAGGTAACATTTCCTCTTACATTTTCGGTATCTTTAGGTGGCTTTGACATAGATGGCTTCAAAAAGTTCTTAGGCTGTGCTGCTCTACTATATAAGTTACTCTATGGTCATGGTTAATTGTTTGATGGGAAATCAAGTGCCAATGTTGACACAGTTACTGACTAACTTTCAACCTTATTAAAACGACATAAGATCGACCAATGGTCAACAAAGTGATCATTACCGGGTCGTCGTCCGAGTTGGTCTGCTCCATGCTGACGCTGGCCTCGCTGGAGGAGTGTCCGGGCTTGCAGGCGGGCTTGAGCCGCGCGTCCTCGGGCGGAGGCGTGCCCGCCGCTGCACCACGCGACCACATCGCTCGCATCAGTGCTGAGGCTAGGTACAAACTCTGAGAAAGAAAAACATAATCATTCTAGTGTTTATGTGAAACTGAAAACAAAACAGAAAGAGAAAGCTTATTGTTTTTGTACAGTCGCCATTAAATATATCGGAGCGGCCATGGTACTCAAAAATATCTGAACATCATATGCCTTGACAATAAAGGTGTTGTTCAGATATTTGTAACCACCTTGGCCGCTCCGATATATCTGATGGCGACTGTAAAGCGTTGCTTTGTTTTGTTCATAATCAACTGTACCTGTTCAGTATGCTCCTTAGGCGGCAGAGAGCAGAGCAGATTGTAGAGATGCGAGCACGGCTTAGGCGCCAACGCACGGATGAACCCGGGCAACAAGTCGTACACCTGCCGCCCGCAGTGCTTGAGCTGTGCGGCCGCCCACACTAGTTCCACGTGATCTGACGTCACGCGACCACTACCAGGAACGTACAATAATCAACCGTACCTGTTCAGTATGCTCCTTAGGCGGCAGTGAGCAGAGCAGATTGTAGAGATGCGAGCACGGCTTAGGCGCCAACGCACGGATGAACCCGGGCAACAAGTCGTACACCTGCCGCCCGCAGTGCTTGAGCTGTGCGGCCGCCCACACTAGTTCCACGTGATCTGACGTCACGCGACCACTACCAGGAACGTACAATAATCAACCGTACCTGTTCAGTATGCTCCTTAGGCGGCAGTGAGCAGAGCAGATTGTAGAGATGCGAGCACGGCTTAGGCGCCAACGCACGGATGAACCCGGGCAACAAGTCGTACACCTGCCGCCCGCAGTGCTTGAGCTGTGCGGCCGCCCACACTAGTTCCACGTGATCTGACGTCACGCGACCTTCCACGGCCAGGAACTTGAGGATCATGTGCGACTGCTTTATGACCTGGCGATTAAAAAACGCATTTAGAGAGTCGTCCCTATTTAAGTTCAGGGCTTGTTCGAAAGTGGCGCAACAATAGTTTTTACTTTTATTGCCTCTGTTATTGAGACAAATTACCACAATATAATTTTAAACAAAAAAGAACCGACTTCACTTAGGATCCGCTATTCCAAGAGGAAGTGGCCGAGTTGCTGTAAAAAATAGTGAAATCACTATAGGTGTGCCTATAATAGTTGAAGAGTTCCCTCGATTTCTCCAGGATCTCATCATCAGACCCCGACATGGTGACAATGGGACCATCTAGAGGTTATACCTGTTTGATTAAAAAAAACACACACGCGGAGATATCGAGTAACATAAATATAAAAAAAAAAACAGTCGAATTGAGAACCTCCTCCTTTTTTGAAGTCGGTTAAAAACGCGACGCGACGTGACTAAAGTGCCGTGAGTGTAACCGTGTGATTTTATAATGCCTCTCGGTTAGTTTCTACTATATCACTATCATTACCTATTCATTAAAACGAATGATAAACAATCAGAAAGAACTCCAAAGGATGACCTGGAATGTTTTTTTGTCCAAATCCCAGTTAAAAATCGCGCAAGAAATTGTGTTTGTAAAATACTACATACTTCTAGTACTCGTAAAGAGTTGCGCCTTGCTTGTAAGCCTCATTTACAGTATCCTGCTTTTAAGGAATATGAGGGCTAGATTACATACCTCAACATGCAAATTAGGCCCAAACAGATGCTCAATAATGTTATTCTGCGTAAGCCAGGTTGCTAACTGCTGGCCGGCAACTTCAGCATCTTGCGCTGGCTCTCCGGCACACAGTTCGTTGTGTGCCGCTATATGCGCGTTGATCTGCGCCACACCGGCTAATCTCATAGTCAGGGTGCTGCTGTTGAAGTATTTGAAGGCCAAGGCTAAACCATCACCGTCGAATGTGAGAGGAGCGTCTAGAGGCTCTTTTGCGGCTCCCCACATGAAATCTAAACATGATAAAACATAGTTTATAGACAATTATGTTGTGTTAAGAAATGTCTTTTGATAGCTGAACAGTTTCAGTTATGCAATCTAATGTAAACTTCTAATAATCATAGTAAATGCTATAAGGGTGCCTTGCCTGTGCCTTGTGGCATTAAGTTCTATGATTGTATGATAATTTCTTCTTATATCCAATTAATTGAAATACATAAATAAATCTATTTTAAGGCTCTACTCCTCACAAAGAAAGAATATTAACTTGACAAATATTCATTTCATCTGAAGTCAAACTGTGCAAATAGTTTTGTTGTAAAATGTGTTTCCACAACTGTAACAAACTGATTAATAAGTAAATATCTATATAACACTATATTGGCTGTGATTTTTAGCTTTTTCTGTATTGTTTATTTGCATTTGCTGACTTCTCTTTTCAGTAAAGACTGTAGAATGAAAAGGTTCCTACCAATAAATACAAACAAATACACTTATTATGGAAGTGAATCCACTGAAAAATTAATCAAAATCATGTAAAAAAATTCTTACCTGCCATAGATTTCACAGCTGGTACTCTCAGGTCTTTATCCTCCAAATTGCACATGTACTTTAATATTTTACTCCTTAACGGCATAAACAGCTGCGCTACCGCTCGAAAGTTCAACCATAGCTTTAGATTACCAACAGCTGCCACAATAGCATGAGCCATGGACAGTGGTAGCGTGCTCGGAGACGCATGCTCAAATACCGATGTCATTGCACACACCCCACCAAGCTTACAGAACAAGCTCACGTTACGTAGCAGATATGCAGGTATTTCTGTATCATGTAGGTCACAGTACGAACTTAAATTGGATATTTCTTGGGCAGACAGGTCATCCAAGCGACTCAACGCAGAGTGTTTACAAGCTAAGTATAACGGGAAATTTAGAAGGAATATCTTGGAGACAATTGCCATGAGCTTTTCCTTTTGCTGTAAAGACCAAATTTCGGCATCATCAGTGACTGTGGGCTTTGATGCCGTTGATGGTTCTTCTGTGGTCTCACACGGTTCTGCGGGTGTTTTGGACTCTTCAGGCTCAAGAGGAGCCTGTTTCTCCTTGGCCTCATCACTTTTCTCCTCATTGCTGGGTGAGGTGGGTCCTGGTGGCTGGGGCTTCTCCTCACACTCTTCAGGAGGCGATGCCCTAGCTGCAGCTATCAACTCATCCTTGAGTAGCTTCAGTTGACACACAGACAAACATAGAATACTCTGCACCACTAAATAAAACCTCTCAAAGTTTTTTACATCACGGTAACAGCACATGCATTGCCTGGAAAAACAGTTATATTTTAACCCCAATATGAAGACTTTTCATCATTTTCATCATTATTTTACAGATTAAACCTGAGAAATCATAACAAAAGTGATTAATTCTTTATATTATTTGTGTTTTGAACATAACAGCTGACTCAAATGTGAGTACAATAAGATTTCAACCAGACCCTTACACTGTTGGTTTTTTATAGGAAAGAAAACATGTTTTACGTAGTTATTTATCAAAAATGTAATCTATATTTTGTCCTTACCTCTGTGGCCATGAAATAATGTAGTTCAGAACAGTCTCTAGTTCGAATTGGCTTATTGTTGGATATTGAGAAACATCGTCGGTTAATCTTGCCTCACCTACAAACAAGAAATTTAAACCAGAATATGAAATAGCTAAGACAAATAAATTACTCGTTTTTGTAATAAATTCATCGTTACAGCCCTCAACGTAAACAGAAAGCACGCGAACGAGAAATACAACATTTAGAAACAATGTAACTTACAATTCAGTAAAAGCTGTGAAAACTCCGAACAAACATCACACATTCTTATGGTTTTGTAACAATATTAAGCGAAATATTATTGCAATATCATCGCAGCAATAATTTCATGTGAAGTATTGACCATAATTGATAATTTTTCGTCTCAGAAAACGAACACTGCCTTGTATGTCACGGAATCCGTTTCCACCATTGTTGACGATTGTTGTCAAAAATTGCGTTTAGTTAATCAGCTGTGCATATAAAGAATACGGTTAAAGCGAGGAAGATCAAATTATACCGAAAATTTCCTTAATAAACTATAAACTAAAATAGTACATGTTAATATCAGAAATTGAATCGATATTTTTTATAAAAACTCATAAAAATGTTCTGTTCGAAATTTTGAAAAAACCCTTGCAATATCGAAACGTAGCGTTTATCCTTTCGTTCGGAAAGATACCATCACAATTTGATCACAATTAATTTTGCTGAGGCTAGTTTTATAAAGCTACAAGTTACAATTTACAAGCGGAAGTCTCTTTCTAATACATAGGGTTAGGAAGAGAGTTCCGCTTGTAAATTGTAACCTGTAGCTTAATAAAACTGGCCTCTGGTTAAACATTAAAACGAGTATGTAAAACAAATGAATAATTGAAGATTCAAATATTGTTTAGAGCTTTCACGATTCGTTTCTATAAAATTTCTGAAGAATCTATCTAAGGGTCGCCACACACCTAGCGGTTTTCCTCGCGGAATTACCGGAAGTAGCGGAAATTTGTCTATGGTAGCGGAAATTTGTCTATGGTAGCAGATTTTTTGTATGGAAGCCATAGACAAATTACCGGAAGTAGAGGAAATTCATAGACAAAATGCTTAATTTGTCTATGAATTTCCGCTACTTCCGGTAATTCCGCGAGGAAAACCGCTAGGTGTGTGGCGACCCTAATCCTATTTCAAAATTTGGCAAACATGCTAACTTTTCCTTTATTGTTTTAGTTTCTGAACGTTGTGCATATGTCAACAACTCGAAAAAGTTGACGTTTCAGCTGTGCGCTATGGGTTGATTATTTTTGGATTTTAGTTGAATAAAATATGGCTCAATTGCTTTATGTCATTGCCAGCTTACATGTTGTACTATGTCCATTCACAAAAGTCGAAGAAAGCTTCAACATACAAGCATTTCATGATATTTTATATCATCGACATAACCTCTCACAGGTATTGAAGAAAATCTAATTTTGGATTCTTTAGTGGCATACTTACCAATGTGTAATATTTTAATAACTTGCTCCAGTACGACCACAATGAGTTCCCGGGAGTTGTGCCGCGTACGTTCGTCGGGCCGCTTTTTATTACTGCTCTATCGGCGCCTGCGGCCACAATTTTTCATCTCTTTGGGATAAATAAGTTTTGGATGCAGTATGTTGGTAAGCCTTTATTAATTCCACGTACTACTAATCACATATTTATTACGATAAACCTCAAAGGATATACATACTTTAATTGAATTTTTTTTCAAGAAAATAATTGTTACATTTTGATTTCAGTGCGTCTAACGTTAGCACTGACAGTGATAGGAACATGGACGCGACTGAGGAGCACGCTGAAGAAGCAGTTTGGGAGCACATTTGCCTGGTGGTTCACTTTAATTACAGTGACTCAGTACCACTTCATGTTTTACATGAGCCGTCCTTTGCCAAATATTCTAGCATTGCCACTTGGTAAGTAAAAAAATGGTTTTGAAAAATGTAAATAATTTTTTATGAAAATAATTTTTGAAATGAAAATAATTTATTGGTTACACAATGTGGTTTCACTAGTAACAAAACAAGAACCTTCTTTTAAGTAAAACAAATACTTGTGCCAGAAGGTTCCGCCCTTCCATTAATTATGAGGTAGCAGTTAATGCATTTATAAACAACATTATTGACTAATATAATGATAGCTATTTAAAATAACTGACATTGCATGGTTTTATCATAGAGTACCTATGGCCAAACCTGATCATCAGATCAGCACAATGTTGATGATATTGTATTAGTTGGAGGACCCAACTTGCACCCACCAAATTTCAAGTCAATCTGACTACTGAAAATAGATCAAATTTAATTTACAAGATTTGATTTTCACACATTTAGTTAAATAATAGCAGGCCCGAATTGAAGAAGGCTTGCAAGATATAGAAAACGGTAGAAAATGCTGGAGAAGGCCTATGCAGAACAGCAAACTGAACTCAGAGATTAACTATAAACATTCATTTTCAGACAAGACTCATTATGTTCAGAAAAAATGGTTTATTGATTGATTGATCGAAATACAAGCTTGTTTTTTTTTTGAAAAATACCTCCACATTTATTTACATAATTAAATATACAGAGGCACTATAGTACAAATACTAAACTAAATTAATAACTAGCTCAGTTTTTTTTTTTAGTTTTGCTAGCCTTTGAAGGATGGATATCAGGCAAGCACAAGCAGTTCCTGGTTTCAGCAGGGGCCAGCATGATCATCTTCAGGGCCGAGCTAGCGGTACTGTTTGGGTTGTTCCTAATCATTGATTTGTACTTTAAGAAGATTGACTTCAAAACGTAAGTTAAGACAGCTAGTCTACTGAAATTTCTTACAATGTAGCTAATATGTACTCTTTTACAAAAGAAAATCAATTACATAATGTCATCAGACTTTGATTTTTGTGTTTGATTTTTCTGTTCTTCCCATTTAGTAATTATAATATTTATAATTTCAATAGTTTCACGTCAACCAAAAGTAAGGCGATTATCACACTGGCGCCGCATGCGGATCCGTCGCCAGTATGATAATCGCCTAAGGATTCGCGTTTATATCAGAATCACAATTTTATTCATAAAACACATTATTTTGCATGTCAAGTTTTACAATAGGTATATGTCAGCAACTGATTGGTATATGTCAAGATGTCATTTTTATACTTGTTTAATAAGTGTTTATAAATAAATATTAGGCCTTATGCTGGCATGGTTGCATGGAGCGGGCGGACACGCGCGGGCACAAATCAGGAAGAATTCCGTCTCAGGTGTCCGCCGACTGTCCGGGCCAGTTAGTGCCGCTCACACTATTTCATCCGATTTCTACCCGCGCGCGTGCGTCAGCTAACAGTTGCCTTTACCCTCCTATGGATTTTAATTATACTTCACAGGTTGCTCAAAATAGTATTACCCGCCGGCGCGGCTCTGATAGCGCTCACTGTGGTGGTAGACTCCGTGTTCTGGGGGCGGCTGCTGTGGCCCGAGGCAGAGGTGTTTTGGTATAACACCATCCTCAACAAGAGCTCGGATTGGGGTGTATCCTTTTGAATATACACAAGTGTCTTTTTAGATCGGGTAATAAAGAAAAAATGTTACATTTTGGTTCAACCAGTTCCAAGATATCTTATCAAAAGAAGCTGGCTTTATATCGGTGTCTTTTGCGTTCTACCCACATTATGAATACTACAGCAATGTAAATTTAGCAATTTTAGCATGCCATTATTTACATGGACCAAACGTTCTTGCAAACTTCCATCCAAAATCTTGCAATCAATTTAAATAATAACAAGTCCTTAACCAGTACCAGACATCCCCATTTCTCTGGTACCTGTACTCGGCGCTGCCCCGCGGGCTAGGCCCGAGCCTTCTCCTAGCGCCCGTCGGCGCGTACCTGGACCGGCGCCTGGTGCAGCTTGTCGCGCCAGCACTTGTCTACGTGCTGCTGTACTCGCTGCTGCCGCACAAGGAGCTGCGCTTCATCATCTACGTGTTCCCGCTATTCAATATGGCGTCCGCGGCCGCTTGCTCTCACATGTAAGTTATTATAAATGTATATTTTGGTGACGTCTAATTATTAGGCTTAGACAAAATATAATTTTACTTAGCGAAACCGCGAATGTTTATATTATGTGTATCTGTACTTTCAGATTCACTCGACGAACGAAAGCGCCTGTGTACGAGCTCCTGTTCTGGGGCACCATCATAATTGTAGTGGGCAATGTGTTGCTTTCCGTCGCCTTCGTATCCGTGGCTATGACCAACTACCCGGGCGGGGTCGCCATGACTAGGTAACCTTAGTGAAGACAGTATTAGAAGAAAATTTTTGCGTCTCTTGAAAAACAAAACAAAGTCGTGAAATACAAAGTTGCAAAGAGTAATATAATCATAATCCTCTGATGAATTTTATCAAAGTACTATAAATTTTGCAATCCTAATTTTTTTCAGATTCCACAAACTTTTGAAACACGAGCCATACGTCCACCTACATATCAGCAACTTAGCAGCTCAAACCGGCGTAACTAGGTTCACAGAGATCAACAACCATTGGCAATACAGCAAAAACGAATCCCTCAACTCTGAACAGCTGCAGGAGTATACCCACCTCCTTATAGAAGCTAAGAGCAAATATTCACCAAACCTAAAGAGCTTTACACGCTCACATACAGTTCTAGAAGGTATAGATGCGTTTTCTTCAGTTTCTATAAATTATAAACTTTTGCCTCCGATCAAGATTAAGACTCGCCCAGCGCTCTTTATTCTAGAGAGGAAAGATTTCCGAGAATATCCATATGGCCATGGAGCGCATATTGTTGATAGCGGTGTCGCCGAAGAACTTGATTCAATTAAAAGTGAAGATGATAGATCGTATAATGTATTATTTACGGAAGATGCGTATAACGATAGCGCTGAAGCCGAAGATTTACTATACGAAGAACAAATCGAAGAAGAAGTACGGGTAGTTAACTTTGAAGAGCCAATTGGTAAAGTAGAAAGCATTGTTGCAAATAAGGAAGAATCTCCCGTAGAATACAAGACAGTAATCAATGCAAATGATCTGACTGTTGAAGAGATTGTACAAGAAACAGAGAACACAGTAAATGATCAAGAAGTTGAAGAAAAAGAGGAACTTATTAAAAAGCCAAAGGTTAAGAAAGCTATCGAGGATTTGAAAAGCTTGAGGCAAGAGAAAAAACGAAAAGCAATAGCGAAAATTAAATCGGAAACCCGAAGAGAGGTTGTGGCGTCTGCAAAGGAAAAGCTAAGGGAGTTGATGAAACGGCACAAGAAGATCGCGGAGGAACTCGCCGATGACAGTGTTGGAGCAGACAAGCCTATAGCTGAAGTCGATGGCAGAGGAGATATACCGGAAAAAACACAAGAGACCGTTGTTGAACAAACACAAGTTTATGTTGAACATGAACTGAAACAGGAAGACGCGACTGAAACTATTAAAGTCAATGAAACGGCGGGCACAAATAAAAATATTGATGATATAGTAGAAGAAGTTATAGCTAGACTTATAGATAGAAAAATATATGACGATAAAACGAAACCAGAGGATATCAAAGCAGAGGACAGACTAGTGATCCAGCAGATTGTAGAAGAGATACTCCAGGAGAAAATGAATTATACTAGATTTGACCAGTAGTTATTTTTCATATTTACTTATATTGTTACAGTTTACAGTATACAGTATTGATCTCGGAAATATTTGTCTAAAGGACGTTTTACTGTCAACTTAATACACTTATTTACAGTCACCATCAGATATATCTGAGCGGCCAAGGTATCTCATAAATATCTGAACAATGCCTCTATTATCAGGGCGATGAAGTTCATGTTCAGATATTTTGGAGTATTCTGGCGGCTCCGATATATTTGATGGCGACTGTACAATTCATATGCAATTATTGAGGTATTAGTCTCAGTCTTAGCTTGGTACTTAAAGTAATGAAGTTTGGGAAGCGTCGTCCGTCATTACAGCATAAACAGAGACATTCTTGCCGTCTTTTTCTTACGCTAGTATCATCACTAGAAAAATAAAGGATGAGTATAGTTTTTAAAAATGTCAGACTACTAATATAAGAGGGGTTTATTACCGCTACTCTATATTTACAAATCTAAGAACCATAATTCCTGATCGTTCAATGCATTTTACACGTAACAGCATTTTCAACCGACTTCAAGATTTCGAAGGAGGTTCTCAATTTGTTGGGATATTTGTTTTTTTTTCTATTTTTTATGTATGTTCACCGATTATAGTGCCTATAATGCCACCTATAGTGATTTCAATATTTTTTACAGCATCTCAGGCATTCATTTCCTCTTTTGGCAAAGCGGAGCCTAAGTGAAGTCGGTTCTTTTTTTGTTTAAAATTATTCTAATAGGGTGCGTTGGGGTAAGATAGAAAGGTATTTTTCTAAGGTTAAGATAAAAAGTAGTCTGTAATGCTCCGGAATATGGACGATTTTTTGTCTTACCCCTAAAAAAATACCTTTCTAACTTATCCCAACGCACCATACGTAATATTTTCTAATGCATATTTACTGTTAGTCTGTGCGGTGCGATATGTGTCGTAGATTTCATTAATTTCCATATAAACCACAACATTTCTCTTTCCACATAAACACTAGAACAGGGGTTTTCAAACTATGCGCTGCGACGCCCTGGAGTTCGATTTTTGAATCTCACCGGTGACTTTTTTTGTATGCAGCCGATGACTATTTAGTACGAAATAAGTCACCCGATGAGATTCAAAAATCGAACTCCTGGTGCGCCGTTGAAAACAAGTACACAGGGACGCCGTGAGGCAATCCTTCACACCATATACCTGTCTATTAGCAATAGCTTAGCTAGGTTAGGGCGCCGCGATAAATTTTTATACTGGCAAGTGCGCCGGGCTCCGTAAATGTTTGAAAACCCCTAGTCTAGAACTTAATAGCAAGAAGTCTAGTCACATATCTGAAAAATCTGTTTATTTGTTGAATTTGCCGTTATATATCTATTTAGTATTAAGGGTTTTCTAAAATATGTTAATAAAACGATTAATAATTATTTGACATTTATTTAAACTTAAACTTCTTATGTACTTCATGTAAGATGATTTGAATTCTTCGCTTACATTCGATAATCATGATTAATAATCTATCAGTCTAATAAGGCAGATATAATACACAGGTACAATTAAAGAAAGTGTGTAGGTAAACTGTATGACAAAAAAAAACAATAGGAAACTTCGATTGCAAATTTATAGAAAATATATAGAAAATATCCCTTAATCCTTTCCCTTGATCGCCAAAAACGTAAAATCACACGCACAGAAAATGGTGCCTTCAAAATATAACCGGTGCGCGCGCGCTGGCGCTGAGGCCACGATTTTTCTATCCGATGCTTGGCGGTCAAAGGGTTAGCGCTGAGTGCAGAACTCCCCAGTTCCTATACAAAATTAACACACCTAGCGTGTTCCAGCGGTAGTATTAACCATAAATTAAAATCTATGTACAAGTGTAACGAAAATACTGATAGTCCGTTAAAAATCGTTATCGTATTCCGACTAACCGACTGCGAAAAAGTAGGAGAAAAAAATTAAGTCCACGCGTGCTTTACACTTTTTTTTTAATTGGTCACGAAGCCAAGCGTCCATACATTTTTTTTGTGCCATTCTGTTTGTAAGCTTTACCTAATCCTTACACGACGTTATCTATGAAAAGTGACCGTATTGTCGACGGCGCTTACGCCATTGTTAACGACAACGCAATACAATTACGACGCCGCGCGATGTATAAAGTCCCTTTTCATAGAAATGCCTCTCTATATCCAGTGTCGTGTAGCCATACGATAAATAAAATAGATAATCCCACATATAATTTTAAACGGATCACCAGCATTTTTGTTAAGTACGTCCTATATGACTAACAATGGGTAAAATGCTGTTTGGCTTTCGAAAATGAAGTTATCATATTTATTCGTATACCTGTATTAAAAGGGATTTACGATGATCCTATCGATTACAAAAATCATTCAAATATGGCAGTGACATTTTCTTTGCAGACATCAAAGTTAAAATGTTAAAAAGTACAAACATTGTATCTTGGCTCTAATGGATCTGTATTAAATATGTTATAAATGCCTATCAAGTATCAACACTGACTAGAAAAAATACTGTGTGGACCTTCAGCCACTACATGGATTTCTTCAGTGACACAATTCTTATCTTCCATTTATATTCATCATGGACCATTTAACACCTAGCTAGACTGCAATGTCCATACAAAATCGCGTTGGTCCAAAATTCAGGCTACGGTAGGCACCTGCTTCATAAACCGCGTTATAAACATCTATGACGCGATAGATGGCGCTTACGCGTTTGCCTGAATCACGGGAACGCAATTTTGTATGGTTATTGTGAGTTATTTATTATATGGTCATGCACTGTAAAAAAACTGAATTTAGATATGACATTAGACAAAAAATAATAGAATAAGTTGTACCTAGAGAAAGTCGTACAATGAAATGATTCTCATACTAATCTATATCATAAGTTAGTCTATAAATAATTAAGTAACAATAGAGTCCTATAGCTCACAGAAGCATAAGGAATGTGGAACAAACCATCTAGTAAACTATCACCATATCACAGTAAGTAATGAACATGTTTTACAAAATATGATACATAGTAAAAAAGCAGGCACCCTGTGTGTTGTTTGTGGATTTTAACCTGATTTAATAACGTGCAAAATTATTTGAATAAGACAGGGCACCTATTTAAATTAAAAAATGAAGATAAAATATAATTTTAACACTTTGACCGCCGAAGCCGTCATATCACGCGCACGGAAAGTCGTGCCGTCAGCGCCAGGGCGTGATATCACGTCTAAAATATAACCGGTTTGCCTTGCGCGCTCACGCTGAGGGCACGATTTTTTCGTATGCTTGGCGTTCAAAAGGTTAATAAAATTCTCACTATTATTTTTGAGTTAAACTCAACGATTTGATACAAATGTTGTTATAATTATGTTATGTACAGTTTATAATCAGTATGAACGGTCAACCATGATTCCTAGGCCACTATAGAACCATGTCATACCGGCAGTTGGAATACCGTGACTATGGATTATTGGAATCAAATGGGGTTGGCAACTGTCAACGGTTTGGCCTGATGGCGCCAGCATAGCTTGTACCTGTCACTAGCATTGTTGTATGGGATTTGGCTTAAAGGCTAGCCCATCCAGGGCAGAAAATTAAAACAAAAAAAACAAGATTTTGACACTATTTGTAGGACTGACAGGTATAAGCTATGCTGGCGCCATCTGTAAAGTCTTTCGACAGGCCAACCTCCCGTATGGTTGAAATTATGTCGAAAATGATTAATTACAATTTGAACCTTTTGAGATCAAGGTCACAATTTCGAAGAAATCATTTTAAATGATATCGTTTCTACTCTTAACTAAGGCTACGCCTAAATAATATTGTTTCGATAAAATACGCGCTAGTCAACAATGACGTTACATATATACGTGACGACTAGTGAAGTTAATACCAATATTTTTTGTATGGGAGATCGATTATTAGCAACGTAGACTAAAGATATAATAGACGGCCATAGTCTAAGAACTTTTTGAGGCTTCAAGTATTTAGCGCCATCTAGTTCAGAGCGACCTAAACAGAGTCGAAATGTAAGAGGTAATATCAGCGCCACCTAGTAACGAATAACATACTAGTAGTACACTAGTTGTTACTAGGTGGCGATATGTTTGCCTCTTTTTTGTTCATTTATTTTTCTACTGTGCTGTAATTTTCGAGGTGTGCAATAAAGCATGAATTCATTCATTCCTATATTGGTATTGGGCTATATATGGGATTAAGGTTGTCAAGCGGACCCCAAGCCGGGATAAACGCTAGGAGGAAGGAAGAAAGGGCTATATAAAAATATCGGTATTGAATTCCCTAGCGGCGACGTAGACGCAACTCAATTTAGTGTATGCTAAAAGCTTCAAGTTCGAACGAGTCCCATTTCGATTAACCACACATTTGAAACAGTTCTTCATACACTTAACAATATCACAAACGGCGTCAGTTGCGAGCGACAGACGGTGCGATCGCGCTTTTAAAGGACTAGCACTGAGGTCACCTCCATACGTTTTCATGTGTTTATTATAGACGCTGTCGTTCGAGCGTTTCTCAGCCGTATACGGCTTCAGTTGCGAGCGATCGGCGGTGCGATTCGAGGTCACCTCCATACGTTTTCATGTGTTTATTATAGACGTCGTCGCTCGAGCGTTTCGCAGCCTTACAAGTCCAGTAATATCTTCCAGTCGAAGCGCCCGGAGCTGGAGTTGATGGAGGGCGGGCAGGGCGGGCACACGAGCTGGTGCGGGCGCTCGCGCACGGCGGCCAGCGCGCAGTACGGCACGCGCAGCAGGTGCGGCGTGATGCTGTACGGCGCGCGCGCCGAGTCGGCACTAGACAGCCGCTTCAGCGCCAGCACCACCATGTCGAGGGTGGCCGCGTGCCCGATGAACATTATGTTGCCGCCTAAACAATTTTCATGTTAGTCCGTAAGCAAGCTCCAAAATTGCCTACGTCATATGAGTCAATAAAATGTATGGTACACGGTCAGATAAGTTGTGCTGAAAGGGGATCGGGAGATTATCACAAATAAAATTGAGCGGAAGTTTGAGGAAAATCCTTTACCTCGATTTAGATGAAGTGTGAATTTAGAAGTTTATAGTTTTGCCAGAGAGTTTCTATAGAGCATCATATCTGTTTTTATTAAGTTAATACTGCAAACTATTTTACTTCTTCTACTTAAAAATAACAAACTATTTTCTGCTACTGACAAATTTGATTCAATCCGTTAGTCAAAAGCTATCACCGATAATGTACACGTATACCTAGTCTTGAAAATAAAATTGCCAAGTTCATCAAAGAGGGATGGAAAGTCTGTTATCATTACTATTTTGTTTTGTAGATTCCAAGACAGCCAATAATAAATATAAAAAGTACATCAAAACAATAAAATGTACAAAACCTACCTTCAGCTTCAGTGTCCATGACTGCTGATTGAATCACTAGTTCATTCCTCTTATAAAATTCTTCTAAAGTCTCTGATGTGGTGATGTCCAAGTCCACGTACGGTTCATATCTAAAAAAACACGAAATAACTATTGAAAACCGCAAATACGTCAAGTTACATTGGAAATCTTACAACTAAGATAAGAATAAACATTCAAAACTTCACATAAATGGCTGTGTACCAGAAAAAACATTTTGGTACACAGTTTTATTGCTGACTGTACCTAGTAGCTACGGAAGTATACCAAATTTCAGCTCCATCAGACACCGGGAAGCGGTTGAAATTTGACTTACAAGATTTGATGCACATAATGACATAATAGTATTTTGTGCAACAGTTACATAATAAGGGTTCTTAAGATTCGAGGGTCGAAGTTACAAAATGAGGCGAAGCCGAATTTTGTAAAAACAGACCCGAGAATTTTAAGACCTAATTATGTACCGTTGCACACAATAGTTTTTCTACGAGTGCTAGGCAAGCCGGTAAGCATTGAGTTCGACGAATGACCTGCTGCCTCTATACAATCGTCTTCAGTCTCCTGGCGGATTGCGGCGCCAGCCTCGTCTACAGCGGCGGGCGGCGCCGGTGCGGGGCCCAACAGACCCATTATATCCCTAAGAGTCGACTTTTGAGTCATATTATGACAACGTTCATAAAGTATATGCTTTGAATTTACATGTCAGTCATTTTATTGGCAAATTAGAATGCAGGAGTAGAAAAACAAATATACACTCAGAGTTTTAAGAACAACCTTCGGGAATCGGCGATGACACACGAAGGTAATATTGCTGTTCTGCTTTTTCATGTGTCACTGTTGATTGATACCCGACGTCTCTTTCTACAACCCGAAGGTTCTTTTTAGAGCTCACGGACTGTACGGGGGTCAAGCTAAATAAAACTGTAATAAGAAAACAGTAAACATGTTGCGTACTACTCACTTCAAGTCGACATTGAGCCCGGCTTTGTGCAGCTCCTGCGGCGTCATAAACGGCGCCATTCCTTTGGGCAGGTGCCAGTTCTTGAACTCGAACAGACCTGGCTCCACTTTAACTTTGATCGACGGGTTCTGATAACCTAAGAGAGACATAAAATTGTGATGTTACATTGTGAATTTCAATAGCGATTCAAATTACAATTTCTTTTATCTGATTGACGAAGGAGTGTTATGTTAAATTCAATGGTATGTATGGTACGTATGTATGTCTATTTCTTACAAAACTCCCTACTCGCGTGCTAGTGTCTACAGGACAGTACACACCCTCCAGCATGCAGTGCGCCGTCTCGACGCAGCGCAGCGCGGCCGACGCGTACACGTGCGTCAGCGGCTGCTGCGCCAGCCGCAAGCCCTCGCCCACCAGCGACGCCTGCAGCCTCCCTACTCGCGTGAGCGGCGTGTCTTTGGAGTACGAGTCGCTGCCGCCAACACTGAAATATCACAAACCAAACCAACCACTGAAACCAGTCCTTATACCTACTCAAATAACTTCTCTTTTTAATTAAGATGGCTGGTAAATTCTCAATAAGGAAAAATAAAATGTTTCTTGGCGTTTCACCCACCAGCAGAGCCGTAGTTTACGAGGTTAAGGGCAAAATTACCAACAAAACCAATTCGTATCTAGGCCGCTATCTAGACAAGGCTTCTTCGAAAATAAAGCTTACCGATTGCTGAACGTCAGCGGTATGTTGAGGTCCTTGCGCACGTAGTTGCCGGCCTCGTCGAAGCAGAACGGCACCCACGAACCGTACGTGAGGTCCACGCGCTCGCGGTGCTGTACCGTGAAGAACGGCTGCGACAACATAACCCACTAACTCACCGGTCGCTCAACGTCAGCGGCATGTTGAGGTCCTTGCGCACGTAGTTGCCGGCCTCGTCGAAGCAGAACGGCACCCACGAGCCGTACGTGAGGTCCACGCGCTCGCCGTGCCGCATCGCGAAGAACCACCGCCGGTCTGGCTGCAATCAACATTACTACTTGACTCCATCCATACTGTTACCAAATCTACGACATGTTTGTTTATTATGCGAACTTGGATACCGTCTTATAAACGGACGAAATAATAAACATTGCAAACAAAGGCTGGTGTAAACAGTTGTTGCATGTTCGAAGTACAATGAGACAATGACTTATGCTTACATGTTGCCCCGACCATGCTACTTGTTATATCGTAAAGTACAAGACAGGTTCCGCTTATATAATAAATAAATAAATGTTTTTTTTAATGACACATCTACCTATTGAAGACTCGAGAAAAAACTGTTACTAATAAATTCAGTGGTCGTAGATTTCCCAGCATTTTTGGTGTAGTGCTAGGGTTATTGTTATTTTGAGGCTATTCATTGTTTGAACCAAGAATCTAATAAAATCAAAGTAATTTAGAACGAAGTAATAATGTAGATATGGCTGATTATTAAATAACAATTTCCCAAAAAACGACATTGCGACGATTTTGCTGAAAAATCTACGATCACTGCTAATAAGCAGGAGATTAGCATAGATCGTAGATTACTAAGAAAATTGGTCACAGACCAGAGAGTTATAGGATTATTTTCACCTTCGAGAAACATTAGAGTAACGCCGATAAATATGTATTCCAAGTATTCATTTACATACCTTAGCTTTGGCCTCTCCATCGCCAGTTCCTTGTGAATTTGCTTTCCAGTCGATACTAGTACCTGAAAGAGGAATGTTCATATAATACGCAGTGTTAGGTTGCCGACTGGACCCTGAGCTTATACTAGGCTGTAATTAAAAGCCGGATCAAATGCTTGGAGGTTGATAATAACGCAGTGTTACTGGCGTATATGGTTTAAATTGTAGCCTTTTTCTTCATGGTAATTTAAGTGTGACTTAATAAAATGGTAGAGATTTAACCGCGCGTGCAAAGACCGGGTTGTCTCACGCGAGTCGCCCCTAAGAACCCTATACACATACCTCCTACGACTTCCCGTGTCCTAGTTTTCTATCTCAAAATTAAAAACAGCTCATCCTGTGTAACGTTCATGATGCTGTCGTGCTTCTTCTCGGTCATAACCACGTCTAATACTTCTCCCACTACTTGTAGGTCTCCTCCGACTTCTCGTGTCCCAGCTTGGTCGCCTCGTGGGGATATCCGGCCATCTCCCCGTCAGCACTCGAGTCTAATTCGGACTCTGTTTACTTACCTTGTGTCACGTTCATGATGCTATCGTGCTTCTTCTCAGTCATAACCACGTCCCAGTACTTCTCCCACTCTTTGTAGGTCTCCTCCGACTTCTCGTGTCCCAGCTTGGTCGCGTCCTCGTGGGGATATCCGGCCATCTCCCCGTCAGTGTTCGAGTCTGATTCGGACTTGCAATCCGAGCCTAAAACCAAATTAATACAAGTTTATTAATGACGATAAAACAAGCAGATTATAATGGTTTCAACCTATTTTTGCTTTGAACCCAAACAAAAGTTTATGGCGTATCTTCTGCTCCGCTCAACTGTTAATTATTTGTGATAGTTTAGATTAAAAGATACCATTTGATAGTCGGCACTTACGCTTCTTTTCTTCGAATACAACATTGGACCTGTACAACGTAAGCACCTTCTACCAAATGGTACAAGGTACTCTTTCTTGTAATGTTTCTATTATCTTTAGAATAATCAATGTTCCGTATCAATGTGCCGATATCCCATTACTGATATATTATAAAGAAATTAAATTACTCATAGAGATATAGATAAAACAGTAGCGGAATCAAAACAAACCAAATACATTCAACGAAAATTGCTAGCCGCTAATTAATATAACACACTTAGGGCCGGTTGCACCAAACCGTTTATTAACGTCAACGTCATCGTTAAAAAAATCTTGTATCAGAAGTTTGACAGTTTTCTATCCTCTTTTCTTTTCTTCCTCCTTCGAAATCTTGAAGTCGCTTGAAAAGCACTGTCAACTTATAATAAGTCAAAATGTGATAATATCAGTTATTAAAAAAAGGGCTTTTATTATATCTCAAAATATTAACGTTAGCAATATGCATATGAGCGTAATTATATGTAACCACTATCAAGTAATATATCACGCTTTACATCAACCGCAAAGTAGTAAAGGGCATTATTATTAAACAATACTGTTATACGCTGTAAAAATATATAATTACAACATTTTACTTACTATTATTAGTCCCGAGCGATATCGCGCGGTGCAGCGTCCACGCGTCCGACTCCGCCGTGCGCCGCGTGAAAACAGCCGGCAAGTAGCCGCTTACGCCTGCAAACAGTCGTAACTACACGTACAATACAAACAAATAACAACCCTATTCACTGGAGGGAAAGGTCAGAGAGTCTTGACAAGTGTGTTCTGACACATTTATTTCAGGATATAGCGCGAATCGAAAAAACTAATGGCTTCTACAATCAACGCAATTTTGACACAAAACTCGCGCGCGATTTCGAGATGTTGCCGTCTAGGTATGTGCAGCGAAATCGATCGGTGGAACAAAGACCGCAATGTATTAAAAGTCGCTTACGTTTGTAGAGGCCTTAAGAAATGAGTGCCAATCAAATAACAATTGAATTCACTGGAGATAAAGTTTAGTTATGCTTGTACAGTCGACGTCAAAGATATGTTTACACTTTTTCACCTTACTCCTTTATAATTGTAAACATATTTTTGACGTCGTCTGTACCTTTTTCAGGATGTAAAACACTTAGTACCTAATTAAATAAAAACTTTAAAACAGGAGGTAAGTTCTTATTTATTGGCCTTGGATTCAAGAGTAAAAAACTACCCAGTTCATCAGTCTAGCCCCAAGTCACAACAAACAAAATGTCTTAGTAGAAAAAACGTTAGGCTTACATTTGATACTTCCTCTTTGATTTGATCACAATGGCGTATTTATAGTCAAACAAAATACGACCTAATTATTCGGTCTAAAGGTTTGATTGCGTATGGCACAAAAAACGAGTGACTGGCACATAGTTGGGATCGAATGAGCCGTAGACAATTTGAAGCGACTGACGCGATTATCATTATTACGATCCTTGGGATCAGGTAATGCCGTAGAATGATGAACCCGTATTTTGATTGTTTTCATTTGGTGGAATATTTGTAAATCGTCTACATACACAAAAAATAAATAAGCTTTGGCGTCACGACTAGCTCATCACGAGCTAGATTTTATTAAAAATTTAGACGGTTCTTTGTCTTTATATGTTTTTTTCAGGTTTTTTTAGTAAGACTAGAAAATTATCATAATAATATAACCAATATTGAAAAGACATACCTACTTAAATTTGTTATTTAAGTATTTACAGATATCTATACGACTAATTACAACATTACACAAATGCTAAAAGGTAGACGTGAATATTTTTGCTTTGGCAGGCTGCAGCGAGCATCGAAAATGAAGATAGTATATATATACCTATAGATTTCTATTTTGCTAAATTTCAATAATAGATATAGAAATCTAACTAATACTAACTTTGATTTACCATTAATATGTAGTTGACGTAACAATAAAATTGTCCAAAGTAAATCAAATACCTACTTCATTTTGAAAACAGGCAACAGCCAAAAAAATATCAGTATATTGAAGATTAAACTGAATAAATACCTTTGGATAACACAAACTTTACCGCCGAAGTTAACTCAGAACACGACTACACAACACTGTTAGAAGTAGTAGACTACTCTCTTCAGCGCACCATCGAGGCATCGACATCCGACGACTAGAGCCGATGCCGCCTCGCGTACAGTTACTTATAAATGTATAATCCATAGCAAACCACGCGGTGAGTAACCTGATAACGTTTGCAAATCTAATATCACACTATTGTTGTATAAACTACGAAAACTGAAACGAAACTGGTTATTTGTTTTTAAAAACTCTACTATTTTGATCTAAGTAATTTTGACTACAAAAAATATATATCTTGAATTTGACTAGAATAAATTAATTCTTAAATATTATTTTACTATCATCATCATCATCTCAACCATAAGACGTCCACTGCTGAACATAAGCCGTCTCCTTTGGACCTCCATAAGTATCGGTCGGAAGCGAGCGACTTGCATTTGCATCCAGCGTCTTCCGGCGACCTTTATAGTCTGTCCATCTTGTGAGTGGACGTCCTACGCTGCGCTATACGAGTTCTTAATTGTTGATCAAAGTATCAAGTCTACAAATTATGCACCACTTGATGATGTTATCCAATGAAACATAATCCAGGAAATATTAAAAAACCGGCCCTGCTGAGCAGTTATTTTAACTCAACAATAATTATCTAAACCGTAATTACGTATTGCAAAAACGGTGTAAACTATAAGGTCTACCAGTGTGATTCAGTTGGGTTGTACAATTACTTTTCACCTCACTAGCTCGGAAAGCCCTTTTTGTTTGTTTAATATCTATTGTGAAAATCGCTTTTTATCCACATGTGGTGAAAGAGTTTTGACATAAGTGACAAGTGGCTTAAGTGACATTTGACAGCTAACAAAACGTAAAACGATAAAAGTGCAGAATTTTTAACATCGCAATTAATGAATTGCATCGAGTAAAAACACTTAATACAGTCTTACAACTTTATTTTAATTCATAAATATCAGCATTCAACATTAATCTTCATTCTTTTTGTAAAAACGGATAAATTGTTCTGACAGCCGAATAAGTCTACGTACGAACAAAACGCATCTGACATTTAATAAAACCTTTTACGTCAAAACTTTTCATTTCAATTCATCCATCATATCATATCAACGTTAAATATTCGCATGTTTTTCTAGGTTGTTTTGGTAAAAATTAGTGATTCGAGTGATGAAGAAGTATTAAACACCTGAGGAATTACGGGAAACCGAGCAAAATGCACCCTTTTTCTTATTTTCCTCGCTGTAGTGAGGTGAAAAGTTTTGTGTTATACACGGGTGAAAGTTATTTTACGTCTCGTGTATTAAAGCACTCGCTACGCTCAGGATTCTATTTTTGAACCACTCGCTTCGCTCGTGGTCAATAATAGAATCCTTTCGCTAGCTCGTGTTTCAAATAACACTCGCACGTAAAATACAACTTTCACCACTTGTATAACAAATAACTATATAATAATAAGTAAAAGATGTTTATTCGATAAGTTCGCATAAGTACATAATTAGAGTACAGTAGATAATGCTTAAAAGAAATTGAAAAGGAAAGTGGCTCAGCTTATGTCTGTGCCAGAAAGGCATAAAGGCACCAGGGCTGGTAGGGCCCTTCAAGCAACGGACGCCGTTATTCTGTCACCCCCATGACTTAATCTAACTTAATCTAATCTAACTAGTATACAATAAAATAGTTACACCACTTAACATTTCAAAATCTGTCAATCAAAAGTAAAAGTTATTTCCTTTTGGAGGTCGAGTAGGAAAGGCTTACACTGTTTTTTGAAAACCAGGGACTTGCAGTTAATTATGGCCAGTGGCCTTCTGATAAAGACCCCTCGTCAATATTAGCACATCGCGGCCTTCAACTTGGACTTGAGACATCGAGCTCCGTGCGACTCGATCTAATTCGGCGGTGAAGCACATTCATGACTTTCATGAGTCTATATTAGTTTTGCACCATAACACCTGCAATTTTCAATACATTGCGGCATTTGATGTATCGATTGATTTCGTTGCTCCTACCTAGACAGCAAAGTATCGAAGGCATGCGATTTTTGCATCGAAATTCCGCCATGTACATTAAATAGTTGTGACGCAACGCGGTCTTCGACTTGCAGTTGTTTGCCACGAACTCTAATTCGGTGATATAATACGTGCTGTGTAATGCTGAGGCAACCACAACAAAACGCTTGAGATAGCGCGTTCATACTGATAATAAATGAATGTCAGGTTTAAGTGGTGGCCTTCGACTTGCATCTGACTTTAATTCGGCCGTGTAATGGCTGCTCTACATGATGGGCCCTCATAGGGACGCAGCTATACGACGGAACGAGATCGCAATATCGTTAGCTCGCTGTAACGCATAGCTTCGACCCTGTGATGGCTCATCGTGTAAAGGAGTCCTAATATAATGTAGCGTACATGATCTATAGTATCCGCAGAATTAAGTGGCGACTGAGGTCATAAAACTTCTCTTTCACACTTGCACCGCCACTGCAAGAGAGGAGACAGCGTTATGAACTCAGTCGCCACTTAATTCTGCGGATACTATAAACATTAAAACGAATAGATAGTGAACAGCGGCTTTATAATGAATATAATGATACATGCTTGGTTATGTTATGATTATGACAGTAAATCGGAAATATAATGGTGCTTGATAATGAAATCGCAGACAGTTGTAAAATCCTTGGAACAAACAAACAAGGATTTGACAACCGCCTGCGCTATCTTGATAATGCCTAGCCAACATAATCTAAACTTTGAAGGAGATATATAGATAGTGTGATAACGGCTTGCGTTCAGCTTTCCACTTGCGTACGCATTTCATACTAGAGTAGAGTCAAAAGCATCGTGCCGATGTGGCAATAAAATAAAGCGAGAACGCTGCAACGTAAAGCGACTTCCGACTGCAAGAGTGAGCGAGACGTCTAGCTTAATGAGTTTCAACTAAATCGGAACGTTAGTTTTGGCTCAACTATAACGGCCATTTTCAGTAGGCAGAATGCCATCCTAGGTCTATGGGTTGAGCTCATCATGGTCGCAGCTCGTTAGGATTAATTATTTGTCTTTTGTTCATTTTCGTGGTTCAGTGTGTAATATAGATAGCTTATTGTGCGGTGATCTAACGAACAAGTGTGCGGATAATGAAGAATTAGTCTTAAAATGCGTGTAACCATTGATTGGTTCAGAACAACCTGTAGCCTCCTCGAGCCATTTGTAGGGAGCTATCACTCTACAAATAGCAACTAACAAGGCTTATGCCACTTCTACCGAACAACGTTGCCTAAAACTTATTTGATTAAACAAAATACTTATCGATTGAAGACATTGTACCATGCATTGTACCTAAAGATTGAATCTTACAAGCTCTTATTTCCCGCCTTTTTATACTTGACATTGGCTACAGGCAATACCGCCTAAAGTCCATAAGAAGAAAAAAAAAAAAAAATGCCATCCTATGTTGACAGATGTAATTCCATTCCACCAACCTAAGGCACTGGTCCCACCGCAAGCGAGTAAACTATGAGCTATCGGCTATGATGAACTATACTCGCCCAGCTATGATATTTGTATCTCTTTTGTTTACACGGGAGCGAGTATCTTTTGTCTTTTGAAATAGTCGATAGCTCATAGTTTACTCGCTCGCGGTGGGACCAGTGCCTAATGAGGATTTCCGCGATCGAATTTTCACTAGATGGCACCACTGTGGCGACAGGTCTTTTTGACAGCAGCTGTCAAAATCAGCGAGATAGACTACCCGTCTCTTTTTAATTGACACAGTCAGAAAAGGACGGATAGACTATCTCGCGCGCGAGATACTGTCGCGTCACTCATGTGCTAGGCGTGCTGGTGTGCAAATATGGAACTTAAATATACTATATATAGGTACTTACATTATACTAGATTTAGATTATGATTTTGGACGTATCAAACAATTATGGATTTCATTTACATTTTATTATTACTACAATTTCATGATTTTAAGATAATTGATGGTAATAATTGAAATTGAGTTGAAATCGGTTACCCGTTTCCTTTTCGCACATTTTAGTAATTTTAGCATAAACGAAGTGGGAGAGCGAAGCTTGCTGGTAACCGATGCTAAGTTGAAGCGTCATTCTGTTCCTAATTTCATTAGTGTGAACCAATTACTGTGGATATTGGATAAAATATTAGTTATTCCCGCTAGGAATCCTGGCAGAGGTTTACAGAAGAACGTAATATTATATTGATAGTGTGACTACGGCATTATACTCATAAAAAAACTTGCGTTAGTCTTTACACGTAGCAGCCTTCAACTTGGCCTTGATATGTCGAGTACCTACACTATGGTTGAGCGCGATTGTATTTTTTTCCATGTTGGAATTCTAATAGAGCGAAATTGCAATATGTAATCATATTGAGTATATCGCGTAATTCAATTAAATTCATATTTATTTCGAATCAAAGATACATGTAGATTGTTGCGGATGCACTACAGTGGTTTTTTTTAATGAAAACAGTTTCCCTGAATATTTGGCTACAAAACGAATGATTTTCCATGAAAATCTATCCAAGATTTTACCAACTAGTAGTTCTGTGAACTGTAGACTTTGGAGCATTTCCTCCCTTTTCCCCCCATTTCCCCTCCCTCAAGCGTTTTTTTTACAACAGCTTCTAAAGAAGTGAGCGCTTGACCTTTTACCCGAAAATGATTGAAATCCGTCCATAAATAACGCGACAGCAAACTTCCCCCCTTTTCCCCCTCATTTTACCCCCAATCAAAAAAATGTCTCGAAAATTTTTGGCAAATTAAGGAACGTACATGCCAAATTTCATCGAAATCGGATGAAAAATGCGACCTCTAGACCGACGCTGACCAACCAACCAACCAACCAATACACACACCTCAATCTGCCAAATCGTCGTACCAGTGAAAACGGAGACGTTCGTCGCCTCGCTACGCTCGGCTCCTCAGTCAATTACAGCCATTTACCCGATATATGATATTTACTCGCACCGCTGGCTACTGGTTGCATTGCACCCCCGATGATATGCATAAAAAGGGTGTTAGAATGAAGCTAGTTATCAGAAGTTGCTTACCCCCTTATGAAGAAAGCTTGAAGAAAATGGATATCAGTGAAAAAATTGTCGGATTGCTGGGAACTGGTCAGAGTCAACGCTCTTTGGCTAGCCTGGTCAATGTGAGCCAGTCAGCTGTCGGCAAAGTTTATAAAAATATAAAAGGTATCGACAGACTCTCAGGCTTACTTGGAGACTAGGAACAGACCGTCAGAGGTGCACATCAGAAAGGGAAGACCGCTTCATCATCAACATCAGTCTCCGAAAGGGTCTTCCGCAATGGGTGCGGGAGGAGAGGACGAGTTTACCGAAGACAGAAGTTGTTTGTAAGAGAAAAATTAAAATAATTTCACTAGTAGTCCGCCTCGAACTGAGAACACGCGATTTACTTGCAAACGAGATGACCAATATAACAAGACTCATATGAAGATATTTTTCGCCTTCTAAGTCCACCACCCCTTGATCGATCCAGCTCATAAACCAACTCTTAATTTTATGTATCTCTGCTACAACCCCAACAAATTTCATAAAGATCAGAAAAACGTTACTAAAGTTATCGTCGAACAAACTCTCAAAAACAAAAAGCCATCGAAATGCCGAGACGTCCCAGTAGCCAGAAGTTGTTTCTAAGAACTCGCTTCGCTTGCGCTCCGCTCGTTAAAAAATTAGACCTTTAACGTTACCTTGCTATAGTCTAGCTAAATACTCTAGATAAAGTAAAACGTGGTAAAACAAATGATTTTTAACCGACTTCAAAAAAGGAGGAGGTTCTCAATTCGACTGAATTTTTTTTTTTTTTTTTTTTTATCATAATTTTTTTTTTTTTTGTATGTATGTTACTCCATATCTCCGTGAATCGTGAACCGATTTTCAAAATTTTTTTTTGAATCGAACAGGTATAACCCCTAGATGGTCCCATTGTCACCAAGTCGGGATCTGATGATGGGATCCTGGAGAAATCGAGGGAACTCTTCAACTATTATAGGCACACCTATAGTGATTTCACTATTTTTTACAGCAACTCGGCCACTTCCTCTTGGAATAGCGGATCCTAAGTGAAGTCGGTTCTTTTTTTGTTTAAAATTATATAGCATGGAATCCGAAGGTCTGTTTGTTTTGTATTTAGATCTACTTAGAACAGTTAGAACTAGGGTTGCCAACTGTGATTCAGAGATTCGCGGTACATTTACGATCACATTGCGGGACCAGGCTTAAACCCGCGTGGACCCCTTGCGGGACGCATGCTCTAGGGCCCCAGAAACGGGACTTCCCGCATATAGCGGGACGGTTGGCAACCCTAGTTAGAACCATCCGCCTATTTGTATTGTCACTTGATTGATACCAGTAGTGTGTGTGCATTGTCTATACAGTTTGTAAACAGTGAAATACCCGCTGTATTTATAATAATAGTATAGTCGACGTCAAAGACATGGTTACACACTACACTTTTGCTCCTTATTACAAAGGAGTAAGGTGCAAAAGTGTAAACATACATATCTTTGACGTCGACTGTACATAATAGCTATAGTTATGTGCAACACTGATAGCCAAGGTATTATTGCAAGTTATTTATTTAAAAAAAAATTAAAATTACCTCGGCTATCACCCTCTTAAAGCTCTACACCTAGCTAACAAAACAAGCACCTAGTTTATTATTATAATTGAGTGTATGATAATAAAAATAAGCATTAGAAGCTATCTTATTATTACTAAATTACACGATAACATAATAGTTACAAGCATTTATGAACAATATATTATCTTATCACTAACATAAGAATCAATCAAAGCCATATTTAAATAGAAACTATTAGTATCATTATCATTGCAGGATAACATAAAAGTTACAAACAATTATCAACTACAAAGCTCCTAACATAAGACTCAAAGCACAGCAACAACGTTGGTAACCATAGGCAACAGATCTATTTTGCGCCACACCGGCCGGCGACTACAACTTGTTTGGACGCTATCCAAATGTTTACGCAAATGTTGTTAAAGATTATATATTGTGACGTAACTGAATGAGAATAAACGAACTGTAATCGATAAGAGATAACGACGAAAGTAGGTATAGGGTCAAAGTACAATATCATAAAATAAAACGAACCCATTTTAAAAATAGTAAACAGAGAAAGCAAAGTAAAGTAATAAATACACACTAACCTTTGTTTCCTGCCAATAACCTTAGGCAATTCACGAATTTAGCCATTGTGACGTCACAATAACAAGACGGTTATAAATAGTCGTACCAACTCGTCTGTGGAGCGAACTGCGAGTGTGTGAGTGACTTTGACGGCGGCTTGGTGTTACCACCATTATAAACACGTGATGTTCGCCGGGGTAAAATTATGAATGTATAAAAGTAGGGTACAAAAATGTATTTCTAAATTGTGCCAGTGCAAGCACAGGTAAATGTTGCATATTCATCGTAAATCCTAATAGGTTAACTCGCTTTTCGTTGCGCTTCTTTTAAATACAAGTATGTATACGCAATAGCTAAATCGAATATAATTGCCGGGGATATGAGACAATTCAACAAAGTATAGTGTACCTGTAATCCACCATTACCGATATTATTTTGAACGGCGCGAATTTTAAAATTAAAATATCTAAGTATAGATGAATTATCGAGAGCGTGGAATTGCATATGTAGTAGTATTGTTTGTGTACAGGCATTCTATATTTGAATCCGCACACAAAGAGGCACAACACGGTACAACCACTACATATGCAATTCCACGCTCTCGATAATTCAACTATAACCTTCCGCGTATAAAATCTTTAAAGCGGCCTCTGACGACGAAAATAGTTTGCCAGACTGACTTTGATACCAGTCACTAGTCAGTTTACCGGTCGGCCAAGAAGTGCCCGGCGACCCAGCCGTCGGCCGACCTGTCGAACGCCTTCTCTTCCGTGTATATAACCGAGTAGCTCCAGCTTGCTCGCTAGCGGCGAGTAACCCGGCAATACCTTGTGCTAACAAGAGAGACTACACTGCTTACCTGTCAGCCAAGAAGTGCCCGGCAACCAGCCGTTGGGCGAGCTGTCGAACGCCTTCTCTTCAATGGTAATCACCGAGCACCAGTTCCAGCTCGTCATTCGCTGGCGGAGAATACCCCTGCGTCACTTTGTGCTGACAACAGACTACACTACGTTACCTGTCAGCCAAGAAGTGCCCGGCAACCAGCCGTCGGGCGAGCTGTCGAACGCCTTCTCTTCAATGGTAATCACCGAGCACCAGTTCCAGCTCGTCATTCGCTGGCGGAGAATACCCCTGCGTCACTTTGTGCTGACAACAGACTACACTACGTTACCTGTCAGCCAAGAAGTGCCCGGCAACCAGCCGTCGGGCGAGCTGTCGAACGCCTTCTCTTCAATGGTAATCACCGAGCACCAGTTCCAGCTCGTCATTCGCTGGCGGAGAATACCCCTGCGTCACTTTGTGCTGACAACAGACTACACTACGTTACCTGTCAGCCAAGAAGTGCCCGGCAACCAGCCGTCGGGCGAGCTGTCGAACGCCTTCTCTTCGATGGTAATCACCGAGCATTAGTTCCAGCTCGTCACTCGCTGGCGGAGAATACCCCTGCGTCACTTTGTGCTGACAACAGACTACACTACGTTACCTGTCAGCCAAGAAGTGCCCGGTACCCAGCCGTCGGGCGAGCTGTCGAACGCCTTCTCTTCGATGGTAATCACCGAGCATTAGTTCCAGCTTGTCGCTCGCTGGCGGAGAATACCCCTGCGTCACTTTGTGCTGACTACACCACGTTACCTGTCAGCCAAGAAGTGCCCGGCGCCCAGCCGTTGGCCGAGCTGTCGAACGCCATCTCTTCGATGTAGATGTAGTCACCGAGCACAAGTTCCAGCTCGTCACTCGCTAGCGGCGAATACCCCGCGTCACTTTGTGCTGACTACACTACGTTACCTGTCAGCCAAGAAGTGCCCGGCACCCAGCCGTCGGGCGAGCTGTCAAACGCCTTCTCTTCGATGTAGATGTAGTCACCGAGCACCAGTTCCAGCTCGTCACTCGCCAGCGGAGAATACCCTTGCGTCACTTTGTGCACCTGGTAAAAGACATTAATTAATATAGCCTTACTTCTTAAGTCGTAATCATATCTGAATTGAGTAACTAAGCTATTAAGACTAGCTGCTGCTTGGGTGTGGGCTTCCCACTTTAAGCGGTTGTTAGATTTCGTGGGTATGGTAGCCGGTGGAATTACTAATAATTTTAAATAAAAAATAACCGACTTCTCTTAGGATCCGCTATTCCAAGAGGAAGTGGCCGAGTTGCTGTAAAAAATAGTGAAATCACTATAGGTGTGCCTATAATAGTTGAAGAGTTCCCTCGATTTCTCCAGGATCCCATCATCAGACCCCGACTTGGTGACAATGGGACCATCTAGGGGTTATACCTGTTCGATTAAAAAAATATATTTTAAAATCGGTTCACGATTCACGGAGATATCGAGTAACATACATACATACAAAAAAATAATGATAAAAAATCATTCGAATTGAGATCCTCTTCCTTTTATGAAGTCGGTTAAAAACACTCAGTTTATCCTATAAATTCGTTTTATAGTATGATTAGAACCCACTGAACGTCAGCTGGTCAGCCTATTCGCATGCCATCTGCACGCAACGTACAAATTCGCATTTGAAGTTTATCAATCAGAAACGTAATGAATACACATTACAATCATGTTAATCAACGCTATTGTCTTAGTAATGCAAGTACGATAACAGTTTTAATGGCAGCTTGACGATAAAATGAAACTACGCGAGGTTACTGTGATAAGAATTGGTTAAGAGTCGCCAGGACGCTCGCCTGAACTCGCGTCCCCATACAAACGTAGTTCAGCTCTCATTTTAAAACGACATGCTTTAGAACGACGAAATTTGGCATGGGCATTCTAGCAGTACAGATCTATGTCGGTAATTCGTTTTCGTTGCTAAAAATTTTAATACAAAGAAAATACAGCCAGATACAGATTTACATACAAAACTTATTTTTGCTATATTTTCTTTGTATTAAAATTTTTAGCAACGAAAACGAATTACCGACATAGATCTGTACTGCTAGAATGCCCATGCCAAATTTCGTCGTTCTAAAGCATGTCGTTGAGCTAAACTACGTTTGTATGGGAACGCGAGCGTCCTGGCGAGTCTTAAGATCGACTGCTGAAGTAAAATATAATATAATGGCGAGGCAAAATGTAAAACTGTTCAGATAACTACAAAAAACATAATCTTCCCTGTAAGTTAAAACCTATAACCTATCGAAGGGTCATAGCTGGTGTATTTTAAGTAACTAACTAACATTTGCCAGAAATTACAAAAAAAAATGAGATAAACGCCAATGTATTATGCAACACACAAACCAATATAATTTTAAACAAAAAAAGAACCGACTTCACTTAGGATCCGCTATTCCAAGAGGAAGTGGCCGAGTTGCTGTAAAAAATAGTGAAATCACTATAGGTGTGCCTATAATAGTTGAAGAGTTCCCTCGATTTCTCCAGGATCCCATCATCAGATCCCGACTTGGTGACAATGGGACCATCTAGGGGTTATACCTGTTCGATTCAAAAAAAAATTTTGAAAATCGGTTCACGATTCACGGAGATATGGAGTAACATACATACAAAAAAAAAATGATAAAAAAAAAAAAAATTCAGTCGAATTGAGAACCTCCGCCTTTTTTGAAGTCGGTTAAAAAAGCCTTTCGTCCTAAATACGGTCTCCATCCGTCAAAAGCAAAAATAAAAACAAACAAACACAAATTATCAATTAAATACAATCACGTGTTATATGATTACTCGCATAAGGCTCGTATCACACCGGAATGGCAGAGGCCAATAGCGACGTGGCGAGCAATTTCAGTGTGAAATGATTTGAAACTTTATCTACAAAACAATGATTTAGATTTTCACGGTTTTTACTCATAATTATTTGTAAGAAACGGGACTTAACCGCGTATATAATTTTTAAATTACCTTCGACGTTTTGAAGACGACATTGTCCCCGTGGTCGCGAAGGTCGTGAAGAAGGTTTTTCTTCACGACCACGGGGACAATGTCATCTTCTTAAACTTTATCTACATACTTAAAAGACCAGTATCGCTTACAAAGCTCGATAAGGTCGGGCGATTGCGCGCGTCTTTTCGGCGCGGCCGCGGGCTCCCGCGCTTTATAAAACTGTTCAAGAGGAGACTAGGTGAGCGGAGTCGGGAGGCGGCGCGCGGCAGCTACTACCCCTTGACAACCAGCGGCGGACTCCGCTGCCATTTTTGTGTGAATTGAGTCTAATACATCATTTTATATCAGACCTAATTGAGGCCAGCCCCGCATACTAAATACGCCTTCGCGCTTAAGACGCGTTTTTGGGTTTCTTTAAAATCGTCTTAAGCAAGTTTTACTGCAGTATGTATAAAGCTGACCTGAGTAAAGTCGGAGCTCCCAGCTGGACGTCTCCAAGGGCTGCAGTTTGTCCACCAGCGCATCGAGGCCGTCAAACAACGCCTCTTCGACAAGAGTATGCTATAGTAATATAGTGAAGGATCTATGAAGCTGACCTGATGATTGGCGAACTTGGGGTCCCTGGAGTAAAGCCGGAGCTCCCAGCTGGAGGTCTCCAAGGGCTGGAGCTCGTCCACCAGCGCCTTGAGGCCGTCGAACGCTGCTACTTCGAAGTGGTAGGCCAGCGTGATGTGGAGAGACTTCACATGTGCCTCCAAGTTTATAGCTACAGTAGAAAAAATATCAACGAATGTAATACACATTTTGTTTCATATTTTCTCTGCTAATAAATATATAAATGTGATACTTATTTTTATAAGATTTTGGAAATATAGGTAGGTGCAATCAATATTTTACACATCTATTTTCTATGCTGAATTCAAAACTTTAAGTTTAAACAATCTTAAATAACTACGAGGGAAGCCTGATAAATTCTCAGCCTAAGGCATTTAGTGAAATAATACCTTAAAATTTATATTTTTCTTTTAGAATATAGTCTTTTCTCAGCAAAATGCACTGAATAATTTTAGCACGCCGTATTTCAATAACGCAAAATAAAAAGTTTTCAATGTGCCTTAAAAAAAGGCCGACCCGATTTTATTTTTTGTCAGAAGTTTTTGCACATTAGCTTTTTTTTAATTTAAAGAATATAAATTGTTAGACCTCTAACCCAGTATAAAATATAGTTAAGAAATTGATCACAATCAAAATTATCGCGTCTTTATTTAACCCGTCAAGCGAAGCGACTCAAGTTCATTTGCGGCAGCTACCATGCAATATTTTTTTTTACATGAAAATATCAAAATAGATTTTTTGTGACTAGTCCTAAATGATCTATGACTCATGCTATAACTGCTTTATTTTTAAATTTTGCTAGACTATAAGATTTTTTTTCTGTTTTTCTACTTAATCACTCTAACGAGACCTCAGGGCGGAAACAATACTTACGACGCTTATGTCCTTTTCGAATTAAGCAAGTTTAATAAAACAACTTACTTGTCTGAAAGCTGAGAAACTGGAGAATATTAATCTACTAAACAAAATTTTCTAAAGGCTATGTTTCGTTTGTGAGACGAGATTAAAATATCAAAATAATTTAGAAAATAAATATGGAGCACTCGATTTTGAAAGACATGATGATATAACCGTCCATATTAAAATAACACAATAGGTTTTTGTCAAAATGGCAATCATAATTCATGTTGAGAAGAGTTTCTTAATGCGTGCTATTCGTTTTATTTGAAGTATTCTTTCACTTAATGCCTTAGGCTGAGGACTTATCAGGCTTCCCTCGTAAATGATAAATCAATTAAACATTTTAGATATTAATTAACCTTTATTTATAACTGTTATATAATTTAGACGATTAACAGTCAATTAAATTAATAAAAAGTGATTTAATCTAACATATTGCAAAAAAAAACTAAGTTGTGATAAAATATGAGTAGCATAGCATGCAAATGTAGTCTATATTTAACATAATCATCCTTAGTTCTGCAAGAACATTGTTTTCCTACTACATTTTAGCATTTAAAATAAATAATAAACTTAATAATGAATCCTACTGATGGCTAAATAACATTTTTAATTATTGTGGTAGTTTCTAATATTACAAGGAATATGTGTTTTATTTACCTTCACAAGAACATGCAGGGTCTTCTACCACCTCTCTAGTTTACTGATAAATAAAAGGGTGACAAATTAAATAAAAATATAAAATAAATAAAATACAAGCAGTCAACACTAAAACATGGGACTCTTACATTTAATCGGTTTTTCTTGGGGCACTGTGCACCAGGGGAAACAAGTCCCCAGTGCATCCAAATGCTCATATGTATCCATGGATACACCCACTGTATGGAAACAATCTATACTTAGTATCTTAATTGAAAATATATGCTATTATATACATAATTGGATTATGTAAGATCAATAAATTTTTTGGATACATATAAATGTAATTTATCTAATACCTCCTGTTTTATTTACTGCATTGCATTAATACAAGGGTACTAGCATTGGACCTTAAGCATATAAACAGAGTAGCCAGAAGGGGAGTCTGTAATTTATAAATTATTTATGGACTACAATATGAAGGAGATTTAATGAAACTACTACCCAACACCTTAAGTCATTTTACAACAATAGATCAGTTGTTGGCAATATTTTAGGAAACAATCTTCAGAATTTCTTTTTTATTTTTGATACTTCTGCTAATTTAAAAATCAATTTCATGTGCCTTTTAGATTAGCTATATTAGCAACATCAAGGAAGTACAAATATCTTCAAAAACATAAAACTATTTGCCAACCACTGAAATACAAATCCAAACCCTAAAGGAAAGGAATAAAATGCTATAAAACTTGAAATAAAAACTTACACAAGGACGAAACTTGCTTGACATATTGTACTGCTATCTTTTTCAGATACTCAGCATGTTCTTCTGACACAAAGAGCCCCATGAAGTTCTGCGAGATGTATGGGTCCAGCTTTAGAGGGCAGGCGGGCGGGTCACCCACTGTCTCTATCACGTTTTTAGCTGCTTTAGCCAGTTGCAATGAGGTGTCATCAGGAGCCTGTAGAATAAACATTTTCCTCAGAAAAATGATTGCTCATTAAAATGTAAATAAATATGGATGTTTGTTTGACTTTTCTTTGAAATGCTATAACTAGAAAAGCCGGAAACTGAGCTTCGATTTTTTTAATTATCTAATTAGACCGGTTCTCCAATATAAACAGTACCTTAAAAAATGAGACAAGAGTAATATGTGGAGGAAAATTATGAGCTCCATTCCATCCTCCCAGCTTCTTCGACTTGGCCCAGAAGTCGTGCAGCTGGGTGAGCAGCGCGCCCGTCGGGCTCGCGTACAGGATGTACTCGCGCGGCTCGTCCGCGTCGATGAACCCGTCGTTCACGTGCGTGAGCAGCCAGTCCGACGCCAGCTGCACGCTGCGATTCCCAGTAGCAGCCAACGCTTTCAATCTACAACAAACTAACTTCAGCAACTTATAATAACAAAAACAACGATAAACAAATCGTTATAAACTCACGCCCGGTGTCTCGGAAAACCCATCTGTAGAAGTATTTGCAACGGTGAGGCATCCTGTTTGGAAGGCTTGCTGGATGGCGAAATTTTCCTTGGAGGAATGTTAGCCATAGTTCTTGTTTGATTTCGTAGACTGCACAAAACACGCTTCATAAAAAAAGAGCACAGGACGAAAACAAAATATAAAACGCAGACAGCGTCGGTTGTTTAGAAAAATACTGTCAGGTCAGGTAAGTGTCAAATTGACAGATTGTGAAATGTGAAAACTGTGGGAATGTTCGAAAACTAGTAATAAGTAGAATTAAGGTCTCTATTGGCTAGACGGCAATGTATCCAAGTTGCATACGATAATACCAAGATTGAACGGGATGGTCGGTCCACAACGAGTAGGTATCACTATTCAGCGTGCACCTTGCCTATTGACAGCGATCTGGGCATTTGGGCGAAAAATTTTATTTCAAATTTAAGTAGTTATTTTTATGATTTGAAGTTGAGACTGTTTAAAGAATTTGTTTATTATGTTTTTATTGTATATTACTGCATTGTATTTCAAATAAATAAAATTCATGTTTTCTACGACTTGTGCACATAAGCTGTTTATGAGCGTACCCTGTCTTGATTGACAGTTTGTTATTGTCATTGTCAATGTCATTCGACATTGTCACGTCACGTTCACATTTTATTTTAGTGTGGACTGTCTGTGGTTGGAGCGCATTTAAACTACAAGATTAGAAGTTATTTCTACAAATTCTACATTAGTACTCAAAACATTTTTCAGTAACAAAATGTATCTCAGATATTTCTTAAACGAAAAAGGGGAAAGACAGTACACTCTGGCGGTAAGTGGTATTATTTGCAATAACACAACATAACCTCACTTTTGGTTTTGTATGCATGCGTTTCGTTCATAGAATCATAGCTATATTAGGTTTAGAGGTTTCGTTTGTGTATTTAATATTAATATCGCTCCTCATTACATTTACAGACGCTGGATCCTACTGGCAAGCCAACGTTATCTGCCCATCCAGGTAACAGAATTACATCTTTAATGTTGATATAAATAAAAAGCAGCGATGTTACGAATTTCACCACATCAAAATTTGTAAAACCGCTGAAATTCTCATGTTTGTTGCAAGAGTAAATTTTCTAATAACCTCCACAATAACATAACAATAACAATACATGTGCGAGTATTTAACCTTCCACGCCTACATTTTTATTTTACTCTTTTTGTTAATTGAAGTTGAGTGAAGCGAAAGTGGTCTGTCAGGATCGTAGCAAATGGAAATCCGTGATCTCTGCCTACCCCTCTGGGAAACAGGCGTGATTATATATGGATGACCGCCCATCATCAGTTAGTTATTAAGTTTTGTCTTGTTCTTCTGTATTTTACTAATCTATAAGTTAAAACTAATATTGCTATTAACATGCTGTTCCAGATTGTACACTGTACCTTGTTTGTATGTATACTCTCTGTGCTAAATTTCGCAGTGCCTTAGTAATTACTGTAATGCTGTGTAAATTTTTGAAACAATAAAATAAAAAAAATAAAAAAAATAAAAAAAAATATATATATATATGTATGTATTGTTGATAGAAATTGATGGCAAGGCAAGGCTGCTGTACTTATTTTTTCTAAATAAAATATCAATTATGTCTTTCCTTATGCCGTCCACTATACATATATTAGCCTGCAAAATTTGAACTAACTTCAAAAATTTTGTAAATTTTCCTTTATTCCAATTTTTATGGAAATAAAGGAAAATGCTCTTTATAGGCTTTAAAAGTAGATTAAATATCAGTGCAATAAAATATACATGATTTGTATGTATTGTTGTATATCAGGCGGCATTAGGCGACGGTACTATACCATGGGGGATAGATTAATTTAGATTTATTACTTTAAGATTAGCATTCAACTATTTAAAGTTATAAATTTAAATTGAATGCTTTTTTGTTGTATTGCTAATAGTAACAATATTTATTTTCATTTTTCAGCCCGATTTTCTCCTGAAGACAAGTATTCAAGGCAGAGGATTATAATAAAGAAGAGATTTGGTCTCCTTATAACACAACAACCTGAACCAATCCACTAAAATATTATAAGATTAGATTTACGTTATTTTTAAGAACACTTTCATTTTTATTTGTTCACATGTTTATTTCATCAACCAGTAAAGTATCTGATTTCATCAGTATTAGGTCAAAATGCAACATATATGGAAATAAAAAGTGAACAAAAATCATCTTTTTTCATTGGCCAAAAATAGATTTCGCTAAAAGCACAAAAGTGCGATCGCATGGCTTGAGCGGGGCGCATTAGGCATGGTATTACGCCGCGCCCACACCACACTGGAATCGTGCTCGAGTGTGACGAAGCCTTACACCTTTCTCCAAGGCTTTACATTGAAGATGGCATTGATGGTGGAAGAGGCTGTTTCATTGTAAACCATCAGTTCTAGTTCCTATTGGATCTACTGTGCAGCATCATTTAAATTCTCAATCCTTTTGATCTAATATCCATTAGTCAAATATGATATCAATCATGCATACCCTAGCATGTTTAAAATAAATACGAGTAGAAACAGTTTTTGTGCCTGGGCTGTATTACAGTCTCTAGGATAGCGTGTAATAAAACAAGATTGCACATAGCGAGGGATATGGGGTCTAGGGTACACTACACGAGAATCCTGAAGGACCGGGGAATAGCGCAGTCTAATGAAAAAAAAAATTCTACGCGGTTATTAGACCAATGCGAATTTGTAAGTAGCGCACGACGGAAAAACCCATAGAAATCAAGTCAGTGGAAAAACCCGTACGAATGAAGTTTTCGGATAAGGCTAGTTCCGGCGTGTAAGCGAGACAGCGCTATGCTCGTATAGTGTTATCCCACTCACATATCGTAACGACCGCCTTATCAGTCAAATTTTTTCACATGGAGCTAGAGTTAGCACCATGTTAGCACGTAAAATTTAATGTAGACCGGACATCAGCGTGAGTGGAGCAAGTAAAAGCGCAAGTCTCTGAAGACTCCTTAATATGCACAGAGTATAAATGGGAAAGTATACGAGCACCACTTGCTAATATCAAGGGGTATCTGAACGTACCGTGTTCTGTCACTCTCAGAACGACAGCGCTGTCATGTGTAATGTCATTCCATCCTGATTCCTTTCAAAGTTCAAAAACGCTAAATACGCTTGGGATTTTATATTTCTTGTGTTGTGTTCCTCAAATAAATGTAAGCATACCAATATAATCTAGTAGTTATTATTAATTGTAATAAAATGTCTCACAAGCGAGCAGAACTCAAAGTTTATTGGAATAAGATAACGTACGCATATCCAATTCTTAACGACGCCTTGTTTACCGACTGCACAAACGCCGAATATGACGAGATCCAACAAATCATTGTTGGCTTGGGTATTCCATCCCGAATAAGAGATCTGGTATTGTTGCACACGGAGAAGTATGTCCGCCAACATATAACACCTACCTTCTGGTCGAAGTTTACCGCTGTTGAGGAGGAGGTGAAGGGGTTTCAACTCTTCAAATCAGCTGTGAACGATCTGTACGAGTCTGTCTCGAATTTCATGCCAATGTTGCGCCGACTGACCATCTTGAATAACAGTTGTTGTGATAATAAACCTATATTTGGAGAGAAAGATGTAATTTTAGGTTTCAAACAGTTGATACGTGCAACTCTGCTGTCTCAACTACCTCTGGACTTTCAAGTTATCATCAATCACTTCTATAAAATGTCATTTAATGTTTTCGATAATGAAAATGAAAGTTCTGACATGAGTGAAGATGTAACATGTGCAGGATGTTCAAATGATTATTCAGAATGCAATTGTGCCTATGTTGTAAAAGTATTTCATGACACCAATAGGAAATTGATGGAGTTGCAGTTGCTAGAGAGACTAACAGGGCAGGTTCTTACAAGCTTTATTCAGCTGCGCATAGACTCTCACATTCAGAAGCTTTGTACTGGCACTGATGTTTCTCATATAAGTACACTTGAGGATTGGCTTGATGCTACCGTGATGTCCTGGCTCACTAGGATATACTGTGCAGGATCCTCCAAGCCTCCTCCAGATGACAAAAATATACAAAATGCAATACTGAAGTTTAAACAAAAGTTAAGCTACTACTTGTACCATAGTTACACTAAATTAAGAATAGACCAACTATTTAACATAATTATTATTGATTACCCAGATTCACAGCCTGCAATAGATGACATTAAACTGTGTTTAAATAAGACTGACTTGAGGGCAACTCTATGTAAGAAACTCCAGAGTGCATTAGAAACTAGGTTGCTGCATCCTGGTGTGAACACTCCAGATATCCTCACTGCCTATGTGTCCACCATCAGAGCTTTGCAGCACCTAGATCCATCAGGAGTCATTCTAGAGACTGTCACCAAACCTGTGAGGAATTATCTCCGAAACCGGGAGGACACAGTGAGGAGTGTAGTCAGCAGTTTAACAGAGGAAGGAGCCGGCAGTGAACTGGCAGAGGAATTAGCCAAGTTTGCAGCAGATGCCGATGGTGATCATGAAAAAGAAGAAGCCTGGGACGAATGGAACCCTGATCCTGTGGATGCTGATCCTAAAATTAATGCCAATGACAGGAAAGCAAGTGACATTATATCCATGCTGGTCAATGTGTATGGCAGCAAGGAATTATTTGTAAATGAATATAGAACTCTCTTAGCAGATAGGCTGCTAGCTCAAAATGTTATCAACACAGAAAAAGAAATAAGATATTTAGAATTACTTAAATTAAGATTTGGGGAGTCACAATTGCATTTCTGTGAAGTTATGCTAAAGGACATATCAGACTCAAAGAGGATTAATGCATTGATACAGCAGCATAGTAATTTTAAGGCACTAAATGAGAAATTTACTTCCAATGCTATGATTTTGTCTGCGCAATTCTGGCCACCCTTCAAGGATGAAAACTTGGAACTGCCTGATGAGATTAAAAAACATTTTGAAGCTTATACAAAGACATTTGAGGAATTGAAAGGAAGCAGGACATTGAGCTGGAAGCCACATCTTGGTAATGTAAATATAGAGATTGAAATTGGAGGCGAGAAAACTGACTTAGTAGTGTCTCCATTTAACGCTACTCTCATAATGCACTTCCAAAACAAGCCAGAATGGTCACTAGAAGAATTACATCAGGTCATGAAAGTGCCAATTACTGTTCTAAGGAGAAAAATAACATATTGGCAGTCTATGGGTTTTCTTACTGAGAAAAGCACTGATTTCTATGTTTTAGTGGATGGCTCAGATGCTAAGAAATCTCAAGTGTCAGCCAACCAAGTACAAGAGATGATCTGTGAGGATGATGAAACTGAGAGTGTAATGGCATCCGCCCATGATCAGAGGGAAGGAGAGCTCCAGGTGTTCTGGTCTTACATAGTAGGCATGTTGACTAATTTGGATTCTCTGCCTTTGGACAGAATTCACCAGATGCTGAAGATGTTTGCGTCACAAGCTCCCGGCACTGAGTGCAGTCTGCAGGAGCTCCGACAGTTCCTTGACACTAAAGTCAGAATGCACCAGTTGGTGCTGCAAGGCGGCATGTATAAGTTACCAAAAACTTAATTAAAACTAGTTTATACTAACAGGGAGGTGTTTTTATTTGTTATCCTATGAAAGAAAAAGACGTAAAAGTTTAACAAAAACTTTATTTTTATGTTGCATTAAATATAAAAAATTTGGTTACCATACATAATGTCTGTGGGTTAATATCTGGAGAAACTTATTTATCTACATTATGTGACATGTATTGAATTAAATAATTCAATCAGGCATAATAATAAATTAGTTACAATTTTAACAGTGTAAAAACCACCACATTTTAAATAATGTAAATAACAATTTAAATTAATACTTAGTGATTTCAATACAATATATAATCTTGTGTCAGTCTTAACATCTATATAAATACTGATTAAAATTAGGTAAGTGGAAATAACATGGTGACATCAGACACAGATATTTGAAATGGAATGCTTGAGGTTAACATATACATTAACTGAGGCTTACTGTGTTGTAATAAATGCAAGCAATATGAAGAAATTAAATAGGTACATAAAGATTCATACATACAATGAAATAAATCAACATGAAGAATACTTATTTTTTATGTTTTAGCATTTCCAATTATTATAAGAGAAGTGATGAAGTATGGAATGTAGTTTTAGATTTTTTTATAATAAAAGCACCAATGACAACATCTAATACAAAAAATAATAACGATCCTATAAATTATTTCATAAGCAAGACAAAATAATATACTGAAAGCAATACCTAGATATTCTTAGAGATAAGTCAAAAGTCAGGAAGCATAATATGGTAAAGTAGAAAAAGTTATCAAAAACTCAGGACTTATTTAAAACAATATAAGTAACAATACTATAAATATAATTTAATACATATCAGGCTGAGTAGGCTGAAAGATTTTCGGTTTCAGACGGTGGAGGTTCGTTGTTCAGTGAACTAATGTTTAAGGCAGCATAGAAGGGAAAAGAGACTAAAATTGTAGAAGAAAAATTTCGGTACTGGGGACAGAACATAAATTTATAATCAAGTAGGTACACCGCAACACCGCGCATAAGTTTCGGCAAAAACAAAAAGACTGACAATGTCTGAACAAAATCGCACATCTTCAAAATTCAGGCCATTATTGGATAGTAACGTAAAACACGTGGCAAGTTTCACATCTATTCATTTTGTGCGACGCTTAGACTCCTGCTTTCAAGTGCAGTTAATCTATTATTTGAGTTCCGTTTTGACGATTAAAATTTTATTGTTGTAACTAAGACCTGCTGCTTCAGTGACGCCATAGATTTTACTAGAGGCATAGCCTGAATTTTGGAGGAGCGCAATGTTATCTTGCATTCGTGGTTTCGACACATTCTTATCTGCCCCCTTTTGCTGCTTCGGGAGGGGGACTCCGGGCCCGATTGCCAGTGGTGAGTCTGGTGATAATCACCGCGCGTGTGAGAGGGAGTCGGATATATATAACACTATCACGACTGACGTAATTATAATTGCAATAACAAAACTTTTTCCTCCAGTTTAGTACCCTCGAAAAGATCAAATGATTGTTCCATATTTATAACATCTATTCTAGAACATAATTTGGGTCAAGTACGTAACTCTAAGGTGCAAATAAAAATTAAAATCATTAGACATAAATAATTAATCCCTAAAATACAAATGTTAAAGCTCTACAACTAGTTTACATTATATACAGAGAACGTCCATGGAATGTTAAATGTTTGTCAAATATATCACATATACTTGTGACGAGTTTGAATATAATGAAGAATATTTTACAAACATCAACACTACATATTTAAATGCGAGATACAATTCTTAAGCTTACAATTAGTTAAGTACATGAAAAATTCATTAAGTCCGCGATACTACTAATCTCTTTTTGGACGAATAAAATCACTAAAATGATTTTCAACTTTTAGTTTCATAATAGTTTAAGCAGAATTTTTGTTTCTATTTTAAATACCAATTGTTATCTTGAGGCATATACAATACAATAGTAGGATTGATGTGAGCGGTTCGTCGAGAGGGCCGTAGTCCAAATTAAGATAAGACAGGTGTTGTTAAGGCATGGCGAAGTAATCATGTTACTCGTTTTGATCTGGAGTCAATAGACCTTTTCACAGTACTTTTTAATGTCAAATATTGCCCCAAAATACCCGTCTTCGCTTGCGAAAGCCGCCAGATCAAACACAATTGCATTTTGATTTAATTTCTCAAAGAAATCTCATCAAAATTGACACAATCCTTAAATCACAGTGATTTAACGATAATATAATAGCAAAATAAATAAATATACATTTGTGCCACAGATCTCAATAATTTCATTAGCTAATCGTCGTTACTTCAAAAAACTAGTATCTCACATTGTGTTCTAATGAAATATGCTGATACAAAATGTAAATTAAGCTCTTGTATCAACGGATACGCCTAAGTTGCGGTTTGCAACCTTGTTACAACGAAATAAGGTCTAAAATACAATCGAGAACGTTTGGTCCTCTGTAGATACGAGTTCCCCGAAGTAGCGGCGCAGGCGCAACATTACATCTATACCTCAATTCTCACATGCAAGTAATTTCAGGTATGTTATTATAATCAGGTTACATTTGTATCCTGCTGTAACATCATAGATTTTTAGACATACAATGGTACATTTCCCATCAAATATGCTAGAATGTAATGCTTAACTAGTTCAACTTGGTACCGAATGGTTTGTATAGGAGTGTTCGTATATTTTTGGTGTTTCATGCAAACATCACAGAGCGATCGAGTGACGGTGCAACGTGCATGCTCATTCACAGGAGAGGTTGGCGGGACACTCTGTTGAAGAAACGACAGGTAAAGACGTGACAAGTAATAACGCCTATAGTTATAATATATTTTGAGGCATCATGGTCAGTTTCATGCATTATTTGATTATGCGCTGTGGTTAGAGAATTAAGTGTTATTTTACAATAATAGGTTAAGAAGTTACAGTAAAGCATAACAAAACATAAAACGTTTCTAAAAGTTAGTGCTGTTAGAATAGACATGCATGCAATTAACAAAATGAATAACAATACTTACCCTATTAAAAAAAAATTATAACGGGTTACTCACGTAACCCAAAGAAACGACATAAATTACGTGAGTAACCCGTTATCATTTTTTTAAATATGATAGAGTCTCGCGAAAGTTTTATAGTTGCAATACTTACCCGTTCATTCATAAACGTATTACAAATAACTAAATCATCTTTTGTTCTTATCTGTCACTTTAACAGTTGTGTTTGTTAGAAGCAGACAAAACATAATTTAACTAAATGAGGTTTGAAATACGTTTGTGAATAAGTGAGTAAGTATGGTACTTCAAATACCTGCGTAATAGAAAAAAGTAATACACTTTTTTATGTGATATAAATTTGAATAGTAACAAAGCCAACAAGGAAAGCGTGAAGTCGATCTAGTGCTCTCCCTTATGGGAATATAGTTCAGAGCTGGATACGGTTACCTTCTTTTAGTATGTTGTTGGGCACGACACTAGGACCCCAAAACTGCCCAGAGACCGGGACGTCGATGAATGTCTCTCGAGTAATGACGTCATAAAAATGGCTGCCGCTTCGTTACGAAAAGTGTAAATTTCATCCAAACTGTGCATTGCACCTATACGTGTGTAGTATCAAACGAAAGAAGATTAAATGTGCTATATTGTTGTAATACATTATATACTACTGTATATTACAGTTTGACAGCTATAAACGAAAACCCAAAATCAGGCTAAAAAATAATTCGGATATTTGCATTTTACAACTAAATTATAAGTCCAACTTTAAAGCCGAGTACTACAATAACAAAACAGGCTATTTAAGCTATACATTGCTATAAAAATTATTAAAATCTGGTAATAATTGTGGCAGCTATGTTAAAAAACATGTCGGCAGTGCCGAGCTATTTCCTTAGACAGAAAAAATAACAATTTTCACAATTTACAGAATATCCGCAGAAGCTTCAAGTATATTGTTGGTCAAATAATTTGGAGCCCTTAAATGTCGGAAAAATATCTCTATAGTGATTGAGGTCCAAATAATGACGTTATGAACGTGACCACTACCGAAATTTGTAAAACATAAATTAAAGCTATACCATGACACATACACACATGTGTGTAGCATCAATCGAAAGCTTATTAAATTTACTATAATACATACATACATTATTTGTGAAAATAATGTACAGTTTAGGAGTTGTTGACAAAATAAAATATTTTTTTAGGAAAATAAAATGTATATGTTAATTCTGTGGCCAAAGAAAATACAATACACGAATGTTTTGTATAGCATTAAAAACACCAACTATTCAGCTTTAAAACACAGTTTGAATGTATAAAATTTGATAAGAACTATAAAAGTTGTGCTTACAACTCTAAAGCACACTAACTATTTTACCTACAATGCACTCATACTATGAGAAGCTTGGGCCTAATTATTGACTAGTTTTTTCTAAATTTTGTAAGGCTTTAGGGTTCCTTGTCATTAAAGTAAATAAAAAAATCGGCCAAGTGCGAGTTGACTCGCGCTCCGAGGGTTCCATATACATCACACAATTTTAACAATTTGTATTTTTAAGACCAACTTACGCTTGACCGCAGACTTTTTAGTGTTTTTTTCTTTAATGTACAGGCAAAAAACTATATTAGGTTTTTTTTTCTAAAATGTAGGTTCGTCGGTTTCCGGGGGACGGAGAGCAATGGAAAATTTTCGCCTTATTTCTTAAATTACTTCAAAACTATTAAAATTTAAATTATAAAACTTATATATTTGTATAATATCTTCTACGGTTGCCGCGATAGTTATTCATGAAATAAAACAACTTTGAACGGATTATATCGCGTATACTGAATTTGAGCATGAGCATCTCCACTCGGGTGAAGGAACATGTAGCCGATGTTAAGCACCGTCGACCTAGGTCTGCAGTCTGCGATCATGTCATGGATAAGCCCAATCACTCAATTAAGTTTGACAAGCCTCTAGTCCTCGCCAAGGAGAAACGATATATTCCCAGGATGCTGCGGGAGGCTATTGAGATAAAGAAATATCCAAACTTCAACAGGGAGGAGGGCTTTTCTTTACCACCGGCTTGGGATCCAGTGGTTCATTTGATCAAAGAGCAAGCAGGACACACGACTGTGAGGCCATAGCGTTGGATAGTGTTAACATATATTGCTCTATTTTGTAAATAATGTAGACCTATTAATTTCTAAATTTAACAGTTTGTTTGCTACCTTTTAAATTAATTAATTAAAGTTTGTAGTAGATCGATAATTAGCTATTGTAGAACTAGCTTTATTTGCCCTTCTGGCATGTACACTCACCTTTATTTGTTTGCATTTAATGTTATATATGTGGGTAGTCTTTTGTACATTGTAATTTTAGATGTGGGTAAATATGTTTTCCTCAGTCGACCCGTGACCACGAACGCTGTAAAGTGTTCGAAACGTCGGGATGTAATTTAAAATTCAGTATACGCGATATAATCCGTTCAAAGTTGTTTTATTTTATATATTTGTAGTTTTCACATCAAATCCTTTCATTTGATATATAACAAGGTATAGTTTGTAAGTAATTTAAGAAATAAGGCAAAAATTTTCCATTGCTCTCTGTCCCCCGGAAACCGACGAACCTACATTTTAGAAAAAAATACGTAATATAGTTCTTTACCTGTACATTACAGAAAAAAACACTAATAAGTCTGCGGTCAAGCGTAAGTTGGTCTTAAAAATACAAATTGTTAAAATTGTGTGATGTATATGGAACCCTCGGAGCGCGAGTCAACTCGCACTTGGCCGATTTTTTTATTTACTTTAATGACAAGGAACCCTAAATCCTTACAAAATTTAGAAAAAACTAGTCAATAATTAGGCCCAAGCTTCTCATAGTATGAGTGCATTGTAGGTAAAATAGTTAGTGTGCTTTAGAGTTGTAAGCACAACTTTTATAGTTCTTATCGAATTTTATAAATTCAAACTGTGTTTTAAAGCTGAATAGTTGGTGTTTTTAATGCTATACAAAACATTAGTGTATTGTGTTTTATTTGGCCACAGAATTAACATATACATTTTATTTTCCTAAAAGAATATTTTATTTTGTCAACAACTCCTAAACTATACATTATTTTCACAAATAATGTATGTATGTATTGTATTAAATTCAATAAGCTTTCGATCGATGCTACACACATGTGTGTATGTGTCATGGTATAGCTTTAATTTATGTTTTACAAATGTCGGTAGCGGTCACGTTCATGACGTCATTATTTGGACCTCAGTCACTATAGAGATATTTTTCTGACATTTAGGGGCTCCAAATTATTTGACCAACATTATACTCGAAGCTTTTGCGGATATTCTGTAAATTGTGAAAATTGTTATTTTTTCACTCTAAGGAAATGACTCGGCAGTGCCGACATGTTTTTTAACATAGCTGCCACAATTATTACCAGATTTTAATGATTTTTATAGCAATGTATAGCTTAAATAGCCTGTTTTGTTATTGTAGTACTGGGCTTTAAAGTTGGACTTATAATTTTGTTGTAAAATGCAAATATCCGAATTATTTTTTAGCCTGATTTTGGGTTTTCGTTTATAGCTGTCAAACTGTAATATACAGTAGTATATAATGTATTACAACAATATAGCACATTTAATCTTCTTTCGTTTGATACTACACACGTATAGGTGCAATGCACAGTTTGGATGAAATTTACACTTTTCGCAACAAAGCGGCAGCCATTTTGATGACGTCATTACACGGGAGACATTCATCGACGTCCCCGTCTCTCGGCAGTTATGGGGTCCTAATGTCGTGCCCAACAACATACTAAAAGTTGGTAACCGTATCCAGATCTGAACTATCACTTAGGCCCTCTCCCATAACGGAGGGGACTAATCGCTTAGTATGTTAGTTTAGTCTCATTTGTTGTAGCAAAAGCTACATCTCATTTCATGCACATAACATGAGGTGAAATTGTCGGTCACACGAGGGGAATAATGTACTAGGTTCACTTGTGTTCTAATTCTAGTTAGCACAAATGATACTGCAAAATACAGTAATGGTTTGGTGCACATGAGAGGTGGAAAATATGTGTGTCAGTCCAGAGAAAAGGTCCAAGTCCTCCGGTGTTTTTGTTCCGGTAGAGCTAATAGATTTTCGCGTGATGTTAGCTAGGTATGTAGGCGCACGGGGTCAAGTGACGTAGTGGCCGCTCACCGGTTCTTCCGTGGCGCGGGTGCGGGCGCGGGCGCGGGGAGGTGCGGGGGGTGGTGCGCGGGGTGGGGGTGGGGGTGGGGCTCCGGCGGCGGCGCGTGCGGCGGGCGCTTGAAGGGGCCGAGGCGCTTGCCGGCGCGCGGCGACACGCCGTGCGCGTCCCCGCCGCCCCCGCCCCCTCCGCCCCCGCCCCCTACACCCCACGGGGCTGCGCCGGCGTCCAGCAGGGCTGCCGCCAGGCGACCGGTGTTTTGTTCTGCAAATTTATTACAGCTATAAACTTTATAACAAGTGCTACAAATAACATATCCAAAACCAAACAGCAAACACTATTCTGCCAAAGAAACTAAAGATTAAAAAAGAAACCAGTAGTAACACATTTAGATATAAATATACTGTATACACAATAACGGTATGGCCAACTCTAAAGATACCTTGTGGCTGCGTGAGTACGGGCACGGGCTCGCGCACGCGCTCCACGAAGTGCTCGAAGGTGACCGGCTGCGTGTGGTGCTGCACCAGCTGCTGCAGGCTGCGCGCGCGCTCGGAGTAGGCGTGCTGGTACAGCGGCATGGTGGCTCGCACGGCGCGGCCTCCCGCAGTGGCGGCGCCGCGTACTAGAGCCGCGCAGCACTCCACGCTCACGATGCCCTCCTCCCATAGAGGACCGAATACTGCCACCTGCGAGATCATAAACCACACAGTTATTCACTTAGAATCAGTTTAATTCAAATTATTAATTACCTAGATAATTGTTTAATAGACCTTAACAAATTAAATTTGTTGTATACTCACCGAAGGCTTCCTCGAGACGGTGACTCGCAACAAGCCGGCCGACAGCGGGTACAGGACGATGAGCACGTCACAAAACTGAGTGGGCAGCGTGTCCCTCTTGTAAGCTCGCCAGTGCTCGCTCCACACCACGTGCACTTCATCGTTGCCTAAATGCCGCGTCTAAAATATAAAGATGATTTTAGTGTATAGGTTAATGTCTATCATTGTTAATAAAAATAATCTTGTCGTGGTTAATATGGGACTTCATACATTCCACGACACTTCTCTCTACGGACAGAGTTTATTTCCACGTGGACGGTTACCTTGTTGAGTATGGCGTCGGGCGTGTCTGCGGGCATGCGCGTGGCCACGTGGAACAGCGCCTCGAGCGTGAGCGTGGCCACGTAGGGCGCCGTGGCCCCGCCGCCGCCGCCCCCCCGCAGCCCGCCCGAGAACCCCACGTGGCTCTCCAGCTCCACCTGCGGACAGTTTCTAATTAATACCGGAAACTTGGCTGTAGGTGAACCACATAGTTTGACACACTCTTTCGCCGCCAAAGAAAAAACGGCGAAGTACTGCTATGAAAGTGCAGAGTTACAATTGCCCGCAATCAATTAGGGTTTACCATAGTAAACTTGCCATAGCAAGTTGTAAAAAAGATGGTGGCGCGTTAGTAGCGACAGTAACAAACTGCAATTCAAAAGTTAATAAAATGAATGATTCTCATTGATCAGACAACCTTTGCAACTAGACAATTTACATTCCGCGCGTTGATTGCTCGAATATTTTATTTGTTGCCGTCTACCAATGATATATGTCAACGACACTGTGAGACGAGTGCTTATAATAGCAAAAGTCAACAAACTTAATGAAAAAAACAAACCTCCCAGGCCAAGGCAGCCAGGAAAGCCTCGTACGCCGGGCTGCCGCAGCGGTTCGACAGGATCTCGTTACGGGTCTCCTGCCCTTTACCCACGTAGATCACCGCCACCTTGTGCGTCTCGCGACATCTGTACAACAACGATATGAATGTGAATTATTACAGTATTTTATTGGTTGTGAATGGTAACTTGCTGCGAGTGAGGCAGCATATAAGTGTGCCACACACACAACCATGGCGCTAATGATTTCCGATTGTGCAAGATAAACTATCGGAATTTTGAGCTGTATGCCACACTGGAACTGAAAAGGAGGCTGGCTCAACTAGCCGCTCAAGATCCTGACAAATGGAAAACTCTTCTGCGAGCCCTATGTCGCTAATGAGGGATAGCAGGGTGAAATAATTAACATCATGTCACGCTACCACAAACAACGGAGTGTGTTCAGAGTACAGTGTACGTAGATCTGTCAATTCCCCACAACTAAAATCCGAACAAATGATCTATATCCGAATACCTACAGGTATTCGGATATAGATAATTTGTTCGTTTGCTGCCGAGTTTCTTAAACCATTTTTTTTTTCATGTTAAAGCAAGTTTACACTGGGCCTTTGTTAAATATCTCATGACTTAAAATCCTTCTTCAAGGCCTGGCTGTATCATACCTTTGTGCGTCCAGGTTCCGCAGCTCACGAAGAAGGCGCTCGGAGCGGCGCAGGAGTTGCGCGTGCGAGCGACGAGATGGCGCCAGCGTACCCAGTTGCGCCAGTAGTAGCCGGCATTGCGAGAACGGACCAGCGGACCCACCGTCTGTCTTCTCCGGTATTTCTAGCTCCTCGTCACTGCAAAAAAGGTCAATTCTAATATACAATAATGACATAAAAGCTTTAAGCTACTTAGAGAAAGCAGTGGGAAGTAGTGTTGACCTGAGCCACAGTCAACTATGCTGGTCACGGCACCAAATTGTAACGAACCTGTCTCTAGTGGCGAGATAGTGCCGCTCGGCATTCCGGTGCGCGACCAGCGCAGCGACCAGTTCGTCTTCGGCCCCAGGGGGCAGCGGGGAAGGCCCGGCTTCGTCCAGCCTTCGACCGTCTACTACTTCCGGTGATGTGTGTCCGATGTATGCCAGTACCTGTTATAAAAATGACAAACTACTATTTAGCTAAATGTCAAAAATATTGCTAATACTGGTTTGCGGCTGACGTTCACTATATTGTTAAGTGTAGTATGTACAGATTTAAACGTTTAGACCTGTAAAATTTCCAGTGAATGTACAATTTAATTGTATGACGCTTACAAAGTCGATGTATAAAATAATTTATGCTTACGTAGCAATAACCACATCCAGCTATTATAGAAGATTTTCCTTTTAGTAAAAATATTGTTAACCCCATTTTACATACATGATCCAACTGGTGTTTATCGGGCGGACAGTTTTGGTAGTCTGGCAGCAGATCCGGAGGTAACGGTGGTGGCAACGATGACAACGTGTTTTCTCGCGGACTCTCCACGCTGCAAAGGATGTTTTTTGACAATTTCACAAAATAAAGTCCTACCCGTCCCGTAAGGCATGCTTTATCAGTCGCCCTAAAGGCAAAGCAGAAATGATAATCACTGATTCTAGGAGTGAATTTTTTTTAAATATTTAATTTGTATACTTTATTTCAAACATTTACCTCTCAGGTAACGCCAACGGTTCGAGTTCTTGCTCGGAGCAGTAGGAGGGATCATAGTATAAGGCAGAGGCGTCCCAGCACGCCTTGCCCGCGATGTCCCGAAGCAGAACGCGCACCTGCCGGTCTGATGTGGCTAGACCTAAAAGAGGAAGACAAATTCGAGTCAATAAATAAATGCATCTGTGCCGGTGATTGTTTATCTCGCTTGTAATAAGTTCCTTCTTATTTTGTCCTAGGTTATGTGGTATAATCTTAAGCAAGACGGTTTTCTGGAGACACGGCTTTACTTGAAAAGACGCTCACCTAAAACTTTTACGGATAATCAATAAGATTTCCTTAAGATAAAACTACCAGTTTCAAATGACTGTCATGGCCCTGAGAGGCAAAGGGCTCCTGTAACGTAAGGATGAATGTTCGCTGACCGGGCGCAGTGGGCGGCGGCGGCGGCAGCGCCGGCAGCTCGACGAGCGAGGCGAGCGTGGCGTCGCTGAGCCGCAGCAGCTGGACGTGCGGCGCGGCCAGCACGGCGGCGCCCAGCTCCGGGCCCAGGGACGGCGAGCTGTCGTGCTGCTCGCCGACGCCGCAGGACAGCTGGCAGCTGCTCCACAGAGGCCAGTGGCCGAGGAACAACACTAGTTGCGTGCAGATCTGCAAAAAAAAACACTTAAAGCTGCAGTCTTTGCTCGTAAGAATTATCCTCAGTAAGCCAATTCGAAGAAATATATAACAACGTTACCTATTTTAGAGATAATCGTAATGCAAATGTTATACTTGGGTGGAATTTGGGAAAAGAAGAAAATCATAAAATTACGAGCCGTATTGTGATACTTTCAAAAATTCGAATACGTTGTGAAAAAAATACATAAAGTTTCAATTCTGTTGACGTTGCTACAATGTTTTATTAGAAGGTGTTACATATGTGCTAAGGGGCGTTGCAGCGCGGCCCTTTAAACAATAATCACACTTCACCGATAAAAGGACGATATTTCTATAGAAGTATAAAGCTCTAATAGCTGAATTAAGTGTTACTGTGCATGAAATTCAAATAGAGATATATAGAGTTCATCAGTTGCATCAAACCATCTGTCATGAGATTAGATTCGCAAAACTTTATTTATGGTAGTTTTTTTGGCCCAGATTGTCTTTTCCGGGTAGCACGTTGGGGTCGAAATCCTCTTCCACTGACAAAGATAGTCCTTCTAATTGCGATACAAATGATAATGCAATGCTCACCGTCTGTGCCCATAACTTGACATCAATGGTGGAGGCAGGCGCGGTCTTCTGGCCAAGATTGTCTTGTCCCGGCTGGATGTTGGGGTCGAAGTCTTCGTCGACTGGTAATGATAGACCCTCTATTTCTGTGTTGGTTCCTCGCATCACGGCGTATAACACCTAATAAAAAGAAATAGTTTTAAGGTAAATCTGTAAATATTGGCCCCCTAATTCATAAACGTCAATTAGTTAATTTATGTTTTGTCTGTTTCTACCAAATACTAGTGTCAAAATGAGAGATAAGGACGAAACTTAAATTAAGGCCTGAGAGACGTTTATGAATAGGGTGGTTAGTCATTAGGTTTAAAACATGGTACGACTCATAAAGGGTCACTCAATGGGTTCGTACAATTTTATGCTCATCTTAGATAATATTCCAAGCAAAATGGTAACCGTTATTATATACGTCCTGAATATTATTTTCAGTGAATACTTACATGCAAAATTATTTTTTCTAATTAAATTGCTGATTCAAAACTAGCATATACCTATATACTGAATGTTTTAGGACTTATTCGAATAGTTTTGGCGTCTTTATCATTATTTGTGTCACTATTCTAAATATGTTTTTGTTAGGTATTAGGTATACTGTATTTTACGTAGACTAAGTTGGAACTTGTTGAAATGTAAATATGTAAGTTTTAATAAATAAGATAACTTTGTTTTATTAATTAGTAACTTCATTTGAAGAATGCCACACCGGCATTGCGAAAAGCTGCACCCAGGTGGCAAACAACCGCTAAACAATAACTGAAGGATGTACGTTTACAATCGTTACATAAGAAAGTTTTAGCACAGAGTCAGTGGGCCATACGTCTTCATTCATTAGCACCATATTACGTGCGGTTTTGAAACCAATCTTATTGTATTTATAAACGGGGAATCGGCTGGGATATGCACAGTTCGCTAATAGCTTCAGTAGCAGTAGTTTGCTTATTAGTTAAACTTTTTATTTCAAAATGCATAAATACGTAAGTTGTACTGATTTTGAATACTGCGTTAGATTTGTTTAATACTCAGAACACTTGTTACTGATTCTACTACCGCGATCGATTCTTTCGATCTTAGCTTTTAAGAGCAGCCAATTAGCACTTAGTTGACATATAGGTTATTTAGTGACTGTTAGCTGCGGTGCTATTTTTACTTTACAAATATATTGTAAGCCATTTTATACATTTTATAACAGCGCGCTTTGTAAAAATTCGCCTCGTCCATTTTTATTAGTTTTTTTAGGTATAATTTTGAGACACGGCATCCAATAGCAATATCTCTCTCAGACAACAAAGACAACAGAAGTATCGTTATCGTTTCGCAGCACCAAAAACTTTGAAGTGTGTTATTTTATTAGAAAAAAATATAGTAGGTACAGTGGGCTAAAAATGTGGTCTACCACCCTACGGTTGAGGTTCGTTTGAACGTCATGACAACAGGGTCGTGCATGTTTTAAACTCCGTTAGAAAAGTCAACCTTAGTGATGGTTAGACCTCGCAGAAACTTTTGTCAAAACTGGTAGACCACTTTCTTGTTCGACTGTACATAGAAACGTAATGTGATCTATTTTAAACATTTTCAGGTACTCGTCGCCCTCGCTCTTTTCGCCGTGGCCCTGGCAGCGCCGCAGCACCAAGACCAGCAGGCGCCCGTGGAGATCCTCAAGCAGGATGCCATCGTCGGCCCCGAGGGATACCACTTCGAGTAAGATTTTCTATATTCCCAAAATGTAAGATACCCAAAATGTAAGTGCAATGTCACCTGCACTGTGCTACTCTACTTAGTTACATTTTGGGTATCTTTAGGGGACTTTCACGCAGATGGCGCGATTGACTTAAGCTTCTAATAGTTCTTAGGCTGTGCTGCTCTACAGATAAGTTAGGTACTCCATGGTATTATAGTTAACTATTATGGTAAAAAAATCCGTTTGAAATAAGTTGATAGGTTTTACCTGGTTAAGTGGCTGGGTAGTTTGTCTTCCGTGCTATCGTATTTCGTAACGTCAAAACTACTTTACCGATTTTAATAAATGAGGCGTTATCGATTCCTTTGGCCTACATTTATAACTGATTTTCAAAAAGGACTCTTAAGGAGCTCTGTGAAAAAAGACTTGAGATGGGTATTGAGCTCATCATAATACGTATTATTACGTAGTCGTTTTTGCAAGCAGTCGCTTTTTATAACCAATACGAATTTTCTAAGGGTTTGGAGCTCGGCTCAATTTGAGTTTGGTGCTTTAATGTTTAATTTAGAGCTCGTTTTCATGAAAACAAACTATAGAATTCATAACTATGGTCACATTATTTATTAGTTATGTTGTAGTGATTATAATTTTAGTACACAAAAAAAGTCTATACTGCCTATGCTAAGAATCATAACCGAAAATGTGTGCCCAAATTTTGGCGTACCGTACAGTCGGCCAAAAATGTGGTCTACCACCCTACGCTACGGTTGAGGTTCGTCAAAACAAGGTCGTGCATGTTTTAAACTCCGTTAGAAAAGTCAACTTTAGCGAGCGTTAGATCTCGCAGAAACTTTTGTCAAAACTGGTAGACCATTTTCCTGGCCCACTGTACTAAAGCTTTATGAGTTCACTGGAGCTCCGTTCTAGTTTTTTTAATTTTATCTTGTTTGGTTTATGTTAATCATGTCAAGAAAATATTGAAAATCACTATGAATCATCTTCATAATCCTTCAGATTCGAGACGAGCGACGGCACCTCCCGCCAGGAGCACGGGCAGCTGAAGCAGATCAGCGAGGACCACAAGGCCATAGAGGTGCAGGGCAGCTACAAGTACACCGCGCCCGACGGCGTCGTCTACACCGTCACCTACACCGCCGACGAGAACGGCTTCCAGCCGCAGGAGCATGTCGACCAGGGACAGGGCCAGCAGGGACAGCAGGGACAGCAGGGACAACAGTACTCACAGTACCAGCAATAAACACCACAGAGTTGAACCAATCTTAAAATGTACGCGGCTCCGCCAATGTACACGTCATCAGCGGCTCCGACAATGTACACGTCATCAGATATATCGGAGCAGCCAAGGTGGTCACAAATATCTGAACAACACTTCTATTCTCATAGCAGTAAAGTGCATGTTCAGATATTCAGTACCCTGGCCGGGTCGATATATTTGAGGGTACTGTGTGTGTGAGGTGAATTCTTCAATCTGTATACGATTGATTGGACAAAAATATATGTTAACGACCTTAAACCCATACAATTAAGGTTGTGTTCATATATTTCTGTATATTAATCGTATAGATATTGGAAACTTGACTGTACACCCGAATAAAATGAAAACGAGTCACTTTACTTAGTAATTTCTACAAAAAGTGAACAGTTTTAAGTGATTAGCGGAAAATAGGGTTTTGAAATCAGGATCCAACTTGTAAAGAACTGAAACGGCTGGATCTAACAAACCCTAATGCAGTCACGTTCATTTTAAGATTTGTTTAAACTATACATTGAGATATCGTTGTTCAATACATATCAGTCGCTCAGGCTTGACAGAAAGGAAGATGTTTTTCCTAATCGTGATTTGATAGACCATCGTTATTGGTTCATGTCAATTTCCTTTGAGGATTTGCATATTTGTGTAGGTTTTACTACACATTTAAATTGATTTTCTCGTTTTGCTATTAACTTTCTTTTGAATTTACTAATTATTCATGTTTTTATACATTTTTGTACAAATTTTTAAATAAAAATATTTGTTATTATTTTACTCTCTCGTTTAATTACAAGGATTTTTTTAAAGTCACAGTCTATTTTAGCAAACCTACAAACGTGGTAGTTAGCATATACCTTGTGCAATCTAAGAAGCGGTTTTAGATTGCACAAGGTATAATAACACATTATGAATGAATTCATTCATAAATTGTCCATGCAATTTGAATCTGGATGTACTTTCTGAAGTGTGCGTCGGAGAGTCTACCGCCTTGGCCTTCGCTGTTCTTAGCGAATGTGGTTTTAGAACGAGATGCATACAGCGAAATAGTATTTTTATTATTATAAAACGCAACCTTTGTGGTCCCAATCGGGATTACATTACAGTTACACTTGGGATAAGTTATTGGGGCTCCTGTGTCTACAGGTACCGTACACATATTGTACTAATGGCAGTTAGGTTAGCCTTTATAGGTAGGCAAATCGATGTGCGCGCATTGACATATAAACTCTTACGTTGCATTTCTGCGTCAAAATTATCGCACGAAAAAAAATCGCGGTGCGTACTGAGCCTAATTCTTTTATTTATTTATACGTGATATAACGTGACCTTACCTTGAATATAATAAGCAAGAGCGTCTGGTCGCCCTCCTTCTCCTGCATCAGATAGGTGGGGCCACACCTTACGGCGAACTCGGCGAGACACAGCAGCAGCGAGCCAGCGAGAGGCTTCACTGAGTCGCGCCCGCTGCTGCTTGCCAGTTGGGCCAGGCACGCGCAGATCCACTTTATTATTTTACCTACAAAGAAAGTTAGGTTAACTTGGTCCACTATCGGTGATTCCCATAAAGTACATACTTATTTAGAAAACCACCATCGTTACAAAAACAGGCTGATAACATTTAGATCATCATGAATATTTTCAAAGAAAATTTTGGTTTATAAAGGTAGATCTTACCAGCGAGGCCTGGGTACATTTCAACTATGCGATCCGTGTAGTCGGCTAACACCAGTATGCAATCGCTGACCACTTTCGCTATGTGCTTGTTTTTCATCTGCAACAAACGTTTTACATGAGTATTTCCAAGTTCTATAATATATACGAAAAAAAAACATTTGTTTGCGTGAACGTGTCCAAGAAGCATGTTGTTGTTGTCGTCCTAAGGCACCCCAGAGGTGCAGAGGGCCTTCACTAAAGTCTGTATCTTTAGGTATTTAAATAAAAGTAAACAAACAATTTGTACATTCTCGGGTAGTTATAACATTTATTGGTTAACCAACCAAAAAGAGTATTATATAACCAAATATGTGTATTTTCTTGCCAGTAATAAGTAATACTTCTCGGGTCAGAGGTGTAGGGTTAGAACCGGTGGTAGTTTCTTTTCTCTCTGACGTTCATAAGTGCATTGTAATGTGCCTAAATTGAAGAATAAATATATTTTATCTTTTTTTTTTATCAAATACAAAAGCGCCTAGATCTGTCACTGAACGAACGACCTAACTTTAACCTACATTATTTGATCATGTAATGTTTTCATCTATCCTCAACTGGCTTAAGGCGCCATTGGAGGGTAGATTTTGTGTACTTTTATTTAAATACCTAAAAATACAGACTATAACTCGCGCCACGCCTTCCTATCCCCAGCGACCCTTCTAGCCTCCTTCCAGCTCATCCCGCCGCTCGCAATTCACTCTCGACTGACCGACGCCACGTATGAACTGGGCGCCCAGAACCGCGCTTCCCATTTGGCGGTTTTCAACCGAAAGCGATGCTCGCCATATTCGCTTCTCCTCTTCGTATGGTATGGCCTGTCCATCTCCATTTCCGTGTCGCAATCTCAACGTCAATGGGTGTTTGCCGGCATATACTCCACAGGTCCTCGTTACGAATGGCCCTTGGCCAGAACACGCGGAGGATCGACCTCAGTCTTTCATCGGACTTTCGTTCCCGGGTACAAGTTTGGCGGAGAGAGCTCCCTATTATCCCTCTCTACGATGTATAGACTCACCATCAGCATCTGCAGCAGGCAGGTGACGATGGCGGGCAGGCGCGGGCAGTGCTGCCGCGTGGCGAGCAGGCGGCACACGTGCGCCGTCAACGCGCACGCGCCGCAGCAGCGCGCCGAGGCCGAGCCCTCGCGCCGGCATACTCGCACTACTATATTTAGCACGTGTTCCTGTAACAAACAATATTGTTAGAGCTTATGTTAAGACGCCTAGTAAAAAGCCACTATCATGCAAACATTATTAGGTTTTATACAAAAAAAATACGATTTCTGTGAAGAGAGAGCCGCAGTCGGGGCGAAACGTCTTTAGCTCGCTAAATTGAGTATCCAAACGCAGGCCTCGCACGTTCCACTGGGCCCAAGATAGATCATCAACAACCAAAATCTCCTGCCACTGAAGCTCTTATAAAGTGGTTTCTTGAAGACTATTTTTTTACAAACACCACACAATAGTTCTGGGTTTAAAGAGGTTTCACATGAATTACCTTGAGATCCGGGCAAGACACGGTGTTGTATTGATGAGGGTAAGGCTGCAGCATGGGCGCGCTCATGAGGGAGTCGGGTAATGCGAGTAACGAGCCTAGAAAGGTCACCGCCGCTGTCCGCGGACACTGGAACAAATATTATAGATATAAATTAACAAAATATATGACGTCGATATAGTTATTTGTGCAACAAGAGAGGAAAGTTGGTTTTTCTTGCGATTGTTAATTTTGAGTCCCGAGTAACCGAAAGATTTTATAATTAAATCACGAATGTTGAGCGTAGCGAGGGACTCAAAACACGAGATGTAAAATAACTTTGCTCTCACAACTTTTCACCTCAGTGAGAACATATTAAAGGTTAAAAAAAAATCACTTTCGTCACTGTTTTCACAGGTTGTTCGCAGGGAAGTAAGCTTGTTCAAACTGTTGAGGTGAAAACGTCCTTTACTTTAGACCCGGAATAAGTTTGAGTTCTCGTCAATTTGATAAAGTTAAAATGAAGCTAGCAATTTTTGATATCCATTCGCCAGGACGCTAAAACAGAATACGTTTTAACAATCTCATCAACCACTATACCATAATAGAAATGCAAAACCAGCATTCCATCCTATTAAAATATTAACTAAATTTTACCGTAGGCCCCATGTCTGAGGAGTTAAGCACGACAGTAGACGCGTGCACGAAGTCCAGGAGAAGCAAGGAGTACCCGTCGAGTGCCAGGGAGAGGTACCTCGGCGCAGCGTACTCCACCAGCACGTCGACCACGGACCGGTCCTCGCCAGTCAGACCTGAGGAATACACTTGTATAGTCTCTATGGAGTTGTGGAGACCACTTCATCCTCATGCCGCCAGCATACATCATTTTAGACCGCGAAAATTGTAACAAATTACTTGGGAAATTGAGTTTGAGTTTCCTTTGTTTCAAAATGTAAATAAAAGGAAAGGCAAAATGGAAAGAAACGAAGGAAAACACACTTTATAGGGTTCAGAAATAGTTATGTTACGAGTAGGGTGCGTTGGGATAAGATAGAAAGGTATTTTTTTAGGGGTAAGACAAAAAATCGTCCATATTCCGGAGCATTATAGACTACTTTTTATCTTACCCCTAAAAAAATACCTATCTATCTTACCCCAACGCACCCTAATATACTTTAGCTCAATAAATTGGATAGATATTAAAGAGCTCAACTGTACTTTGGGCCATACGAGATTAATTATCCACTTACCATTCGTTAAAGGGCGTGTTTGAAGTAATTTCAATTCGATAAAACGCTTAGAAGAGTCAATAAAAAACAACTGTGATCTGAATCAAATGACGCTCCAAGTGACAATTTACAAGCGGAAATCTCTTTCTAACACACAGGATTTGAAAGAGACTTCCGCTTGTAAATTGTCACTTGTAGCTTAATTATAATAATTGTATAGGCCACTGATATTTATTTCAGGTTCTGGCAAGTAGCGGAACCGAAAGAAGTCTTCCAATATGAAAAGAATCGTACCAAAATATACATAATAGTAATACTTGATGCACAGTTTGAAACTTAAGAAAAGAAAGGACTGGATGGATAACATGGGCCTCAATTCGTGGTTGTTTTACATTAATTTAATATGGAATTTTAGACGCAAAACGTAAAACTTTAATACAACAACGCACCTTTCTTATTTGTCAAAACGCTGGCGGCAAACATTTGTAAAGATTTAACGGATCTCATAATTTAAAACTATTTTTATAAAAAGAACGTCACTTTGAACGCGTTAAACAATGTTTATGTAACGGCGTAAACTGTCATGCGGCGCGTTGTTTTACCGCCAATTAATTTTAATTTCTCTAATTATGACACTGACACGACCTTTGGATGTTTTATGCACGTTAAATTCTACTCTATTTGTATATTCGGTGTAATAAATGTATTGAGGTCAACCTATTCACTCATTCAATCCCGAATTTGATGATTCTAACTGAACTCTCTCTACAAAGCTGTGAAAGCTGATAAAGCTATTCCGCTTGAGAATGTTTAGTTAGTCTAAGTCTAGTAGTCCGCCTCGAACTGAGAACTCGCGATTTACTTGCAAACAAGCTGACCAATATAACAAGACCCATGTCATGATTTTTTCGAGCCTTCTAGCTCCCATAACCTCTTGATTGATTCTGCTTATATACGAACTCTCAAATTATATGTATCTCTGCTATAACCCCAACAAATTTCATAAAGATCAAGAAAACGTTACTCAAGTTATCGTGGAACAAACTCTCAAAATCAAAAAGCCATCGAAATGCCAAGACGTCCCAGTAGCCAGAAGTTGTTTGTAAGAACTTCGCATACGCTCCGCTCGTTCGACAAGGAAGGCACATTGGTTGTACCCGATCGTATGTAACGTTAAAACGATCGTAGAATGTAACTGCATGCGAAGTTTCATGGTTCTTTGTGGGGTTGCGTTGATCAGTTCGTTGATAGCGGTTAGTGCAACTGGTTACGTTCATGGTGGCGCTACCATACTTTTCCGCCGACACTCCGGTGCCAACAAGGTTAAGACGCACCTCAGAATGGGATAAGTGGTTTTCTGTGGTGCAACGCCAACAGTTTGCCGGCCCTGCGCAGTGAGGTCAGCTTACCGTGGTGCAGCGCGCGCTGGTACAGGTGCAGGTGTGCGAGGTGCAGGCGGTTGTTGCAGGAGGGGGGCGCGCCGGGGCCCTGCGCCTGCGCCTGCGTGCTCTCGCACAGCAGCCGCAGCGCCAGGAGCTTGCCGGCGCGGTGCGAGGGCGGCAGCGCCTCTGCCTCGAGGCACCATCCCGCCACCAGGTTGAAGGGTACGTGGATCTCTGTGTTGCCATTTAGCGTTTGGTTTTGGCTTATCTGAAACAACCACAACATTCAAAGTAAGTAAAAGGTTTGGACTTATCTACATACGTACTCGAAAGCAGTGTTGCTATTGGTAGTTTCATTGGGTAGAAAATGTATCAATTAATCCGTTTTTACTGCCCCGAGTGACATAGGCTACATTTTAATTGCCTTACACTAACGACTAGGTTGTATTTGTATATAAAATAGTTCGTACCTCGTTCGTAAATCGTGATTAACCACAATAGTAACTTTCAAAAACTGAACCCAGTCATTCCGGTATAAAATATGAAAAGTAACTGTTACACACGTAATTTTAAAACACAAAGTATAGTGTACTTAAATATATGAGCAATACCTTTAGAAACTCGAAATATTCGTCATCGTTAAATGTTTTTATAGCAGAATTTACAACTATTTGAAGCATTCGTAATAAATCCGCTGAAATAGCTACAGAATTCGCGAAAGTGAAAATAGATTTCAATGACTTCAGAAACAAAATAATATTGGCAAGTAAACTGTCAAAGTGTAGGCGATCTACCCACATTTCATTATTTCTAACAGCTGTTTGAAATAAACAAAGAGAACGTTTCATTTTACGCACCTGTAAACCCTAATTCAAAATTGTATGTTTTTTTATACGAGCAATATCACTTTAAAAATTTCAATTTATCGCATTTTGGAAACTTTCGATTGATAGAACTTATCTATTTTTAATTACGACTTTAAGATGTGCTTCAGTTAAAAACACAGCATCAAAACATTTAAAAAATATCCACCTTTTTCCGGAGTCTCCGCAAAAGCCTCCTTTTTCCGCTTCTTCTTTCGCATTGGCAGTCTTTAAACACTTTAGTATTCGACAACAGTTCGTACAATCCCACAAAAACCGCACACAAACACCAACACTTTGACAACTTCGTGTTTTCCCCTCAACTAGTAATCCAACAATGTGAAATTAACAATAAAACTGTGTATAGATTAACAATAACAAACAAATGGCCGGATCGAGATGAAAATGATTCATTTGGCTATTGCTACACAGAGATATCGACTGATAATTCCGTCAAACTTGTTTGCGATAAAAATTAGCAGATGGCTGGCGTATTGAATGACAAGGTTTACACTGGACTAGAACGGTATTTCAATGTTTAATATTAACCACTCACGACTATAGGTACTTGAACTTTATTTACGTATAATAGTATAAACGCCAGTTTTAAATCCAAGATTATACAATTCAGTCGTAAGTAAAAAACTTAAATGCAGCTACTGACGTCTGAGATTCTGATTTATCTCGATATGCTTCGATGCGTTTAAACCGTGATGATAAGAAATTCGAATTTATTGGAAAAGTAATAACGTTACTATTGTCAGTCCATCAATGTCTATTTGAGGCAACAAAATGTCACAAAAAATAAGATCGTGACGAGTATTCTTTTGTATAGTTTGCAACTGACTATTAGTTTCAGAAATCCAAAATAGACACTGTACAGTTGTCATCAACTATATCGGAGCGGCCAAGGTACTCTAAAATATCTGAATCAGCACCTTATCGCCTTGACAATAGAGGCGTTGTTCAGATATATGTGACCACTTTGCTCGCTCCGATATATCTATGGCGACCGTAGAGTAATAAAAAAAACTGATTGCGTAACAAAACCCCAATCTAAAACTTCAGCTTTGCCCATGGACGCCTGCAACTCCAGAGGTGTCACATGCGCGTTGCCGACACTTTGATATAAAGGAAGATTTATTGTGTTGACGGCTAGGGACAAGAGGATCCCCGTCTATAGATTGATTACATTTATGCATTTTATTACGGTTTGCACACGGTTCATTCTTATAAAAACAATGCCAAAGACACATAATCATAACATAAACACACGGAAAATACGTTCCGAACTTGCAACACACTTATTTCTTCTTTGGCCTACACAAAATATTAAGACACTAATTGGCGAATATATCTTTTAGGTATCTTCGCAATGAACTCTTACCCACGTACAAAGTGAATACTTTGAAAGAAACAGTATAAACTAGAGTGGGTGTTAAAGTCAACAATGATGGCATTCACGAATTAATAAACTAGTGGATGTGAAATGACGGCTATTTAGTATGAAAACCAGTGTCGCCAAACTCACACATTCATAGGTATGTTAAAATACGTCACACAATTACAAAAATGCTTTGATTCGTAGCAACTTTCCATACCGATAGGCTGTTACTGATTGATATTTCTCGGACGAATCTCAACTGTAGGCTACATGAGCCACAATCTAAAATATAATGTCAAAATTATGAGACATATGACTATTTAATTATCTTACAAAATCTCGCTCAACATTCACTTAATACAACTACTTAACACTGGATGGCACTATTTTAAATAAATTTAATAGTTAAAATCACTTTCTTATTACAGGCGAGAAAAGGGCTAAAGAAACCAGTGTATGTAAGGTCTCACTATGCATAATTTGTTACGGATCTTACGGTCACGTTATACTGGTATATTCGAGATCTGTGCCTGCCTGCGAGTAGCTAAAGGTTGGGAACTTTTTTTGCATACCCATAACATCCAAAAACAAAACGTCCCATGTGACTGTGAACTTCTTATAATGATATGACTATTTGCCATTCGATATAGGAAGGGGAAAGTGTGATCCGAGTATTTTATCGATATTTGTGTGTTCGGTTAGGTATTAGGTTAGGTGATAAAATATGCATTTAAATACCTATACGAACACAAAAATATCGATAAAATAATGGGATCACACTTTATTTATATATATAACTTAAAACAATTATATTACACCATTTACACCTTACTTAAGATTATAATTTTTATAATATAGGTAGGTGCTAGGTAATGCTAATCGTAATTGTATGAAAAACAACATGTAGTACGCATTTAAGGCCAGTGTAGACGGGACAACCCGATTAAGCTGTCAAATTAATTTTGTGTGAATGCATACATATGAAGGCTGATCGATTCCACTTGATTTTATTGTAAAATTGTGACCATCAAATCAGGAAAGGGGCGGCAAAACTCCAATATTTGACGCTAGTTTGCGTGGTTATTTCCACTAACAAATCCAAAATAGCTAATTAAGTTTTGTTCGTGTGGATATGGACTAGATGTGATGTATGTAAATTTAATTTCTGATACCGTACAAATGAAAACGACGAATAAACAACTAATATAATATTAACTGAACAATTTTCTACGCCTAGATAAAAGCGAATTTTGTAGTCTGATAAACTAATTTCTCATTTTAAAAGACGCGAAATTTAATATTACTGTGGGAGATTTGAAGTAAATGTATGTATGTATGTAAACACTTTATTGTACATAAAAAAGTTACAATAAAACATGATAAAAGAGAAAACAAAGTACAAAGGCGAACTTATCCCTGTAAGGGATCTCTTCCAGTTAACCTTAAAAAAAAAATGTTAATGTTAAATGTTGATGTGATCTGTACTTGTGGGATCTTAGGTTTTCGTCACGTTATCAATTATTATTGTAATTATGCTCTAGGGAAATTTCACGCCTTTTATTATTATTTACTGTTTTAATTATGGTTTGCACGCACCTCTAGGGGGTTAAACGGCAACCGCCGTCTTGATAAATACAAATATGCGCTAAATTATATATTGAACTTAAAACTTATCTAAAATAATAACATCAAACTTGAAATGTCGTAAGACTAGCTTTAACTTTGTCGATATAAATATCGACATTGCGCGGCACTCGAGTAGCGAAAGTTATTTGACATTTAGGATAGCGAATTTTCTAGATAAACATAAAGAACAGTGACAAAATATTATGAACTCTAAGTTCTAACAAATAAAATATAGTTTTGTTTAACATACATTCGCAAATAATGCAAAACAAACAGTTATTTCGTTTTTTTTGGATTATGTTTAAAAAAATACCTAACGGTGATAGGAAATACATCCCCCTGAAAGATATTTTAAACCACTATGATTTGTGCAGCTTAATATTGCACAATACGGCATTTTAAATTTAATAATCAATTTTTATTACACGAGCGTATGTATGACGTGAAAGTCATTCGGGCATGAAGTTTACAAAACAACTGATCATAGTCTGTGCACAAATTGAGTCGGCCGCTACTTACTGTCGGATACACGGGAACGCCTACTTGCCATCTCCATCCTACTCCGTGATGGCATTGCGACACCGCCGGACACTTGGTCACTGGGCTGGTGTCAAGGTCGCTGGGAAGTTAAGTTTCTACTCGTAATTCGATAGAGTATTGTTGATAAAACACGTTTACTAGTATTGTAGTTGTTGCTCATAATACCTAACTTTTTAAAATAATAGTAACTAACTTTAATAACTTTTCTGCATAAAATAAATCCTTATCGTACAAAAGGTGGACTTAATGGCGTTAGGCCTTCTCTACCAGTCAACCATAAGGCCATCATGGGTGGTGCTACAAACGGGCAAGAAAAGAACAAAAAAAACCATGTCCGAATTTAAATAACTAACCTACAACTAAAAACGGTTTAACTATGATGATGATGATGATCCTCCTGACCGATTTCGGTCACGGCGACTGTGCTTCCTGGAGTGCGATAGGTCCATTTTAATTGCTTTTATTTAATTATTCTTTTTTTTATACCTACAAGTACACGCCTTTCTAACAGCTACTACGAGAGGCGTTGTAGTTCTGCCCTCTGGTGCGCCCTTAGATGACTTGCGTACCCGATCTTCCAACAACACACACACATCAAAGCGTTGAAAATTTCGGTCAACATTTAGTGCGGCACGGCAATGGTGCGAGCGGCAGCCTGGTGGCAGATGCAAGCCAGGTACCGCGCTCCGATATCTACCGCCGCCGCGCGATGTCGTGGCCAAGCCGGATCTGCTCACCTTGAGTAGAGTAGTGTTGAGGTGTATGAGATACTTGTAGAGGTTCTTGTGCGCCTGCGGGTCGCGCAGCAGGTTTGGGTCGCCGAGCGCGGCCAGCATGCGGCGCCACATGACGGCGGCCACGTCGGGCAGCCAGCCCCGCGCGCCGCCGCCCATCACCACGCCGACGCCGACACCGGCCGCGCCGGCCAAGCTGTCTGATGTCTCGTTCTCTGACCACTCTGTATAATTAAAAACATGTTTGAAATATGGCCGTTATGAATTTTGAATCAATAATAACTAGTAGCCCGCCTCGAACTGAGAACTCACTCGCGATTTCCTTGCAAACGAGATGACCAATATAACAAGACCCATGTGACGCTTTTTTCGCGCCTTCTAGCTCCATAACCCCATTCTCATATACGAACTCTAAAATTATAATGTACCCCTGCTACAACTCCATCAAATTTCATGAAGTTCAGAAAAACGTTACTAAAGTTATCGTCGAACAAACTCTCAAAATCAAAAAGCCATCGAAATGCCGAGACATCCCAGTAGCCAGAAGTTGTTTGTAAGAACTCACTTCGCTTACGGTCCCGCTCGTTCGATAATTTTGGAGATTTTTGCAGTAGGATATTCCATCGAACTGTTTGCACAACAAGAGTAATTATTAACTATACTAACTGTCTTTGAATAGGGTACTTTCCAGTAGATAAACTTAATTGTTTCGTTGCATTCATAAAATCAAAATTTCGAAAGTACCGCAAGTAAGCGCAAACACATGTTACACCGGAAAATCCAGGTGTAACATGTGCTTGCGCTTTAAATGATTTTATAACTGTTAAAAAGGAGATGTATTCATAATATAGAATTGTGACGCATTGAGTTATAATATAAAATCATTGTTGTGACGTCATAATATTAGTCTCCCGTATAAACTTTATATAACAAATCGTTTTGACGTTTGCTAAAGAGTAGCTAATTTGACTTCATAGGAAAGTAGCCAATTGCAATCATGAAATCGGAGAGCATTTTCAGAATGTCCAAGTAGATGTTTAGTATCATTTCTCACCAACGTTCCCGCCATCGGAAGCCAAGTCGATCTGCAGCGGCGAGTCCTTTATCGAGCTGCTTTCCACGCCGCTCGACGGAGCCGGCGATGGGGACCGGGATTCTGTCACAAAAACAACTATTATAATTTACTATTTACATGCATATTGTGGAAGTGAAATATCAAATAATTATGAATTTGACCACTCTAACAGACAACATTTTTTTTAAAGTTGTAGACATTTTCATACTAAATTGGATCGATAGGACGTAATTTAGGGAAAAAGACCTAATCCACAAGTATATATGTGTCAATACAACTCAAGCTTTCTGTGTAAAATTTCATTAATTTAAATGATGAACTTTTATGTATGCCTTGCCTTTTGGCGAAGTGTTTGCGTAAACTTTCAGGATAAACATTTCTTTAATTTACATTATAAAGACGAGTATAAAATACGAAATGTATCTACTGTCTACTTACCACTCGCGGGGTCTCTTTCTTCGTGTTGCGACGAGTGCCGCAGCGAGTCGAGGGAGTACCATCTCCGGGGTTTGTTGTTGCTGGCTGATTCATTGGTATCTTCTGCTAAATGTGTCTCCTGTCTACTTACCACTCGCGGAGTGTCTTTCTTCGTGTTGCGACGAGTGCCGCAGCGAGTCGAGGGAGTACCATCTCCGGGGTTTGTTGTTGCTGGCTGGTTCTTTGGTATCTTCTGCTAAATGTGTCTCCTGTCTACTTACCACTCGCGGAGTGTCTTTCTTCGTGTTGCGACGAGTGCCGCAGCGAGTCGAGGGAGTACCATCTCCGGGGTTTGTTGTTGCTGGCTGGTTCTTTGGTATCTTCTGCTAAATGTGTCTCCTGTCTACTTACCACTCGCGGAGTGTCTTTCTTCGTGTTGCGACGAGTGCCGCAGTGAGTCGAGGGAGTACCATCTCCGGGGTTTGTTGTTGCTGGCTGGTTCTTTGGTATCTCCTGCTAAATGTGTCTCCTGTCTACTCACCACTCGCGGAGTCTCTTTCTTCGTGTTGCGACGAGTGCCGCAGCGAGTCGAGGGAGTACCATCTCCGGGGTTTGTTGTGGCTGGCTGGTTCTTTGGTATCTTCTGCTAAATGTCTCTCCTGTCTACTTACCACTCGCGGAGTCTCTTTCTTCGTGTTGCGACGAGTGCCGCAGCGAGTCGAGGGAGTACCATCTCCGGGGTTTGTTGTTGCTGGCTGGTTCTTTGGTATCTTCTGCTAAATGTCTCTCCTGTCTACTCACCACTCGCGGAGTCTCTTTCTTCGTGTTGCGACGAGTGCCGCAGCGAGTCGAGGGAGTACCATCTCCGGGGTTTGTTGTTGCTGGCTGGTTCTTTGGTATCTTCTGCTAAATGTGTCTACTGTCTACTTACCACTCGCGGAGTCTCTTTCTTCCTGTTGCGACGAGTGCCGCAACGAGTCGAGGGAGTACCATCTCCGGGGTTTGTTGTTGCTGGCTGGTTCTTTGGTATCTTCTGCTAAATGTGTCTACTGTCTACTTACCACTCGCGGAGTCTCTTTCTTCGTGTTGCGACGAGTGTCGCAACGAGTCGAGGGAGTACCATCTCCGGGGTTTGTTGTTGCTGGCTGGTTCTTTGGTATCTTCTGCTAAATGTGTCTACTGTCTACTTACCACTCGCGGAGTCTCTTTCTTCCTGTTGCGACGAGTGCCGCAGCGAGTCGAGGGAGTACCATCTCCGGGGTTTGTTGTTGCTGGCTGATTCATTGGTATCTTCTGCTAAATGTATCTACTGTCTACTTGCCACTAGCGGAGTCTCTTTCTTCGTGTTGCGACGAGTGCCGCAGTGAGTCGAGGGAGTACCATCTCCGGGGTTTGTTGTTGCTGGCTGGTTCTTTGGTATCTTCTGCTAAATGTGTCTACTGTCTACTTTCCACTCGCGGAGTCTCTTTCTTCGTGTTGCGACGAGTGCCGCAGTGAGTCGAGGGAGTACCATCTCCGGGGTTTGTTGTTGCTGGCTGGTTCTTTGGTATCTTCTGCTAAATGTATCTACTGTCTACTTACCACTCGCGGAGTCTCTTTCTTCGTGTTGCGACGAGTGCCGCAGTGAGTCGAGGGAGTACCATCTCCGGGGTTTGTTGTTGCTGGTTGGTTCTTTGGTATCTTCTGCTAAATGTATCTACTGTCTACTTACCACTCGCGGAGTCTCTTTCTTCGTGTTGCGACGAGTGCCGCAGTGAGTCGAGGGAGTACCATCTCCGGGGTTTGTTGTTGCTGGCTGGTTCTTTGGTATCTTCTGCTAAATGTATCTACTGTCTACTTACCACTCGCGGAGTCTCTTTCTTCGTGTTGCGACGAGTGGCGCAGCGAGTCGAGGGAGTACCATCTCCGGGGTTTGTTGTTGCTGGCTGGTTCTTTGGTATCTTCTGCTAAATGTATCTACTGTCTACTTACCACTCGCGGAGTCTCTTTCTTCGTGTTGCGACGAGTGCCGCAGTGAGTCGAGGGAGTACCATCTCCGGGGTTTGTTGTTGCTGGCTGGTTCTTTGGTATCTTCTGCTAAATGTATCTACTGTGTACTTACCACTCGCGGAGTCTCTTTCTTCGTGTTGCGACGAGTGCCGCAGTGAGTCGAGGGAGTACCATCTCCGGGGTTTGTTGTTGCTGGCTGGTTCTTTGGTATCTTCTGCTAAATGTATCTACTGTCTACTTACCACTCGCGGAGTCTCTTTCTTCGTGTTGCGACGAGTGCCGCAGTGAGTCGAGGGAGTACCATCTCCGGGGTTTGTTGTTGCTGGCTGGTTCTTTGGTATCTTCTGCTAAATGTATCTACTGTCTACTTACCACTCGCGGAGTCTCTTTCTTCGTGTTGCGACGAGTGCCGCAGTGAGTCGAGGGAGTACCATCTCCGGGGTTTGTTGTTGCTGGCTGGTTCTTTGGTATCTTCTGCTAAATGTATCTACTGTCTACTTACCACTCGCGGAGTCTCTTTCTTCGTGTTGCGACGAGTGGCGCAGCGAGTCAAGGGAGTACCATCTCCGGGGTTTGTTGTTGCTGGCTGGTTCTTTGGTATCTTCTGCTAAATGTATCTACTGTCTACTTACCACTCGCGGAGTCTCTTTCTTCGTGTTGCGACGAGTGGCGCAGCGAGTCGAGGGAGTACCATCTCCGGGGTTTGTTGTTGCTGGCTGGTTCTTTGGTTTCTTCTGCTAAATGTATCTACTGTCTACTTACCACTCGCGGAGTCTCTTTCTTCGTGTTGCGACGAGTGCCGCAGTGAGTCGAGGGAGTACCATCTCCGGGGTTTGTTGTTGCTGGCTGGTTCTTTGGTATCTTCTGCTAAATGTATCTACTGTCTACTTACCACTCGCGGAGTCTCTTTCTTCGTGTTGCGACGAGTGGCGCAGCGAGTCGAGGGAGTACCATCTCCGGGGTTTGTTGTTGCTGGCTGGTTCTTTGGTATCTTCTGCTAAATGTATCTACTGTCTACTTACCACTCGCGGAGTCTCTTTCTTCGTGTTGCGACGAGTGGCGCAGCGAGTCGAGGGAGTACCATCTCCGGGGTTTGTTGTTGCTGGCTGGTTCTTTGGTATCTTCTGCTAAATGTATCTACTGTCTACTTACCACTCGCGGAGTCTCTTTCTTCGTGTTGCGACGAGTGGCGCAGCGAGTCGAGGGAGTACCATCTCCGGGGTTTGTTGTTGCTGGCTGGTTCTTTGGTTTCTTCTGCTAAATGTATCTACTGTCTACTTACCACTCGCGGAGTCTCTTTCTTCGTGTTGCGACGAGTGCCGCAGTGAGTCGAGGGAGTACCATCTCCGGGGTTTGTTGTTGCTGGCTGGTTCTTTGGTATCTTCTGCTAAATGTATCTACTGTCTACTTACCACTCGCGGAGTCTCTTTCTTCGTGTTGCGACGAGTGGCGCAGCGAGTCGAGGGAGTACCATCTCCGGGGTTTGTTGTTGCTGGCTGGTTCTTTGGTATCTTCTGCTAAATGTATCTACTGTCTACTTACCACTCGCGGAGTCTCTTTCTTCGTGTTGCGACGAGTGCCGCAGCGAGTCGAGGGAGTACCATCTCCGGGGTTTGTTGTTGCTGGCTGGTTCTTTGGTATCTTCTGCTAAATGTATCTACTGTCTACTTACCACTCGCGGAGTCTCTTTCTTCGTGTTGCGACGAGTGGCGCAGCGAGTCGAGGGAGTACCATCTCCGGGGTTTGTTGTTGCTGGCTGGTTCTTTGGTTTCTTCTGCTAAATGTATCTACTGTCTACTTACCACTCGCGGAGTCTCTTTCTTCGTGTTGCGACGAGTGGCGCAGCGAGTCGAGGGAGTACCATCTCCGGGGTTTGTTGTTGCTGGCTGGTTCTTTGGTTTCTTCTGCTTAATATATCTACTGTCTACTCACCACTCGCGGAGTCTCTTTCTTCGTGTTGCGACGAGTGTCGCAACGAGTCGAGGGAGTACCATCTCCGGGGTTTGTTGTTGCTGGCTGGTTCTTTGGTTTCTTCTGCTAACGAAATTAAAATACTGAATTTAGTTTACGATGCGGCTTGTATTTATAATCGGTACTGGTAAAAAGTGTGCCAATCTGTTCTATTGTTATGGCAGTTGTTTAATGAAAGCAGAATTAAACTCAAGGGAATATGATGTAGTCAGTAGGAGAAATATCTAAGAGAGTAAGGCTTTTAGAATGACCTTAACCCGTTGACTTGACAATATGATTACGCGAAGATCATGAACACTCTGTTCGCTAAGCTAATTCTGGTGCTGCCTGTATAATAGGAGTATAAAGAGTATGCGTACCTGTGTGTGGTGCGGCGCTCGCGTGCTTGTGCAGGTGCGGGTCGGAGCGCGCGCGCGTCAGCCGGCGTGCGCCCGGCTCCGTCCGCCTCGTCGCGCCTGCCGACAGCTTTGGCGATTTGCCTACGAATAAAACAAATACCATATTTCATGCGATGAATAAACAAGAATGTCAAGTTAAAGATTTGTTACAAATTGTGTATTTCAAATCGAAGTGAATAGGAGGTGTAAATTCACGGTATAAATCTTTCTAATGGCGAAAGAAAGGGACGCAAAATTGGTTTTACGACACGGTACAGTCGCCGTCAGATATATTGGAGCGGCCAAGGTGGTCACAAATATCTGAAAAACGCCTCTATTTTCAAGGCGACAAAGTGCATGTTTAGGTATTTTTTGAGTACCCTGGCCGCTCCGACATATTTGATAGCTACTGTACGGTGAGAAGGGATCATGAGTCATGAAGAAAAATAATATACATATTAAATTATATTAAAAACATAAATAATACTGACATTATGGCTAACTCGGCCCTCGGGCTGCTGCGGCGGTGACGCTTACCACAGCTCGCTGCTCTCTGACAGATCTAGCGAGTACACGTGCCGCGCCAGTACACGGGTTAAAAGAAGACTGAAAAGGGTTAGAATGATACTGAAGGTGTACATTACCACTAGCTCGGCCCTCGGGCTGCTGCGGCGGGGGCGCCTGGCGCAGCGGCGCGGGCGCGGGCGTGACGCGGCGCCCCTCGCGCCCGTCGCGCCCGCGGCCCCGCGCGTCGCTGCTCTCCGACAGGTCCAGCGAGTACACGTGCCGCGCCAGCACACGGGTTAAAGTCTCCATCGTTTTCTGTGACAAAACACACCATACTAAGACAGATAATAACATAAAAGAACAATAAAGAGATAACAGTTAGTCCCTTAAGGAAGCAATAAATTAACATTGATTGTCAGTAACGGAGCATTTTCGGTTGCTTAAATTTTGTGGGCTTATTTTTGACGAAATACGAGTATTATACGATTATGGGTTAGAATATCTTAAGAAAAACAAAATGCAATATAAACAGTTCATCGATAATAAGTAAAAACACGTTTTAAGAATTAGTTGTAATGTAACTTCAAGTTTTATTCAGATCTCGAGAATTTTTTGGTCATTTCTACTCAGAATCGTGAAAAGAATTAGTTCTACTTGGACACAAAACATGCTTCAATATTGTCGATACCTCGAAGCTCGGCTTTCTAACTAACGACATAATGAAAACTTAGTTGAAAATAGTTCTATCAAAATTTCTCCACTTATACTAAAATAACATACCGCCCACTCCGTGATCAATTCCTCCCAGTGCGTCAGCCTCGTGAGCAACTCCATGAAGTTCTGCCACAACTCCGGCTTCACTGCGACATTCAAATTCGCCTTTATCCATGTCACTATCAGCGTTTGGAACAACGCTGGCGCTAAAAACCCACCTGCAAGGGATTAACAACTTTAAAACTGTTGCTTTAGAGATCAAAATAAATAAAAAGACCGTCAAGTTAAACTATATACCTTAGATTAGTTGTTGTGCGTAAATAATCATTATTTTTATTTTATTTCATTATTTTCTCGCAATCGACGTGAAAAATAGTATGTATGACTTGGGTCTAAAAGCCATATTACCACTCGAACAATTTCCCCTCACTTAGTTCGGGAAAATAACCACCTTTACGCCTACCATGAGTTTGATATTGACATTTTACGTCAACGAGTAACGAATTTTCTATCTGTGCATCTCGTTTACACTAATATGTTACAAGCAAGATGCACAGATAGAACACTCGATACTCGTTCTCGAAAACGTCAATGTCATAACTCATGGTTAGCGTACTAATGAAGTTATGGCTTACTTTAGACCCATGTCAAACAATTTACTATAGCTGAGAGAAATTGTTTTAGTACGCCAAGAATTTCCTGATGAGAAAAGTCGCGAACAAAATGACATGAAAATTATGGAGTAAAAATGTTACACTTTACTTAAAATTGTTGTTGGTATAATGATTTACATTTCAAGTGGAAAAGAAGATTGTTTGGTAGTATTCGGTACTTTACCTAGCGACTCCTGTTTTCTCTTTGGCGGTACTTTGGTGAGCACAAGAGACGTTATTTGGAGTAATACCAGCAATAGTTGTTCCCTGCAATAAAAATCGAATTAAAAAGTTGACTAACATTCAGACGAAAGATCTTGTAATAACCTGTCTAGTTTTTACGTGACAGTGTATGGTTTGGATGGTAGTGGACCTCTTGTCAAAGTCAGCATTAGCTTAAGATCGAGTTGTAGAACGTCATAGAACGTTTTGGAACTTGCGCCGGCGATCGTGGCATGATTGGCATGATCTAAGCCAAGTTGAGTGCCAAGCTCCCTAAACCCTATACAAAATGAACACACCTGGCGGGTTTCTGGCAGCGAAAGTGTTAAAAGGTTCTAGAACAGATACTAAAACGAATCGCCATCCATAGCTATATGTGCATGGCCTTATAGCGTTAGATGTTGAAGAAAAGGTATAGCTGCAGTTAAGAACTCGTTTGTACGTGTCTGTCTGTTCGTCCAATAGTTGTTGTTAGCCTAGCGCTCCGGGTGGAGCTACGGGCGACGAGCTGGCAAGAAACATATTCGTAGCTTGCGTCATGAACACTTGTAGAAAGTTCTGGAACTACTAACCATGAGCCGGCGTCCATCGCAACGTGCATGACCATGTAGCGGTAGATGTTAAGAACTCGTTTGCATGTGTCCGTTTGTTCCTCTAACAGTTGTTGTTGGCCTAGCCCACCGGGTGGAGCCACGGGCGACGAGCTTGCTAGGAACACGTTCGCCGCTTGCGTCATGAATACTTGTAGAACGTTCTGGAACAAACGTTTATTTTAATGCCAATGAGCCAATATAAATAGAAATACCCACTTGTCAAATTACAAACAAAAGTAAGTAAGTAAACTAACTTGTAATCCCGCGCGAACCATCACATTGTCACGTCCCACAGCGCCGAGGTACGAGTCGTTCCGCAGCCGCCGCGGCGGCGCGGCCGGCTCGTTCGGCTCGTAAGTGTTCTCCAGCAGGAACGGCGGGATCTCTGATACCTGCCGACCAAATATACCTGTGTTACAGACTTATAAATAATTACTATAAGGTTCAATGAAGTACACACGCCATTTGGTAAGGAGAAGGCAGGTGCTGCATGGCATGGCCTGACGAACTACTTTAATCATGAAACCAACTTTATTACAACTACAGAAGGTTGGTATTAACGTTCGCTGCATCCAGTCCCTATGACTTGACTTGCAGCGATGGCGGAAACAGTAAGGCTTGACGTAGTACTTTAACTGTGAAGACAACCTTATTACAAGTACATAAGGTTCATCTTTATCGAACGTATAAAGTGCTACGACGCGTCGCGCAAAAGAAGGATAGTCGCAATCTTAGAGCTTTAAACCAAGCGGAGTGGCCATTGACAGGTGTTCCCCTCTGTCGAAAATGTATGATCAGTGGTCATACTCATTGTATGGACTGACGTTTATTTGACGTTTCGCGTTATAATCGGAAGATTTTTTTTGTATAGAAATTGCCCGACATGGCCAGTCCGGTTGGTTCAATAGTCAAAGGTCGCAGTACTCCAAATGTAGCCTTATTGAGAAATAGTTAAGGTACAAAATAGCTCACGTTCATCTGTATCCAGTCCTTATAAAGCGCTATGACCCGTCGCGCGGCGCCGGCGTGAGCGAACGGCAACAGGAAAGCTTGGCGCAGTACTTCAATGGTGAAGTCGACGTGCTCGCGCGACCAGCCGCATAGCACGTCGCGGACTACTGCTGAACTGCATAGCTCTTCTGCTGGGCAGCCTGAAAATAAATCTATGTTGAATCACAAGTTTTATTCTTCAAATTTGCCTTATCGGTGGATAAAACTCGCTTCAGCTCAACGCTATACTAAAACAATACTTCTTTTTTGTTTCAATGGACTTAAAATCGCTAGGTTTGCCGGCATAAGTCCTATTTCACTAAGCTTGGAGCTTTCACACATCCAGAGGCAGGAGTCACGGATTGAATGCGGTAAGTTGGTAGCTGATCTTTACAATATTAAGGTGTTGCTTGCTTTCAGTCTGTCGTCAACTTAAACAACATCTTACCTTGGAGTATCTGTTCCTAACTTCAGTATGGCGTGTTCGATGCAGAGTCATGACATGAGACGATGCTCTACTATAATTCGCATTTTGTCCTACAGTAAAAGAAGTCTCTTCTAATGTAACGAGGCCGCTAGAGTCGGTGTGCTAGAATGAGCTGCATGCGACTCTGTACTAGTCAAGAAAGACAGTTAAAGTACTAACCGGGCTCCAAGCTAGGGTGCGGTGTGTTACACACAGATGACGCTCTACTTGAATCCGAGAGTTGTCCACAGTGAAAGAAGTCTCCTCCTCATGATGTAACGAGGCCGCTGGAGTCGGTGTGCTAGAATGAGCTGCATGCGACTCTGTACTGGTCATGGAAGACAGTTAAAGTACTAACCGGGCTCCAAGCTAGGGTGCGGTGTGTTACACGCAGAGTCATGAGATGACGCTCTACTTGAATCCGAGGGTTGTCCCACAGTGAAAGAAGTCTCCTCCTCATGATGTAACGAGGCCGCTGGAGTCGGTGTGCTAGAATGAGCTGCATGCGACTCTGTACTGGTCATGGAAGACAGTTAAAGTACTAACCGGGCTCCAAGCTAGGGTGCGGTGTGTTACACGCAGAGTCATGAGATGACGCTCTACTTGAATCCGAGGGTTGTCCCACAGTGAAAGAAGTCTCCTCCTCATGATGTAACGAGGCCGCTGGAGTTGGTGTGCTGGAATGAGGCGCGTGCGACCCTGTACTGGTCATGGAAGACAGTTAACACTTTCACGACCAGGCGAAAAATGACGTCCTACTTCAGAAACCGGGCGTGTATAGCTACGTACAAAACAACCCGCCCAGCGGGTTGTCCCGGCATCTGAGCAAAGTTTACGAGCGCTCACGAGGCGGGTTCTTGGTAGTGAATGTGTTAAAGTACTAACCAGGCTCCAAGCTAGGGTGCGGTGTGTTACACGCAGAGTCATGAGATGACGCTCTACTTGAATCCGAGGGTTGTCCCACAGTGAAAGAAGTCTCCTCCTCATGATGTAACGAGGCCGCTGGAGTTGGTGTGCTGGAATGAGGCGCGTGCGACCCTGTACTAGTTGTGGAAGACAGTTAAAGTACTAACCAGGCTCCAAGCTAGGGTGCGGTGTGTTACACGCAGAGTCATGAGACGACGCTCTACTTGAATCCGAGGGTTGTCCCACAGTGAAAGAAGTCTCCTCCTCATGATGTAGCGAGGCCGCTGGAGTCGGTGTGCTGGAATGAGGTACGTGCGACCCTGTACTGGTCATGGAAGACGGTTGGCCGCCGTCACTGCCAGTCTTCTTCAGGAAGTGAGCGTAGTTGGCCACCCATTTGATTAGGATCACTCGGCATAGGACATAGTCGTCATCAAGTATATTGTGTTGGACTGGCAGTTCTGAAATTTTAGAGCTGTTTAGTCTTAGTTTGCTGAATGATTTTAAATTATGTTGGTATCCCATTATTAAAAAAGAACTCCTTGTTATTTTTTTTTAAACTAAAAAACTTCAAAAATAGATTTACATACCTAAATTCGGTTTATATAAAGAATTCTTGCTGTTATACTGCGGACAAATTACAGGCAAATAATACATCTTGAACCTCTCCAGCATAAAAGCAAAACTCCTCATACACTTCGCGTGCGACCGGTCCTTCCAATGAATCTTAGTCACCGACGAGGCCATTCCTTCCAGTAATATCTCAAAGAAATGTTTCGTCTCATTGTCAACTGGTTTCTCGTTAGCACTCGGTGGCAGCAACGGTTGAACCTCCACACACTGGACCGGGTTTAGAGCATTTGTATCATGAAAGATGGATGCTGAGACATGTGCTAGTTTCCCCATAAACCCTGTAGTTTGCTCCACGACAACCTTTTTAGCTTCTGGACTACTAAAGTTCGGATGGTGTAGTATATCCTCCATGCTATAGTCACCGGAATCGTTTGGAGCGTTTGAGTCAGGTTTTCCTTTGAGTGGTGACCCGCTTGGTAATATGCAAGGCTCGGGCAGTCCTGGCACGAGGGAAGCGAACATCTTGTGAACTTCCACTGGGGCATTGTCACCGAGGGCTTGATACCAGAGCAGGAAATATCTGGTTAAAAAAAACATAGGTATAGATAACTTATTAGTTGTGAATCAACAAGTTCGTATTGCTCCGATGTTTTATCATTTATTTAGACACCAAAAATATATTGAGAATGAATTGCAAACTTTCGGAATAAATTGAAATTGACAAAAAGAGGGGGTTTTCATAAATTTGGGTGCTTGTAAAGAAAAACTATTTTTATTAACTAATTTTATATACAAATATATCGAATATTGTACCTTATTGACTCAGCTCGCAACTTCTGTGAGTTGCCACTATGTAGGAGCTTTGAGAAGATTCTGGTCAACGAGTGCAGCTGCCATCTCTTCCCGATCAGCTCCGGCAGAAGGCATAATACTTTCTCTAGGAGCGACAACGCCCCTTCTAGCTCTTCCCTTCCAGCTTTGTGAACTAAAATAAACAAATATATGAGCATCTACAGATGAATAAATATTTCAATCCATATCCATACTAATATTAGTAACTTAGGAGAAGCAGAACCCAATTTTAATAAACCAGCCAGCATTCATGACACTATGTCGACTGCATGCTCGTTTTAGAATCCTTGTTATATGGGTCGCTGTAATAAATTATAGGCCTTTTCTATATGTGTTGTTGTTAGGTTAATATATTTTAGTTTTTAAGTAAAATTCTGGATAATTGTTCCAAATATTAATACTTCTTATGGATGAGTAAATTTAAGTTTTTATGTTTAATTTTATAAATAAAATAGATATTATAGTTATATGTCTCTTTGATGCCACTGCTGCTTAGTACATACAGTCAACATCAAATGTTGCTAAGCAGGTGAGGTGTTCACAATGACCTACACATTCTTTTATTCTCTTGACAATAAAGTCGTGTCAAGCTCATTTTGAACACCTCACCTGCTTAGCAACTTCTGCTGCTTTGACTTTACCATTGGTTTATATGAATGTACTAAGGAATGCACCTGGTATTGCTTATGTTTATGTTGTTAAAATAATAAGTGCATAGAGGTACCATCGGGTTCAAAAATGCATGGGCAATTTATGAATGAATTCATTGATAAATTGGCCATGCAATTATGAACCCAATGGTACATTCAAAACCAAGAATATTAAAATAGTGAATATTATAACATCAACATCTTTGCCCTTCATTGAATCTAATTTCAGATGTAAAGAATGTAAGGTTCATTTTGATCCAGACTTTTTTTTTTTAAATGATTTATACATATAAAAAGCTTTAATTGGACCTCTAACATTGTCCCCATATACCCAATTTAAATAGGTAATAATATCTTTTGTAATATTTACTATATTTGCTTATCACTTCCAATCCCTTGTTTACCTTATGTAAATTAGATTAAGCCAATCAACCATCTTATCTTATAAGGTCATGTGTTAAACGGATAAGCAGCATGTCTATAAAAACCCCTCATATCAGCTTAGATGAGTCAGAATGTGTGAGTCAGTTGTTTTGTCTCAAACTCATTTGCCCAACGCACCTCGGTTGTCTTTACCTGAGTTAAACATGCAACCCTATCCTTACAATGACCCTTACCTATGCATAGTCCATAGACTCCAATTAAATTTTGACTTTACGTCATTATAATAAAGTTTGATAATTGATTATATTACTATACATATCGTCAGGTCAGGTGACAAGCACTAATTATACAAAATATTAGGTAATCGAAAATCAACCTTGTTATGTTGCCAGTATGGTTCATTATGGCTATGAACTTGTGATCGTACTTAGTGAGTTTTGATTGTCACCTGACTATATAATCTATTATTCCAATATTTAGTTTCCCAGATATATAGCCACATCACTCTGTAGCCCCTTTTAAGCTAATATTAAATAATAGCTTAAGACAGTGGTTCAGAACCTCTAAGCAGTGAGGGACAGTTACTTGTCTGCTAAGAATCAGGGGGCCGTATTCTAACTTTAAAACACGCACAGACACGATCCAACTTCAATGCAAATCCAATGCAATAACAACACAACACAGCTAACACCTACACGTCTGAATAAAAAATGACGGAATTTGCTTGAAAATTACTGCGATGCAACTACAATACAACTTCAATATTGGTTTATTATTGGTTGAGTGTTGGAGTTCTGTTTAAGACAGATTGTGTTGTTAATGTATTGTTTATAAATTTTAAAATTAGAATATGGCACAGGGTGTGAATGAATTATGTAGGGTAGATGACCAATAACTGGCCCAGTTTATTTTAATTACTGGCCACAACATGTATCACCATTTAACATATGTATATTTGAATTTCTTGTCAATGTAGTGAAAATTAATAGATTGTATCTAGATCCTTTATGTCGTAATTTTACGATTGGGTCAGTAACTAGAGGGTGGCCAAGCAATTTACCCTATACATATGACAAATGACATCAATAAAGGGTTGTTCTGTTTATCAATTTGCAGTTTAATGGGGACCTCTAGTGCACCATATCAAAACATTGGTTAAGAACCACTGCCTTAAAAAAAACCTTTCCGTCATTCAGTTCTGGAATCATGCAGAACCGTAAAATGTGTTAAAAAAATAATGAGCGGTTACATTCTATAATCATACTTATAGTTATAGCGAAAAATGTTTTTCCACAGGCCAGGTGAAAATCAATCTTATATCAATGGCATAAACACTCTGTCAGGGATTAACATTTCTCACTGTTACTATACCAAGTATACCATACTTTATCTAGCATTAAAATCCACAAAAACAACTAAACACTGGCAACCTAAGCTGTATGAGATGATGAAAATAAATAAAAGGTATTGCAACGCATTAGCTCTATAGCAGATTTATGATTTCTATGTTATCTGATGGTTCTAATGCAATGATAAGATATTTAGTTGATCGATAAGCCTTCCGTAGCTTTACATAATGCTTCTCCCTCTGACGTAAGCAAAAAGGAGTAACAGATGGAAAGATTCACCGGCGTTGGGTAAGCGTCGATAGCACAGTTGGCAGTGCGATCGTACCGGTGTTCCGAGAGGTCGCAAGTTCGAGTCTTGCTCGACGTGGTGAATTTTTCCATTTTTCCTTTCAATTATAAAATTGAAATATCGTTTGCAGACGTTTCTGCTTATAACAACAATTAATTGCTTCTCAATGCTACCAGAACTTTTAATGGGTTAAAAATAAAACAAGGATGTATTCCAATAGGAAAATGAACATGATGTAATGATCTACTGGCCAAAACTCACCAAGATGGAAGGGAAGTTCTGTATGGTACAAAAAGAAAAACAATAATAAGTACATATTATTAACAAGTGTACACACACCATAGAATCAGGAAAATATACTCATTTAATTGAACACTAATATTTTAATAAATATAATATTAAATGTATAATTATTAATGATGTTGAAATGTTACCTCTTTGGCGAAGATTGTTTTCTGCTTGTATAAAATTGTCATACAGTATAAAATATACATGGCTGAAGTTGGCCTCAAAGTATGTTTTCGCTTCATCTGCATCAATGTGTTCTGAAATAAAGGAAAATCATCACAGACCAAACACTTGCCCTTGCTCTAAATATCAGCCAAACTTCCACTAGTTACACTTATAGGGTAATAGCTCGTAGTAAACTGGGAAATGACATAAAATCGTTAGGAAAAGAGAGTTTATTTGCACGGCAAACAGAAGTAAGCCGAGGCGCACCAATTACAGTTATTTCCCACTAATTAGCATGTTCAACGGAATGTAGTATCCATCGCCAATAGAGATGCTCTAGTCACTTTTACACCCTAATAACAACACAATTAACCTAACCACACTCAATAAACACGCGAAAACCTCACCTAAAACAATTTTTAAGTGTTTTAGTCGGGTTCCAGAATCCTTTTTAGAATCCTGTATTTTAACTGTTGATTTCTTAACATCTTGGTGAGATTTCTTAGTAAACATGTCGGTGCACGTATTACGCGATCATAACGAATATTTTCTTCATTCTTACAACGAGAAATTTGGCTTTTCACATTGTTTTCTTGAGAGTTTTCACTCCCATTTTGACATAAGAGAAACGAAATCTCAAGCAAGTTGACGTAAACACTACATTTTTTTTCTAAAATCCAGACAACGGTATTTATCGATACAGCCGCTGCGTTTTAGCTGCATGGATTTGGCCAAATGTTTACTTATAATTCAAAACGAATAAAACAATATTTATCAAATGTATAATAGTAGATTGTACAACAAGTGCATAAAACGCACCATTTTACGCGAGGCGTTTATCCATACGAGCGAGCTTGCGAGCGAGGATGGATATAAAGTACGAGCGTAAAATGGGTTTTATGGACGAGTTATACACTCTACTTTTTACTTCGATTGTGAGGAAATAAAAAGAGGGACCCTCTTGTTACTTTAGCCGTCAACACAGTGAATCCTCCTTTTTATAAAGGGTCCAGAGTTGCAGGCGTCCATAGGCTTTTACTTCTCATGCTCGTAAAGTTTCACTTTATGCTGGGTATAGGCGGACTAAAACTCAATTTTATGCACAAGTGCATAAAAAATTGCCATTGTCAAAATAGCCTTAGAAGAAGTCACTTAGACAAGAACTTTACGAGCATGAGAAGTAAAAAGTGATATAGTTTACGTCTTTTTAATAAAACAATTTACATTTTGCAGCGCTTAATTTTCGGCAAAAATGTTATTGAATAGCAACCTTTACAGCGACATGGCAATGCCACGATCATGCCGCGAATTTTCAAAGAGAGTTTCGCGCGTGTTACACGTAAATCCGGATGAATAGTTAAGAATTGTTAGCCTGAAACACAGGATTTCCTAGTTCAGGCATATATGGACCTCAGCTCTGTAATAATAATGCATAGTTCTAAGAATTATCTGTACAATTATTTTTGAATAAATTATTTGATTATTATTATTTGATTTGAGAATATGTATTTGTATTTGTCACGACATTGCAAAATAACTGTGTTCTTTAATTTGTCTGTAAAAATATGCATATAAATGAAATGACACCGTAAGATTCCATAATAAATAATTATGTTCGTATTTCCATATACACAGAGATTTGAGCTTTATGCCTCAATACCTATATTAAAATACCTATTTAATTCTTAGGTTTACGACTTTACGCACACTACAATGACCTCTTTAGTAAAGTAAAAATTCTGAATGGACATCAAGATTTTTCTTGAGACAACAACTCCAGATGTTCCAGACTGAAAAAAGTTCTTTAGTCTCCAAATTGCTTGTTAGATAGGTAACGCCGCGCTGTTCTGTGCAATAAAAATGGTGCAAGATGTTTGTCGGAAGTGTAGTGTGCCTAAGGCTCGAAACACACCTAGCGGAATGGAGGCAGTAATGCGTAATGAATGGGGCCATAGACAAATTTAAGCTACCATTGACAAAGCTCCATACATTGCTGCCAAAATTCCGCTAGGTGTGTTTTGAGCCTAAGCTACCTGTGAAAATCATATAGGTACCTATGAACATGTAAGTGTATAATACATATTGTATGTAGGTACGTCAGCATCAATAATATGTATACGAATTTGAGTCTTATCCCAACGACATAAGTTCCGAAATGTTTACATATTTTTGATGCTGACTGTAGGTACAGTCAATGCAAAATATATGTACACATTTTTTTACCTTACTCCATTGTAATAAGGTTTAAAAGTGTTAAATACATATTTTTGGCGTTGATTGTACCTATGTGTAACTGAGACTGAAACTCAGTGTAGTAGCAAAGAGAATGTATAAACGAAGGAGCATTGCAGAGAATTTTTTGAGGCTCCAAGTTTGATAGGTTTAGGTACTAGATGGCGCTGTACAGTCTCATACATTATGCGGTAACTCTGAAGCGCCATCTAAACCGGATTTACAACATAATGCATGAGATAGTACAGTCAGCGTCAAATATATTGTAACAGCCAAAGTGATCAAATAGTTCGTCACACCATGTATTTTGTATGATGTGACGAACTATTTGGCTACTCTAGTTGATGCGATATATATGATTTGACATGACCTTAGACGCCGTTTTTTTAACAGTCAACGTTGTCCCTAATTGTGCGCCTGAGCCTCCCCCCCTGATTTTCAAGAGTCCAAGGGCCCCACATTTTTACGTGCCCTAGGGTCCCGTCACGTATTAAGACGGTTTTGCAAAAATGCGCTATTTACGAGTATATAAGAGCTGTCGCGCGAAGCACATCACCATGCTTCTTTGACTCTAATCTAAGCCTGTTTTATTGTTTTCTCTTTGCATACCACAGAATCATATCGATTTGAATCGTACTAATATAAAGATTTTTATCTACACCTATATCATAAACCCTCCATGATGCGTTCAAAAACCGCACATTATGACCACCATAAAAAGAGACTGTTTTGTTAGAAGTGTTACTATTATCAAATAATAAGCAAAAATTCGATTTCATTATGAAAATCCGGCCGCTCCTCGACAGCCGCGCCGCGCGATCCTCCGACCGCACGCGCCCCGCCGACACAATCGAGTTGGCCATGGCGATGCAATCTGTGAAATGGCAGCCATTTTAACAGTTTTAGAACGCGTCATTTAGGGTTTATAATATGTATGTAGATAAAGCAGTGTATGCAACTGTACGTAATTAGGCCTTAAAACACTCGTGTGATCTTAATAAAACCACACTTGTGTTTTAAGGACCCCTATTACGTAACAGTTACATAAACTACTATTATACTCGGCGACTGTAATACTCGAATTGAGATTGTGTTGGCGGAACTACTAGAGCATACTTTTCGATAGAGCTTTTATGGTCGCATATTGCAGCATCCATAACAATGACAGAAAGGATTTCCATACAATATTGTGATACTGCTGCCGGGCCCCGCGCTGCGCGCCCCGCGTGTCGGGCGGGCGCCGCCGGCACAATCCACCGGGAGATCGAAGTTTCTCAATTACACAGAAGCAGCAGGTTGTACACGGCATTCGTCGAACTCAATTCTTACCGGCTTGCTTAAGCACTCGTAGAAAAACTATTGTGTGCAACGGTGCATAATTAGGTCCTAAAATTCTAGGGTCTGTTTTTACAAAATTCGGCTTCGCCTCATTTTGTAACTTCGACCCTCGAATCTTAAGAACCCTTATTATGTAACTGTTGCAAAATAGTATTTTTAACTTTAACTCGTCGACTGTAATCTGTGTATTAGGACTTTATAGACCAGACTTAAACCTTACACATTTAAATGTTGGATAGTCTATGGCACTTCCGGGATCATTCAATAGATTTATTAAACAACCCGCCACTAAACTAAAATAATTTTGAAAAGAGAATTTCATTCACATCTCGGTAAAAATGTGTAGAGTTTGTCCGGAAAGAAAAGTGTCGTGGTTTATATGGGAGCTCATACATTGTACGACACTTTTCTTTTCGGACAGACTCAACTTTATAATTTCCGAACGTACTTAATCTGTCAAATCTTCTTCTACTTAAACTTGCTTCTACGTTGTGATTGGATCTCAAAGCAAGCATTAACTAGAGCCCGCACACGTGTACCCCCGTAAGGGATAGATATATAGATGCCCATAATCACTTCTACAGCATAAAACAGAACAATTTACCAATGTTTTCCTTAGCCGACACAACTTTCTAGGAAAACTAACAGCTTTTCTCGTAGCAATCACAGAAATTCTTGAAGAAATCGCGCATTATATCTGTTTGTTACCCTCCACTGCTAGAAGTAACGCGTGGAGGGTAATAGAAACTATGACAAGGACCAACGAAAATAGCACCTCTCTGCCGTATCTATCGAAAGTGTAATAAGACCATCCCGTTCTATCTTGGTATTATTAGTTCCGTGTCAGATCTATGGGTGGTATATCTATGGATTGGATTATAAAAAGACCAATCACAACTACAACGACATCTTGGACTCAGTTTATTCTAGCCGTCTCTTTCTACTACCGATACAATTAGGTATATGTCTATCTCTTTTCAGTAGTGTCTGTAGCACCGAATGCCCAGATACAATTACATCCGGTTAGAAAAATAGTGTTTGACGATGACGATTGATTGGGAAAGATTTAAAAATAATTAAAGAAAATCAATTCTTACTTAATACTCGTAGAAAAAGTATTGTATACAATAGTGACATAATTAAGCTTTTCAATCTCGTACCTTAATTAGGCCACTCAGCAAGCTTCGTGGCCTAAACGCGGTAGGTACTCGACTGTAAAGCTCTTGATTATGTCATTATTGTATAAAATTCTAATTTCTTAGGACAATTACCTCAGCTAGACATAAAAACCTGATAAAAAATATTTTGAATATTAATCGCACTATCATATTTTTTCTTCGGATAGTGATCCTAGACTCGTACACATTTTGTTTAATTATTTACACGCGATACCTAATAATAAGACTTTTATGCGCAGTGAATATATTAAATAGGTATAAACATATATATCTATTCTTCCAAGAAAAAATTTAAATGAAAACATTGGCTCAACAAGCAAAGTCAGTGACCGTCCTCAATGCTCATAGATGAAGGTATTAGCAATCCCAAAAGTCCCAAAACCAATGACGATTAAGCGCGACACGAACAAACAGTTAATCAGAAACTTGTTTTTATTTTAATTTGTATTGATGACGTCACTGGTCATTATCTTTGCTCACAGAAGTCAGAGATCGCTTATCCGCTAGACGGAGCATGTAGGTATCTATGATACATTTGGTTTATTTTCATAACTTGCTGGTCATGTGGCTATTGTGACAGGTTCACCTCCAGCTTAGCTATTCAGCATTTGAAATTTGAACCTATGCATTTAACTAACCAATCTCATACCTAGAAGAGTTCCCATACCAACCATTTGAGTACTCTCTACGGCCTATGAGTAGAGTGAGATGTCAAGCAGAGCACTTTTCCAGAAGGGAAAACTTAGGAGCCTGTCAATTGTTTTGTTTTTAGGGTTCCGTACCCAAAGGGTAAAAACGAGACCCTTTTACTAAGACTTAGCTGTCTGTCTGTCTCTCTGTCCGTCTGTCACCAGGCTGTCACTCATCTCATGAACCACATCAATAGTTAGACACTTGAAATTTTCACAGATGACGTATTTCTGTTGCCGCTATAACAGCAAAAAATAAAAACCAGAATAAAATAAATATTTTAGGGGGCGCCCATACAGCGATTTTTTTGCCGTTTTTATAAATAATGGTACGGACTCCTTCGTGCGTGAGTCCGCGCACTTGGCCGATTTTTTTTCCGTAACGAAAAGTTAGGACCGACATCGAAGCTTTTATGCGACGATGTGATATCATCGAAGAATAGTACATTACTACAGAGGCCGGGAAGTAGGGGGTTGCCGGCTGAGTTATATAGACGTTACGTAGATAGGATAGTTACGAGGCTGGCAACCCCTTTTCACGCCGAGGTATGTATAGTGCTTTTCTCAAACATGCAATGAAATAAATATGAAAATCATCCAATTTATTCCGATATACGTAAGACAAAAGCCTACTCGTAAACTTGTATTAATAATGTATATGGTGACTGAATAATTTCAGAATGTTACAAACAAATTTTCAAAAAAAATAAAAAAAATAAACAACAACAATAACAACAACAAAAACAACAACAACAACAACAACAACTAAAACTAAAACTAAAACAAAAACTAAGACTAAGGCTAAGGCTAAGGCTAAGGCTAAGGCTAAGTCTAACGCTAACGCTAACGCTAACGCTAACGCTAACGCTAACGCTAACGCTAACGCTAACGCTAACGCTCCGCTAACGCTAACGCTAACGCAAAAACAAAAAAAAAGATAATGATAATGATGATTATTGTTTTTTTTAAATATGCATAAATAGTGGTAGAATGTCAAATGAACCAAAAAGTAAATATCGCTTAACCTTAAATGGCTGAATACCATGATCCTGTGCCAAAAACATGTGGAATGGAAATTAAAAATAATTACTTCCCGGCCTAGGCCTTCAATTTTATATGAAAATCGTTACCTGTTCTCTGGAGTTGATCCGCCCTAAACGTGATACTTTGAAGCCTATTATGACGCACATAACGAAGACATTTCATTGCATGTTTGAGAAAAAATATTAACAACGGTACCTTAAAATAAATAAAATTAAGTTATCCGGAAACTTTTTATATGGACTTAATTAGAGGAAAAATGTTTCACTACCACCTTGGTCGGTAATGGTCACGAAATACATAGGTTTAATTTTGTAACACCATGTTTTATTTTATTACACTAAACGAATTCTTTGATTCCCATGTTGGAGTATCTGCGGGAAGTAATCTATGCCAGCTTGCGCTCGCGCAGCATCAGTTAACTTCATGCTCCGAGAGGCTCACATCGCCTCTAACTACAACAATTAAATTAATTCACGTTTTTGAGGTTAAATCACTCATTATAAGACCTCACTTAGTTTTAAAGTAAACATGTGTTCGCTTAGTATTACGTTAACGTGCTTTTTGCTGATAGCGAGATCGTGTGGTCAACATATCGATGGTGCCATTGGATTTCCAGAACAGGAGGAAAATAACTTAATAAAAAATAAAGAGGTAACATTTTTGTGTATAAGTTATATGTGAAACATTAATTAGTATTCTGTTATTTATTCTCAATGATGGGGGCATATTTAGAATGCTTTATATCATGTGTGTCTTGCACTTAGTTATAAGATAATTAGACGAGTGTATTTATGTCTTTAACTACACTGACTACCAGCACCCTAACTTATGTTTTGGGACTTACAAACTAAGGCTTATTACTACCAAAGTGTTTTTTGTCAGTAAAGTTTGAGTTATAAGCAAATAAGCTGTATTAACTCCTTATCGAATTTTGATGGTTATTTATGAAATAGCCGGAAGTAGTCCGCCTGTTCTTTTTTTCAGTGTGTTTGATATAAACTTAACATAAGCAATACTGCCAATACCTACCCTCCTCAATGCTATTCTTCTATTGAACGTACGTTTATTATGACTATTGTTGTTGTTATCGAATTGATAAAATAAATGTCAGGTTCAATGTTGTCGAACTTTAGGTTTTCGAAGCAGAATGGTAGATAATTAGTCATATTTAATATAATCTATTGTAGGAGGTTATCTTTTAATGCGGCCACTTTACCGAAAGTTTACAAAAAAAAACAACATATACAGGGAGATTCAGGAGACGTGAGCAGGAACAACCCTACACACTTAGGTACGTAGTTACCGATAGTGAATCGGCTGCCATCATGTTTAAGTGAAACAATAACGCCTTTCTATTTTAAGGGTACCGTACCAAAATTTTTCATCTTTTCGATACGTAGAAATTTTATACTCAGTAATCATGGACACCCTACGAGCCCTACGTAAACAAATAAATAATGATAAAACCTCTTTAACTAGTAAGTTGTTAAGTACTCAGTGTACTCGTGTATGTGTCTAATATTGCCACACACTCATCTCAACGACCCTTTCGAAACGTCAGGCCAAAACCGATCAAATTACCTAATACCTAAGTATCGTTTTTAATGTACCCACAATGAATTACCATGAATCGTGAAAATTAAAAAGTACCTAAAGTTTAGTAGGTAGTTATTTAGTGATTTTCCTAACCTAATATGTAAAATTTATCTTATCTTATTGTATTCGGGGGCCCATACGGATACACTTCGACCCAGAGGGGTATTTTGTGTAGTTGCCCCCTAGTACACCTACTCGAGAGCTTTCTCAACCATCTCCATGTGTTGGATCTTAATCTTAGACAAAAGTAATGTCATGGTTATTTGAAAACTGGAGCGAGGTTTATACATTATTTGTACGTGCCAACCATAGAGTTAGAATAGAATATAATAAAATCATTGGTGCCAACACAAAATATTGGCAGAAATGGAATGCCGGACATGTACGGACATGAGGACGTAAAGTGAATAGGTACAGTCAGTTGATATATCGGAGCGGTCAAGTTACCTATGAGATTACATTACATATCAGCATTAGCTGGGCACCGTTAATCAAATAGTTAACTTTGTTAATTAACGATTAACGGATTAACGAGTTAATGCCCAGCTATGTATATTCTTATTTTATTTATTAGTATGTTTATATATGGTATTTGTGTATTTTATGTAGTATTTGTAGTAGTATATTTAAGTACGTATATGAAGTAACATTTGGATAAATAAGTTATAACTAGGATAAATCAGCAAGTTTTCTCTCACTGCACCCACTTTAGCGAATTTCTGTTTGGCCCTATGGTTGACTGGTAGAGAATGCCTTGAGGCATTAAGTCCGCCATTTGTACTAATTTTTTTACTGTGCAATAAAGTTTAAATAAATAAATAAATAAATAAATCAGCAGGTGTCACTAGACTCAATGGCACTAGAAACATAATGATTCCGAACCTATTGCGATATCACTAACGTAACGACAACATTTCCGCGTATGTTTGAGGAAAGTAGTAAAGTCTTTAACGGGCCTTAACAAATTTCCCAATTTAATTTTGACTGTATAAACATTTTAAACTAAGCTAACTCGGCCCTAGATGTCATGAAATGAAAAATAACTGTGAAGGGCTCTTGAAAACTTTATGATTGCCGGCCTAGTTATGGTCCCAATTACGCAAAAGAAAAGAAAAGTTTATTGACAAGGATTTCGGTTTTCATTGACAGAATCGGGAGCCCGTGTTCCTACCGTCGATGTGCCCGGAGAACCAGCTATACTACCCCGGCGACCAGAAAGACGATTGGATTTGCGACTGCAGACCCGGTAAGTCTACATAAAAGGTGTAACAAAATGCTGGTAATCCTTTTAAGGGCATACCTAATTGGTACCGTTTTCTAACAATATGAAAAAAAACTTTCTCGCGAAAAAGAATTGGTTTTGTATGGAGAGTTTGCCGGCTGGAACAACGGTCACCATATATACAATTTGGTCACCCTACTGAATGTTACGTCTTGTCGTTTCCCGTAGAGCGTTTGTGAAAAGCCGGTGACCATAATTTACTTTAGTTTAAGATTTAATTTAATTAAGATGTAAAATAATATATTAAAAAAATAATTGTCTCTCGAACAAATAAGTACCTATCACATGATCATAATATTGATCAATTACAGATTCAATAAAAGTGGCACCGGATCGCGACCCACAAATCACCTAGTATAAGCCCAATGTTTACTAGGCGCACTTAACTCTAGCCTAGTTAATCACGCTCTTTCTAACCGCTTCATTTTATTTTATGAGCTATTAACCCGAAGGCTTTAGCATTCTAGGTTAAAATAATCCATATTTTCCAGCGTACCTCTACCACCCGGCGACCGACAAGTGCTGGCCAGCCTACCGCCAAGGGCCATGCAAGGAAAGAGAATACCTCATTCTCCCACCGAACACCTACATCCCAGCCTGCGTGCCCAACCCATGCCTGGTGGATTCCTACGTTCCATGGAACAGGAAGTGCCAGCAACTGGGCATGACAACTCCGTGCGCACATTTATATCCTAACTCGGTAGCACTAGGCGTAAATGCTACTACTTTACATATTGATTGCGTTAAGTTAAATATTGAATCTAGATTTCTAGAGCCAATTCCGCAGCCGGCGGCGGCTTTGGTCGCTGTGGTTTGCCCGCCGGGATGTAAAAGAAGTATAAACGGGAAATGTAACTAAGATTGAATAGGGACAAAGTGTATGATGTAATTTGTTACTGCCTACTAGTAAAGTTAAGATTATTATATTTAGTGAAATGAGAGTTTTGGTTTTATTTTGTCTCGGACCAGGTTTTTTTTTGCTTCCACTTGGAAACAATAGTTTTTCCCATTCAACTGTAATAACTTTCATTGTTCTCGATCTTGATGATAAGATCCCCTATTCTTGTTGCCACTCTATTAGTCGCCGGTGCAGACGACAACAAAGGGCATTATACGGATTTTAGTGATGATGGGATCCCCTTTTGCATAGTGAGACCTTAGGACCCATAGAACATTTTAGGAAGCAGAGCCATCTAAATTTATGGTGCGGTAGGGGTAAAAGGGGGGGATATCTCTTTTATCAACACATAGATTGAAAACTATAAGTCTTAGCAACATACTTCAAAGGCAAAAATTGTAGAGAATTTAATGAACAATATATCCTTTATTGAAAGTTTTGTAGTAACTTTAACCGTTTTTATTAAAAATATGAAAGACTGAAATTGGGACACAAAAGTATGGGGGAGGGACGGAAACACCTACTGGACGACTTGTTTTCACTTCTATTTTAAATTCTTCGTGTTCTAAAGGCAAAAGGTTGACTTTGAATGCGTAGCTGCAATATCCTCCCAAGGTGACTTCTGCCTTTGAAACTATATCGAAGCCACTGAAAGAATTAACTGCCCGAAAATATTGTGAATGTTCCAGATATGAGGCTGTGTAGTGTATAATTGAATAGAAGATATAGAAAAAGAGAATGAATATTAGGTACCAGTGGCGGCGCGTCCATAGAACATGATTCCCGTCGGCTTGCCTAAATTTCAGGCGCCTGAGCAGTTTTTCTACAGCTCATGAAGAAATTATAAGCCAAATTCGGCACTGGCTTGCCTAAGAAAAAATTTAACCTACCGCCACTGTTAGGTACCTACTTGTTTTTTTAAATGCTATAGTCTTTTTTCCTAGCGGTTGTCCCGGTTGGGGTCCGTTTGACAACCAAATCCCATGAATTGGCGTAGGCACTACTTGTTATGAATGTGACTGCCATAATCTTAACTTCCGACCCAGAGGGGAAACTAGGGCCTATCGGAATTAAATTCGGTTTCCTTACGATGTTTTCCTTCACCGAAAAAGCGACTGGTATTTCCTGCTGGTATTCCGTGCGGTACTAACTCAGCGGTGCTATCGCCAACACTAGCTATTTTTACTATTTTGACTATTTTTTTAACCCCTATTGCAACGGCATAAGGTCTATCGACGGTGTGTTGCTGTTTGTACAAGCCATGGTTTGAACCCGATACCTTATACCCGGATTGAAAATCGGACGTCTTAGCGCCAGGTTCAATTTTTATTATTATTAAATATTATAGTAATTTATTTTTAATTTGTATGTCTTTCTTATATGATACCATTATTTGTAAAACATATTATTAGGTAAGCATTAGAGCTCCAATTAAGTCGTTTTTCATACATAATGAGATTGTTGTTGAAAGTAGGTTTACTTATTTTTTTTTCGTTAAAAATATTGAAATAAACTTATGATTTGTATAATTTTTATAAAGGGGAATGACAGGACTATATCATAAAATATTTTCGTCGCGTTACGACCATAAATAAAAAAGATATCGACATTTATTCAAAAAAACTTCAAACGTCGATTTCATATTTCTTATATTTTCTTAGTTTTTTTATATGGAAAGGTATAAGTAAAATACCAAAAATGAATTCGGCATCCTTGCTTTACACGAAAACGATATCAAACTTGACTATATAGCTCTACTTTTTTTTTAATGAATTTTAGGGGGCACCCCCCACATTCCAAAAAACTTGCATCAATAATTTAAATGGCTCCTCTTCTTAAAGCATTGCTTGTATCATAAGTACTAACTCTGCACAAGGAAATTCCATCATCATCATTTTCCGTATAATTAAGTGAACACCACCGACTATATTCCCACATCAACTCACATCAAACTATAACATGGTAATCGATATTGACGGAATTTACAAAAAAAAAAAAAAAAATTGACGGATAAATAACATTCCCTTAATGATGGAAGCAATGGAACCTTCCCGATATCATTCAAACTTATTAATTAATTCTCCCTGCACGAAAAACCTTGCACCGTATGGCACCGGCGTTCAAGCCACTGTAGTAACGTCGGCGTCCCCCGGTAACCATGGCAATCACACCACCCTCGACCACCACATGTCATTCCCTTTATTTACCAATTATTTTAGTTGACACCAGACGTCCGTGCATCATTAGTGCCGATAAATATCTAATTCAAGTCATGTGCGTGACCACTCAGTGTCAGTGTTTTGTGACCTTTAAAATTCGGTTTCAGTCGTGTTTCTGATAGGTTATGGCTGGGACTTGTATTTGACGATAGTTTTAAAGTTATTAAAGTGGAAAGTGCAATTTGCATCGACGGAATAATGGAGCTAAACTGCAGTAAGTTTTAGAAACAAATTACTACATACAGTTAAGTAGGTACATTCAGTATTTTCTTACTAGAGTTTACTTAACAATTAGGTGCTTAAGTAGGTGCACGCAGTTGGTTAGGATCTTGTGAAGAACAATACAGTAGAGAAATAACGTATCAATCTAAAATAGGATGTAACCTAGTTAACCAGCCCAAACGGTACTCAAAGTTGCTATTATACTCCTCTCACCTATGTATAAACTTTTTTGAGTTAAAAAAAAAATGCCTGAAAAATCCAAAAGTGTACTTTTTAATAAAACGTATACGTACGTTTTTTTGTTTTGCTTCTTTTATAATCGGAAGGGGCCTATGGAAATATGGAAACCCCCTTTGTCTAAGTCCGACACGCACTCAGCTTGATTTTATCTAAGTTAATTTTTAATTACGACATTGACTGATTCTATATCTTATCTATTGAATAATTAATGCAGCCGGTGCTGCATAATGTCGGACTGTTATAAAATCGATTGCATCGCAATGAATGATATGTCCAAGAACTAGAGGTAATCGAGGTAGGTATCAGTTTCGGGGGGGGGGGGGGGGGGGGGTTGCCATACGCGCCACGCTTGGCAGGCGGGTTGGCGCGCGCAGTTTATTGTTTATGCTGCTGCCCATCTCCCGGTATATTCCCTTAGCAGGCTCCTACTGCAACCACGGGATGATATGGTAGGCAAATTACAATGCCCTTATTTAGTAAAATTTTACAATTTATTATCTCCAATTTTAGGTATGTACACTGGACTGTTAGGTACTTACTCGTAGTTGGTATTTTTCAACATTTTAACAATAGCAATCAACGTAATAAGCGTTCGGTATTAAACTTTAACCAAGCCCTAAGAAATTAGAATTTTATTATTAATCACCTTACAACTAACCATTATTCCGTACTGTAATCTCGCGAGTGATGGGTTTATTTCCATATAATCGCGAGCACGGGCGCTCGTCGTATCGCGATTGACCGCTGACCCCATTTCTCACCAGGTATTGGTATAACCTGGCCACTACACCGGTGATTTACCCACTCGTGACCTTCGTACGAGTTTTCGCTGACCGAATTCTTTGACCAGCCGAATTAAATAACGGGGGACTTTGTAGGGTAACGCAGTGCCCTGAAAAAAACATGGGAGGTCAACATACGCAGAAAATTATAAAACACTGTCGATGATATTGATAAATGAAGAATGGTAGGATAGTTAAAGAACTAAAGGAGATTTATATCTTAAGTGTCACAATATTTTTAAAAAAGTAGAGGCTGTGCAAAGCAGGCACTTCAAGGCAAGCACTTCCAGTCTGGAAGTTCCAGATCACATGCATAGAAATGCTGCGCGGGAATAAAATAGGCCTGTCATTCTAGGTATTATTGTAAAAGAGGCCTTTGAAAAACGCGTTATCATCCTGATTAGTAAATTACTAATTTTAGACTGCACTTTGGATGACCTCAGCTCTAAATATCAAACTGGTTCCCATTGAGGTTATTTTTACGTCTGACCGCAAATAACTTTTTTCAACACACTTGCTTGTAACGAGGTACTTATTCCACCGCTTTTAGGCTCATAATCCTAGATATTAAACACGCGTGCTTTTCACGATAATTATATAACTAGTGCTATAATGTAATAAATCCCATCAAGTGACGTTGGTATTCTAGTACCAAGTCTTATGTGCGCAGACAGAGGCGATTAAATTTAGACGGGTATTATTTTTATTTTTTCTAAACTGATTAGGAGTTTGCATGGCAAAAAAGTAAAAATAGTACACATTTACGAGAAAATACAAATTATAAAATCCTAATTGTGAAAAATAATCATTTCTAGTAATTATTTTACTCATAAATCTCATAATACACAATAGATTATGTTTTAAACACAAATTATGTTTTAGTATTGGCTGTTTGTCATAAACCTTTGCCTCAAGGTGCGCGTGAATGCAAAAAAATGGGCGCCATATTAAAAGTTTACTTGAAGTTACAGTTTATTTGTTAGATTTTTCTAGTTGTGTTTTATTATTATTAATTTAAACAATTTATACTTTAAATGAGTAAAAAACCAACTTTAGTGTTCATTTAGCCTCCGGGTCCGGATATGTTTTCAAAATGTCATTCCTACAGACTAGTAAAATGTTGTCATAAAAATCGAGTGAGAAATACATGTAAGGAAACATTCTAACTTATTTGACAATAAATGTGAAGTGTTGGATTTTATGAAATGCTTCGAAAAAGAGTTCCAGAGAAATAGATCCAGTCAATAACATCAAAAAACAGGTTAGTTAATTTAATTAACAAAGTCAGTAGGTACCGCTATCCTGTAAGCATTCTGAAAATCAATGTATTTATCAAAAGTTATTACTTACAGTTTTCTGTTTTTTCCTCGCAAGTGTGTTGAAAAACGTCGTATGAAACGCGTGTGCCTGATCATTACATAGCTCGGCTTCCTTGTGCACACTCACTTTGTTCGTGCGCACAATAGCGCCTCATATGTAATGATCAATTTAGCACACTTGTATCATAATGTACTATTACGGTTCTCAAGTCAAAAGGACATTATTACCTTACTGAAGCAATCAATCTGCGTTATCTGCGGCTTAGGCAAATTTGTACACACTTAATTACTATATTTTTGTTGGTCATTGTACTTGTTTTGTGCAATAAAGTGTTTTACTACTACTACTATTTGTTTTTGGGTTACCTACATATTTATCATGTACCTACTGAATGGTCCGAAACTGAGCACGATCAACCCTATGGATTCAGTTTGGTTGGGTAAGCACTGGGTACCTAGTATCTTTCTACCGATATATCAGTTAATTCAGTAATTTCGACTACTTTTAACGAGTCTTTTACATAAGTATATACACGCGCCGCCGTGTTCCCGGCGGTTACGACAGAACTTAGATATTAAGGTGTAGTCACTAATGTGCACACTTTCTAGTTGGTCAATTGTCAGCCAGTGCTCTGTTTAATGCTAGGACATCGCATTTTAATTCTTGTTTTAACATGTACATTGGGGTTTTCATATACATAAGTACTAAGAGCATAATAACAGGTTCACTGATTCGGAAAAACCCTGCACGTTAAGTAACCGGCTTGATTATGAGGATTGAGGATGCTGAATTTATAAATTTATATTAAATGGGTTTTATCCAAGTACGTACCATCGCCCATACTGTTAACTGCCCATCGGTGGACCTTAGGCCTTTTGTAATATGGTCCACCGATGTACAGTCGACTATACAAAGAGATTATCCACTTTTTAACCTTATTACAACGCAATAAGGTCCAAAAGTGGATACATCTCTTTGTAGTCGATTGTACAGTTAAGATTGTTGCTGTTTGTACCTGCCAGTTTATAAGCTTAATTATTAATTATAATATTAAGCTTATAAGCTTAGTGCATAAGTACATATCAAAGGGTACACGGATAGTACATATATGGTATTGAAGTAGGTGGGTCAAAATCCTGACAGTGTGAGCACAAGAGTAAATATCTTGGAACTGGGTCGACACACGGCCCATACGGCCTAGTTTCGCATAATTTCATTGTCTACGTTGCACCTTTCTTGTTCAAACATATCAACGTTTTAAGCGAAACCATGCCTTGTGCTCGCCGTTAAAGGGTCTTGGGAATCGCGGACATTATAATAAAATTGTATCAACTGGGTATATAATTTCAAGTTTGTAATACTGTGTAACACCATGTAGGCAGGTATTCATCCTTTCTTGTCCTATCATGTAATCAAACACTTTTAAGACATTATCACACTTTTCTCTGAGATTATCACTTAAGGTGGCAGGATACCCTAACACGTAAAATTGAGGTTTTAATTTTTGTGCAAGTTTTGTCATCAAAGCACTTGGGTTGGGAGCGTGGATGTGGCATGATCTGAAGGGACATGTAGTCAGGTTTCGTGTTAGCTTAATGGTTTGCTCCTTAACTTTTCCTTACTTTATTATTTATTGCCCATTATATAACCCATTTTCTTATCAAGAAATTGAATTGATCGCGTACGACTGACCAGCGGCAAAATTGATATTTATTTACTTAAATAGGTATACCTTAGTTAACAACTATTACGAAACACAATGTTAATTAAGGCACGAACAGCCCTTCGGCTATCGAGGGCAGTGGGTCGCAGATCTGGCTGTAACAAAATAGGTACAATATAGTTCTGTATTTTTAAGGTAACTTTGCGTGTGAATTGGTTTGGTATAGGTACCTTTTCGCTATGTACATTTCGGCTGCCAGACGATCTTGATAGAGATTTACGGAAAAAGCGTTGCTTGTGGCCTGAGAATTTAATAAACAAAAGCTGACTTAGTAAAATCTTTTATTTTAAGTGTTGGATAAAATAGCTCGTGTTTGGGTATCTAACACGTAAAGCAACTATAAACAACCTACTCGGCAGTTGTCTCTTCTTTTAATTTTTTACAATTAATAAGCTGATATCCTCATTATATTTGGGTAATTATATAAGGTTGATCTAATTAATTTGTGATGAAATAACTTGAAATATTGAGGAAAAAATGTTCTCTATTTTTTGTATAGCCTTAAAACTACGTCGGGCTATAAATGTTCCCCTAAAATTAGCGTCTATTATTCTAAACTTTAATTTTTTTGTGTGTGTTACTTTTTTTTCTTTTCTACTTCACTATTATTTGTTAATTACATGTTAATTAAGTGCGTGTATAAAATAATGGCAGCGTACCTACTACGTGAATTTACCGGCGTGTGTTGTCAGAACGATTACTTGCGTTTGCTCGTCAATCTGTCCTGTCCCGTCCCGCCAATTTCACAACGCAACACCCTGCTACGATAACCTGACGAATAACGACAGACGGCAATCATTCAATAAGAACACATAAAACTAGAGTCTGGAATACAATTTAACTAAGCATATCGTTCTAGGCTGTATAGTTACCCGCAGTTTTGTAACTCTGCACCTAAGACTGTAGTTGTGCCAATCTTGAACTTACTTACTTACTTACTTACTTACGACATTATTTACTTTTTTATTGATATTATGTCAAAGGCGCGTTGATGTCTTTTGTTTTTTTTGCAGTAATTAAGGTTGTATACCTAATGTATACAGTCAACGCCAAAAATATGTTCACATTTTTCCACCTTACTTCTTTGTATTGAAGGTCAAACATTTTTTCAACACACTTGCTTGTAACGAGGTACTTATTCCACCGCTTTTAGGCTCATAATCCTAGATATTAAACACGCGTGCTTTTCACGATAATTATATAACTAGTGCTATAATGTAATAAATCCCATCAAGTGACGTTGGTATTCTAGTACCAAGTCTTATGTGCGCAGACAGAGGCGATTAAATTTAGACGGGTATTATTTTTATTTTTAACCGACTTCAATTCCATTGAGGAAGGAGGTTCTGCATTCGGTTTGGTGTTTTTTTTTATGTATGTTCACCGATTACTCCGAGACCCGTGGTTCGATTTGGGTAATTCTTTTTTTGTTTGGAAGGATCTACATCCAAGGTGGTCCCATATTAATCTGGTGCTGTTCTGATGATGGGATCCATGAGGAGTTGAGGGAACTCCTCAATTTTTAAAGGCACATGTATGGTGATTTGGAGGTTTTCTTAAGCTACTGAAGCATTTTCTCACGAAAACCACCAATTTGATGGAGTGGACCTGATGATGATGATTGATTTGATGATAATGATGAAGATTTTTTTAAATGTAGGATGTTCAGCGATTACTCCAAGACCCGTGGTCCGATTCGAATGATTCTTTTTTTGTTTGGAAGGAACTACCTCGAAGATGTTCCCACAATAATCTGGTGCTGTTTTGATGATGGGATTGATGAGCAACTGAGGGAACTCCTCAATTTTTAAATTCACATGTATGGTGATTTGGGTGTTTTCTAAAGTTATTCAAGCATTTTTTCACGAGAACCACCAATTTGATGGAGTGGACATGATGATGATGATTGTTTTGATGATAATGATGATGTAGGATGTTCAGCGATTACGCCAAGACCCGTGGTCCGATTCGAGTAATTCTTTTTTTGTTTGGAAGAAACTATTTCGAAGATGGTCCCACATTAATCTGGTGCTGTTCTGATGATGAGATCGATGAGCAACTGAGGGAACTCCTCAATTTTTAAAGGCACGTGTATGGTGATTTGGGTGTTTTCTTAAGCTACTCAAGCATTTTCTCACGAGAACCACCAATTTGATGGAATTGACCTGATAATAATGATTGTTTTGATGCAAATGATGAAGAATTTTTTAAATGTAGGATGTTCAGCGATTACTCCAAGACCCCTGGTCCGAATAGAATAACACTTTTTTTGTTTAAAAGGATCTACCTCGGAGATAGTCCCACTTTACTCTGGTGTTGTTCTGATGATGGGACCCATGAGCAACTGAGGGAACTCCTTAATTTTTAAAGGCTAAGGCTTTTTTTTTAAAGTGTATTTATTTCCTCTCGAAAACCACCAATTTGATGGAGTGGACTTAATGATGAAGTCCACATGTGATACGTGGAACTTTCCTTAGATTGAATGGGTGTGTTACGAACTTTTTGATATATATTTAGCGATTTTTCCGAGACTCGTTGTTCGATTTTTATAAATTATATAACCACTAAAAATTGAAAAATAAAAACTTTTTACAAAAAAAAGATAAACCGACTTCAAAAAGGATAAAATGAATCATTATATTATTTATATGCGTTACCAACTGATATGTTTGAATTCGGTGCCAAGCCAAAAATTTAAATCAGCTTCAAGTATGAACATCACTAAACATCGGTAGGTACTTTACTAATAGGTACATAATGCAAAGGTGAATGTGATTCTATCTGTTACATTTTCATGTTTAAACAACTAATCCAATTTTGATGAAATGTGGTACCTATGTATACATACATATATACTCTCATACACGTTTACTTTGTCAATAATCATAAAAGGCGGCAAATAGAAAAAAATATGTACATAGACGCTTAAGATTGACCTTCCATAGAAAATTCGAATATCGTGCCTTTTTCTACTGACACGGTGGATGTACTGGGTATATCTGAGTGTAGAAAAATTAACCTAGCCATTGAATTCCTGTATACTTCGAATTAAACCTTAGATGAAGAAGGATGAATAATTCAAACGAACCACGGGCTTCGTTCGAGATACCGATAGTCCGAACAGTGTCCTAACAAACATAAGACGCATGGCTATACTTTTTGTACCTACTTGCTTAACAGTTAACGGTCGAAACGAATGTACCTATACCTAAGTGCAATCCATATCGTATTAGATTAGTTATATAGTAAGACTAACAACTCACTGAACACATCGCCTCGTGCGTATTAACTCTTCCAAATTTGGCTTGGCACCGACTTCAAACATATCAGTTGGTAACGCATATAAATAGTATAATGATTCATTTTATCCTTTTTGAAGTCGGTTTATCTTTTTTTTGTAAAAAGTTTTTATTTCTAAACTGATTAGGAGTTTGCATGGCAAAAAAGTAAAAATAGTACACATTTACGAGAAAATACAAATTATAAAATCCTAATTGTGAAAAATAATCATTTCTAGTAATTATTTTACTCATAAATCTCATAATACACAATAGATTATGTTTTAAACACAAATTATGTTTTAGTATTGGCTGTTTGTCATAAACCTTTGCCTCAAGGTGCGCGTGAATGCAAAAAAATGGGCGCCATATTAAAAGTTTACTTGAAGTTACAGTTTATTTGTTAGAGTTATCTAGTTGTGTTTTATTATTATTAATTTAAACAATTTATACTTTCAATGAGTAAAAAACCAACTTTAGTGTTCATTTAACCTCCGGGTCCGGATATGTTTTCAAAATGACATTCCTACAGACTAGTAAAATGTTGTCATAAAAATCGAGTGAGAAATACATGTAAGGAAACATTCTAACTTATTTGACAATAAATGTGAAGTGTTGGATTTTATGAAATGCTTCGAAAAAGAGTTCCAGAGAAATAGATCCAGTCAATAACATCAAAAAACAGGTTAGTTAATTTAATTAACAAAGTCACTAGATACCGGTATCCTGTAAGCATTCTGAAAATCAATGTATTTATCAAAAGTTATTACTTACAGTTTTCTGTTTTTTCCTCGCAAGTGTGTTGAAAAACGTCGTATGAAACGCGTGTGCCTGATCATTAAATAGCTCGGCTTCCTTGTGCACACTCACTTCGTTCGTGCGCACAATAGCGCCTCATATGTAATGATCAATTTAGCACACTTGTATCATAATGTACTATTTTGTGTGAGTTAAGGTTAGGCGCCTTTTCTGTGGACATTATAAAATAAATTGACTTGAAAGCCTTAATTTCTTGTTAAACCATTTAAGTGCCAATCATCTCCTTTAAATCTGTATAGTTGGCATTAGTAGTTATACATTATAATATAATGTACCTATCCAAATCGTTAACTTTACTATTTTTTTTTATTTAAGACTCAAATGATTTATTTAACGTAAAATAGTGTTACAATTTTAATCAATCATTAGCAATCATTTCTATTGTCCACAGAAAAGTCATTAAGTTACCCGTTTTCCTAAATCTGTTTCACCCATAACATTAAAAATGTATACATATTTTCGGCTATGATTTGTAAAACTATTAGCTAATAAGTATAGTATTATAAATTCAAAATCACTTTCTATGTCGTTTCATAAAACTTCGACATAGCCACTAATATCACAGTTTATATCTTGAAACGCAATCTCCCGCAAAATCATCTCTGCCGCGACGTAAATTATGTTACAGCGATACCATCGACACGATAGCGTGCCTGCGTCGCGCTCGCGAGGCAGTCCATAACGCCTTCAGAACCCACTTTCCAAACTATAAACTCGTAAGTAGGTTCCTATACCTACCCACAATCCACATAAACTTGACCTCCAACCCCCCAAGTTTTCAAGTAGAGAAACAGCAAGGTGACGGCGTATTTGGCATTTCATGATGGACGCACGTTACGGTCATGTTGAGTGACTAATGACTGTACACGCAACGTCAGAGAAATAATACTTATAACATACCTACCTACATAGGTACTTACTAACTTGTGCTATGGAATAACGAGTCATCGTGAACGGAACTTGCGTGAAATACCTATGTACATAACTCAAGGGTTTTAGTTAATAGGTAGGTATATTTCTATTATAAAGCTTATGACGAATGGACTTATGTACTACATGTAGTCGTATTTCTTTCAAATTGCTTGAACAATGGCTTATTGAAATACTTGTGTTTGGACTAATAATATAACTAGTATAACTAGGAAGACATGTATTAGAGTATATCTAGAGCTGAAAGGTAAATAATTAGACAATCAGAATAAAAAGACCTTAATTAACCGTAAACCTTTTCTATACAAAAGAGTTAAAAAAGTCAACTGTGAGTTAGGTACAACACAAATTAATTGTTATCTTGTGTCGCGATTGTGCTTTTGATGTAATTAAGTGTAAGTACTAAGTATCTACCCGAAATTGTCCTTTCCAATATAATTTTCAAGGATATACGTCGTTAAACGCGAATATAACGCGTAACAGCTGAACACGCATAGTTAATACCAACATTACCAACGATTCGTGTTATAATTGCCAAAAACGAAGCCTAACATAACTCTGGCGGCAATCTCTTTTCGATTAGCATTCACTATTTATTGTTACGAAATATAGCAGTGACCTGCTTTTGTGCAAAGAGTTAAATACTTATATTAGGTGGCGGTGGTGGGGTTGCGTGGCGCCCACCGCCCGCCCAGCTAACGTCCGAGCGGGCAGTGTTGTAGCCTCGCGGGCCAGTCGGAGCCGCGCGCCCTCCGCGCTCGCTCGCGGCCCGCTCACCACACATGGCTCGCACGCCGGTCTAACCTCTCCTCTGTTATGGACAAGCGCGGCGCCAGCGCCCGGGACATCCCGAGCATCCTCAAGAAGCCCAAGGGCCGCCGCAAGGGGGATCTGCTCGACAAAAGCACTAAGATCAAGCGAGAGAAGGTGGAGGGTCCAAAGGGCGAGGATGTGAGCGCTCCCCTGCCGCAGGGCTGCACGCCTCTCATGTACGCGTGCCAGCAGGCCGACTACAAGGCAGTCGTCGACGCTATCAACAAAGACGTGAGTCCGGCACGACAGAAACAATAACATCATCACAACCTAAAGCTTTTAGCATAAATTCGTGATTAGCACGATAAAAGTTGCCTGAAAGCTTCACTTAAATCATTAACAGCCGTGTTATGGAAGGTGTGGGAATATGAAATGAGAAAAGCTTGAGTTTGTGCGGCGTGGCAGACACGCGATGCTTGCGAGTCGTCTCCGCCTGCCGACACATGCATCGCTGCTACCAAATTCCCAAAACATGAAGTTCCGAATGCTTTTCTAGTATAACTTGACCTATAGGGTCGTAGTAACAGTACCTCATCAGAGATAACACATAGACTGGAGCGCCTATGCATGGTTAAGTGCTCTGTAAACAAAGTGAAGGGTTGCACTGTAATGTTCAGTCAATATTTACTCACTAGCTTCGCTAACTACCGGAACAGTGCTGGACTTACATGGTGCTTACTTCACTGTTAACAACAGCTATGTAATGTAAGAAAATAAACTTCCTTTATTTCGTTGAAATAGGAACAAACAACCTCAAAAATAGCTGAACATGCACTTTATCGGCTTGACAATAGAGGTGTTGTTAATATTTGTGACCACCTTGGCCGTTGCGATATATCTGATCTGTAGGTAGGTACTTCTGCTAATAATACTTCAAAAAAAAATTTAATTTGTATTGGTAGGTACCAAACTGTATTTTGTGGTTAATAGATAATTACTAAACAACCGACTTATAATCCCCATATGCAAAGGATTCATAATCTTCAGTCCAAACCCATCCAAAACATACACAACATATGTGGCTACGGCCCTGAAAAGTTTCAAACAACGACACGGGAAGGCTAGGCAAGGAAATGCACCGAAGTCGGTAGCGGTGGCCACGGTTCAATCAATAGCATCGACACAATAGCAGGGGAACTATTATCTATGACGCCGATTCACGAATCATTTATTACGTATATAAATACGGTTTTGCCACGTCAACTTGTTTACATTCTGAGTTTGGTAGTGTGAAGGAAGGCAAGGGCACTTTCATTAGAAAATTACAGCACTTGTTAACTTAAGGATCATTTTAGAAATCGTTTATCTACTTTAGCAATACCAGCTTATTTTTTAGAGATTAACAAATATTATTACTGGTGTAGTACATAGTATTAATAAAAACTCTTACCCTATTAGGTACCTTCAACCAAACGACTGGCACGGTGGCATGATCAGATCGCGTTTATGTACGATATCAAGCTCGAACGTCCCTCTACCCTCGTACTAGTATATTACGAGTAGAAAAACGACTGTAAAGGCGTTACATGCCTTGGACACGTTTCGCTCCGAGAGAAATAGCTCTACGCTCCTGCCGATCGCCATACATTTATTTAGGGATCCTGCCATTTGACCAAAATATTTTCGACCAAATTTCATTTCCCAACCAAACTTTCCCAACCGCACATTTGTCAACCCAATCTTTCCCATATACTTATTTTTCAATTTAAAGTTTCGACTAATGATCATTTCCCAAATTATTACTCAAGCAACTTTCAATAGACCAACTGATGTTTTGCCAAATGTTTCACTTGGACAAAAAATGTTTCACAATTTTAATTTTGTCAAATAGATGCTTACACAAATGATTATTATCCAAATAAATGTTTAGACAAAAAATGTTTATCAAAAGTATTAGTTGGACAAAAAATGTTTCCTCAACCCTCATTTTGTCAAATAAATCAGTGGACAAATGAAATATATCCAAAGCATAGTTTAATAAAATATTGTTTGTTTAATGTTTTAATTGGACAGAAAATATTTACTCAACTTTTATTTTATCAAATAAATTACTGGACAAATGGTTTAAATCCAAAGCAATGTTTAGTCCAATAGCTTACTGAACATGGATTTGTCTGCGTATGCATCTGAAATCTGAATAGCGCCATACATGGACGGATTTGTCCGCCGAGCATATTTACCAGAAAAATCCAGCGAGCAGATCTGTGCGTGTATCCCCTAGCTAATGGTGATTGTCAAAAGTGCTTGAACAAGCCACTTTTATTTTGGCAAATAAATGACAGTAACAAAACAAACACTCTCCAAACATTCCAAACCAATGCTCACATAATATTTTGTTCCTTAAGGTTAAAGGAAAAGTACCCCCACAGAATAGTAGGTTAAGTTTGGTTACCGATGTAGGTGTGTTAGCTTTAATATGTTCCTCAGTGCGAAAATAGAACCCCGCGAAGCGGGGCTTCGTCGACATCTTGGCGGGCATAAGCAGACAAAAACGTCCCTGCCATTATCGATGTAGATTTGTTAGATACCTTTTGCCTCTCAGAGCGGAAATAGAAGCCCTCGAACTTCTGCCAGAAAAGTAGGTTAGGCTAGGTTAGACCCGCGACCCCCACGGAAACAACACGGAGAGAAATTTTTACTAGAAACAAGTAAAAAATAGTAATTCCAAGGACAAGTAAACAATTTACTTAAAACAAGTGAACGTTTACTAAAAACATGTACGCGTTTCCTTGTTTTTAGTAAAGTTTACTTGTTTTTAGTAAACGTTTACTTGTTTTTGGTAAAAGTTTCCTTGTTTTTAGTAAACGTTTACTTGTCCTAGGAATTACTATTTTTTACTTATTTGTAGTAAAATTTTTCTCTCCGTGAAACCTCTGCCAGAAAAGTAGGTTAGATTAGATAAGAACTGTGACCTCCCATCGAAACGAACTTCTGCCAGAAGAAGTAGGTTAGGTTAGGATAGAACCGCGACCCCACGGAAATGAACTTCTGTAAGAAAAGTAGGTTAGGTTAGGTTAGAACTGCGATCCCACGGAAATGAACTTCTGTCAGAAAAGTAGGTTAGGTTAGAACTGCGACCCCACGGAAACGAACTTCTATCAGAAAAGTAGGTTAGGTTAGGTTAAAACCGCAAACCCCACGGAAATTAATTTCTGTCACAAAAGTAGGTTAGGTTAGGTTAGAACTGCGACCCCACGGAAACGAACTTTTGTCAGAAAAGTAGGTTAGGTTAGAACCGCGACCCCACGGAAATTAATTTCTGTCATAAATCCTAGTAAACGATAAGTCGATAACATTAACTGTCTTCTTATTTGCCATCATTTGTTTGGTGATGCCATAATTTGGGATATGATTATAATTTTGTAAAATTCAAAAACTATACCAAACGGATTTTTGTTTAAAAGACAATTTGCCTAATTACGATTTGGGATAAATTAGTTTGCTGAATGATGATTTGGCATATGAAATTTTGTGAAATAAAAAATTACCAAACGGGTCATTTGCTAAAAAAATATTTGCTGAATGATACGTTTGCCATGACTTGTTTTGCGTTACGTATGTTTTGGCAACTAATGCATTTGGTTAATTAAAAATTGGTGAAGTGAAAATTGACAAAATAAGGAATTGCCGAAAATTTATTTGCATATTGTTGAGTTGCCAAAAAAATGTTTGCGTTTTATTTAGTTGGGAAATGATTATTTGGTATTTATGTTTTTGGGAAACATTATTTGGGAAGTGAAAATCTGGCAAATAATTTTTGGTAATACATCAGTAATCCATTTATTTATTTATTTAAACTTTATTGCACAAAAGAAAAACTTGATGTACAAAAGGCGGACTTAATGCCAAGAGGCATTCTCTGCCAGTCAACCTTAAGGCAAAGCAGAGAAGTTGAACATTAGTTAAAACAAATGTAGAGCGGTCGGCGGGAGCGTCGTGCGACTCGTGCGTTTATCGCTTATGAATATGAATTTTGAAAGTAGCGGCAGCGTTAATATATTAAAAAAAAAAAATCATAAAATAATATTATACCTAAGTACTAAGCGCCCGTTCGCATTTGTCGGATGTGTCAGGTATGGATTTCAATCGGGTGTTGGCGGTTCATACAAAATCGGTGTTGGGCAAGTGTGAAAAGCTGTTAGATCCTATTCAAATTTGCCACTGGAACATTCTATTCAAATTTTGGCCCGATATCCGGCAGCGTCTAAGATACAGTTAGCAGCAGAAGTAGCTAAGCGGGTGAGGTGTTCAAAATTATCATAACACGACTTTATTGTTAAGAGAATAAGAGCGTGTTAGGTTTTGAACACCTCGCCCGATTAGCTACTTCTGCTGCTGACTGTACAAAATTGAGAAGTTCACATGCTTACTTACATAGTTACATAGTTTATATAATTATGACCAGGCCGCAACAGTCCGTGTCCGTGATCGTGGGCTCCGCTGCGCGCTGCACTACTGCGCGTCGAGCGGCGCGGGCGCAAGCCAGGCGGCGCGTGCCGCGTGCGCTGACCGCGTGCTCATGGCTGCCCCGGCGCTGGCCGACGCACGGGACGCCGATGGCCTGACGCCGCTGCACCTGGCTGTGGTTCACGGGAATGTGCCGTTAGTGCAGACATTGCTGGCGGCTGGCGCAGATGTCAATGCGAGGGACGACGAGCATCATACCGTCGTTCATTGGGCTACTGGTGAGGAAACTTTGATTACGTGACCACAGGTTTTGCTCTTAATCTATTATCCGTCGCGTGCCGCGTGCGCCGACTTCGTGCTCATGGCTGCACCGCCGCTGGCCGGCGCACGGAACGCTGATGGCCTGATGTCAATGCGAGGGTTGATGATCACTTTACCAAACTTCGTTTTAAGATTTTAAGTGGGTTTCGCTGGTCTATTATTTCCACTGACTCACCACCAGAAACAACCAGTGGAAATAGAGATGTGAGCCAGCAGATGTGCGCCTTATAAGATGGTAAGTAAACTTCAGACGCATATACTTAGTCTAGCTCATTCAGTGCTAATGACGACACGTTGTCGTCACGGCTCTACGAAGCATTTTCGCTACATAGCGGGAAACCCATGTTATCGGCTACGGCGTAGCGCTACGCGCGTAGCATAGCATTGAATGTGCTAGGGATAAATTTATTATAAAGATAAAAAAGCTTATATACTTTTACTGAATTAGAAAATACCAGTACATGTTTAGAAACCTTTTCCTTTATTTCTAAACATTGTGGTATCGTTAGCAGACGTACCGCGCTTAATACAAAAATAAAATACCAGTACATATTTATCAAAGCTCTAAATGGGCGTCTACAAATATGTAGAGCACTATACTAGTTTAATACTCCATTGTTAGTTAGCATGTGTTCAACTTTAGACATGAAATATGTGGCTTCTACATTAACCCCAGCCGTATAGAACAGCGATATCGTCTGAGTGAGTCGTTATCTGGCCGGTGTCACTCGGTGGTGCGCGGCTCACTATCTTCGCTCGTACTGCGAGCTTGCACGCGACCAATTAGTTAGGTAGGCAACCCGCTAGGTTGCATATGCGTCAATCACGGTGGTTGATAATGCAATTAATCCACTTTAATCTGATAGTCGTGAAGTAGAACTGTAGGGCGTAAATAGTTATGTTTTACGTGGGTTATTCTAGCAACTTCTGTTTGCCAGCGATTTTGTTTTCTCACTCTCGTCACACACATCTTCGGTCAAATATTTGTGTTGAGTATCTTTCATATTCCATAGGAAAGAGAGATATATAACACGAATATACTTAATATATGGCTAAATAAGGACAATTTTGTGTCGACCGTCGGGTTAGAATGACCTCGTCTTATTGTTAGTTTTAAAATTGACGAGCTACTGATTTAGAATTATAATTATTCTTAACCAAACATTTCTCCGCAAGGGACCAAAGGACTCCATAGTTCTTGATATCGATATCAACGTCGGTAAGTAGTGTTCGTGTGCTGTTCGTTCAAGTCATTAGTTCACGTGGAACAATCGATAGTTTAGAAGCGGCTACCCCGTGCGGTGACTGTTCTCAGGCATGAATTTATTGATTAGAGAATAAAATAAAAGGAGATTTTTTTTAAATCAAACACCGTTACAACCAAGTTTCAATACCTATGCGATTATATATAAATGAAATATTTAGTATAATGAAGTAGGTAAGTTTATTGAGAACAGATAGGTATAAGTCTAAAAAAGAAATGATAAAAAAACTGTTAGGTACCTACCCCAGATAAATATCCAAGTTGGCTACCGACCTACCGACCGACCGACCATGACAGTCTCCTCCCTTACGTAATGCACGGTTTTACATTCGTTGTATTCAGATTTCAGACATGATACGGATCTAAATAAATAATTGCAGTTGCCAGGCCATTTACACACATGCCGGCATAATACCTTCCGGCTTCTTGCTCCATTCTATGGCAGTATGTCGGTGCAGTTTAAGGTCAGTTCCGGGGCAGGCTTCTCAACGGATGTCCGATGGCACGTGACCTTTCTCTTCCTTCCACTTGCAACTGACTTTGGCCTTCATTTATTTTCAGTCTGGCTATCTAAGCATTATGTATGCATTTTTACCTTTTTTCTACCGTGATAAGTCAGCGAATTTTTAGGTTGGGACGTAGGCACGTTCCGTTTTTAAGGTGTAGGAAGTAGTCCTGCATGCAGGCAAGCTGTCGTAAATATCACATTGATGTTATGTACACAATGTACACATATTTTGGGACAGGGGTAAATTATTGTTTAGTACACGAAATACGTACAGACGTCAGCAACGGCTTTTGCAGATTATCAGATCACGAAAGTTTCTGACGTTTTACTCTACAATACAATACAAATATTTAATACTCTTTATTGAATACCTCAAAAAGAAAACAGTACAGAAAATACAGTAAATTAGGAGGTAAACAACAGCCTCCTTTCAGCAACCTTTGTATATCAACAATGAACTCTTGCTACCTTGCTACCTATACAATAAACAGATGTATAAAGTTAAATCTATTTATATTTATTCGTTTTGGTTTTGCTCGTCAGCATGAGTTCAGCAGTCGGTACTTCCGTAAATCGTCAAAATATCTTTAGGTAAATTAAATTGATAAAAATCATATGCCGTATTGTTACTATTACCAAGCTTACGAGTATTACCTATAACTGTGACCTAAAATGCTAAGGGGGCTCTAAAATGATTTAGTATAAGTAGTAGGTCTCATCAGGGCTTTACTTTATATGTGAAAATGCTAGGCATGAAAGCGGACTATATTTGCACGACTGCGCTGACCTATAACCATAAATGTCGGTACTACATATATAGGTATAACAAAGTAATGAGTAATGTTCTTATCGCCATCTTGGTCCATTATTTTAGGGGGAGAAACCCCCTAGTCCAGCGAATCGACCGACGGCAAGGCCGTGCCCTTGACTGCCCCCATAGGCCACCTAGGACTGGTATTCAAGGAATTGTTGATTGAAAAGGCCGTGTCAGACTGATGAGTCAATGGTTTATGCAATCGGGGTTTTCCAGGGTTAAAACGTTTGGTGATAAGGCTGGCACATCAATGTTATACAAAATAGGTAGATACTTAACTTGTCTATATTTGAATGTTCACTGGTTTATGCATTGGTCTGAATGGCGTTGTTCCAGGACTTCCAGGTACCGATTTTCTCAACTACCTAATATCCGACCAATACTGTAAGAGAGCTAGGACTCAATGAGATTTACTATTGTAGAAGGCTATATTCAAACTACTATATATTTCTTTCGGCATGCACCGAACTATGTTGCCGCGGCGAGTTAATTTCCCAAAGATGTAACGGGCCTGCATTTGACCCAACCTGTCAACACAGTGAATCACTCTACACTTTTTGAATATTGGCAAAGCTTTAGTGCCAGTCTTGGCGCGTGTTATTGTTATTTCGCGTATTTTGTGATTATAAAAAAGTGTGATCCTTGATATATTTTGAAGCCGCAAACCGTGCGCAATACTCTATCCCATATGATAATCTCTTCATGGTCGTTTGATGTTTGTGCAGTTTGCGGTGAAGTGGGCGCGCTGCGCGCCGTGCTCGCGGGCGGTGCGGATGCGGCCACACCGGACCAACACGGTGGTTATCCTCTGCATTACGCTGCGCAGATGTGCGGCGCTCCTGCAGCCACCGATCACCAGGTAAATAGCCACCTATTATATACAGTCACCATCAAATATAACACCTGAACATGTACTTTATCATCGCCTTGACAATAGAGGCGTTTTTCAGATATTTGTGACCACCTTGGCCGCTCCGATATATCTGATGGCGATTAATGTATATGCAATTTTTTTGAAGGTGATAGCATAAAAACACAAACATCTGACACTATCTCACTTTGTAGAAACATTAAGCACTGGTCACATAGCAGTACGTACGGACGGAGACTCTCGGTCACATGTGTGGGTAGATCTGATTATTGTCATTCATGCATGTGGGTAAGACAATAAATGTACGAGTCAGTCTCAGCCCGAACTTGGTGTTTGATTTACATCTCCAACATGGCGCAGCCGTAATAAAAGAATCTACATTGGAAGAAACTCAGTTGTGATTTACAGTTTACGTAGTTAATTTTTCGTATACGTGCTGTAGGAAATAAATACATTTTTGTGATTATTTGTACGGGTTATACAACGGCAACTTTGATCATGGACTCGATATTGCCACCGCCGCCGCCATTTTCGTTCGTCAATAATTTAGAAAATGTTACAACAGGAAATCTATCCAAAGAATGGGAAAAATGGAAAAACGCCTTTCTTATTTACTATGAAGCATGTGAGTTATCGAAAAAAGATAAGAAAGTACAAATAAGCATCTTATTGCACATCATTGGTGAACAGTGCCGGGAGGTATACGAGCAATTTGATAAAACATCGATAACAACATCATCGGAGTTATTGAATAAGTTCGACGCATTTTTCCTGCCTAAATAGTTATTTGTTATACAAGTGGTGAAAGTTGTATTTTACGTGCGAGTGTTATTTGAAACACGAGCTAGCGAAAGGATTCTATTATTGACCACGAGCGAAGCGAGTGGTTCAAAAATAGAATCCTGAGCGTAGCGAGTGCTTTAATACACGAGACGTAAAATAACTTTCACACGTGTATAACACAAAACTTTTCACCTCACTACAGCGAGGAAAATAAGAAAAAGGGTGCATTTTGCTCGGTTTCCCGTAATTCCTCAGGTGTTTAATACTTCTTCATCACTCGAATCACTAATTTTTAACAAAACAATCTAGAAAAACATGCGAATATTTAACGTTGATATGATGGATGAATTGAAAATGAAATGAAAAGTTTTGACGTAAAAGGTTTTATTAAATGTCAGATGCGTTTTGTTCGTACGTAGACTTATTCGGCTGTCAGAACAATTTATCCGTTTTTACAAAAAGAATGAAGATTAATGTTGAATGCTGATATTTATGAATTAAAATAAAGTTGTAAGACTGTATTAAGTGTTTTTACTCGATGCAATTCATTAATTGCGATGTTAAAAATTCTGCACTTTTAACGTTTTACGTTTTGTTAGCTGTCAAATGTCACTTAAGCCACTTGTCACTTATGTCAAAACTCTTTCACCACATGTGGATAAAAAGCGATTTTCACAATAGAATTAAACAAACAAAAAGGGCTTTCCGAGCTAGTGAGGTGAAAAAGAATTTGACCATTGAGCGGCATCGATTTTTTACTCGCGATCAAAAAGAGGGCGAGTCTATTGAACAATATTCGTTCGAATTAAAAAAGTTGGCCAGTTCATGTGAATTTAAGGACTTGATGGAAACTCTGATTCGGGACAGACTAATCTGTGGAATAAAGGATCAAGCAATTCGGGAAAGATTACTGCGGGAACCAGACTTAACGTTGAAAAAGTCATTGGATATTTGTAATATAGCGCAAATATCGAAGGTACAGGCAGTATCCATAAATAAAGAGACTGTTTATTTATTTACAACAACTAGTTTAAACAATATTTCCCAGCCATTGTTAATGAGAATATCTTTGCTCTAACCATAGAGAAATAATAAGCCTTATAGAGTTCTCACTCCATACAACTGGTTATTAGCCCGCAAGCTTGACATTTTGAAGGCTAGACGACTAAGGGGTTGAGGGAGGAGCGGGCAGGGGGCGTGCATACCAAGGTTTTACAACGGGTGCCCTAATCACACCTCCTGCCCGCTCCTCCCTCAACCCCTTAGTCGTCTAGCCTTCAAAATGTCAAGCTTGCGGGCTAATAACCAGTTGTATGGAGTGAGAAGTCTATAAGGCTTATTATTTCTCTATGGCTCTAACTGACTCTAACCCAGGCTCATAGCATTTTATTTCAGGGTAGGAAGGATCTACATTATGATTTAATGTATCATAATTAGATTTCTTCTTTTAAGTATGTGAAAGTTCATAAAGATCATAGTTTTGTTTTTATTAGAATGATGTGTTAGAGTTTCCTAAAACAGTGAATGTTATAAAATGTGGTCAAAACATGGTACATTAAATTAAGTATGATTCAATCTTATAGTGAATACAGAGTTTGCATATTGAAGTTGCTTACTTTACTAGTTATAAAAAAAATAGGAGCTTGGTTTTGGCGTACTACTACAATCTTATGATGCTGCTGCCACTGACAAGGCCAAGCACTTGGGCTTGCAGCACTGCCTTATCGTGTAGACCTACCCCTCCCGTGCTTCGAGGAACAAAAAAACCTAGGAGACTTATCATACTAGAAACCGGACTTTATACTTTAAAAAAATACACCGCCAGGTTTTTTGCATTGCAGCATCGGCATTTTGTGTTCCCGCATTTAATACGTAACTAATTATATTTAATACGTAATTAATTACATCCTTGAAAATTAAAAATTTCCCCTGAAATGGCAAAAAAGTACTTCGGCGACATCGACCGGTATTTTTCTTTGTAAATTAAATATATGTCATAAACAAATGAAAAAGTGAAAAAGTTGCCTTGGGCACCGGAGATTTCGGTCACTTTTCCTTAGAAAAACCCATGACAGAACCTAGTTCTATAAATCTCCTAGATGATATCGTCGGCTGACAACCCAAACTCACTAAGCCACAAGTTCATAGCCATAATAAACCGTATTAGTAATACAAGAAGGTTGATTTTCCTTTAATATTTTTTTGATATTAGTGAGTTTTGGTTGTGACAATATTGTGCGAGGTGATTTGGTAGGCTATACTGAACAACTTTTTCTATGGGACCAACTTCAAAATCACAAAACTTTTCGCTGTAAGTATTTTTTTATCCATTTCAGGGGAAATTTTGAAATGGCGGAGTTTAAATCTTTTTCCCATTCATCGCACTACGACATCGACAATTGCACTTTTTAACTAATCTGAAAAAAAAAAACGAAGTACCTATAGGGGTTTCGAACTATGCGCCGCGGCACTCTGGTGCGCCGTGAAAAGTACACCGGGAATGGCAATGCTCCTCACCATACTGAGTCCTATACCCGCCTATTTCAAATAACCTAGTTGGGTTAGGGCGCCGCGATAATTTTTTATCGCAGTTAATGCCAAGCATACAATTATCGCGAAAAAGAATTGAGAACGTCTTTTGCGCGGGTTAAACGCAAGTTTTGTATACTACGGGGGCCATAGGGTGCGGAACTGCGGACCCACCCCGAACGAAATCCTGGATCCGCGCCTGGTCTTTTGCGAATGGAAATTGAGCTAAAAGTGGTAAAAATGTTTTTGGAGATTGAGATTTTGGTCAGGGAAATTTCAAGAAATGGTCATGGAAAGTCAGGGAAAAGTCAGGGAAATTTTTTGGGGGTTTATAGTGGACACCCTGCATCATCAAATGGACAGGGGGGCTTCGGCGCAAGTTCATATTTAAAACAGGTCTTGAAGACTGTTTTAAGGAAGCTTTTAAATATGAACTTGCGCTGAGTCTTGGCTATTCATTATCTACATACAATAATTCTGTTGGAAAATTTGTTGTGTATTCACTTTCATACGAGCATTGCGCACAGTTAGATAGCAGATAAAAGTTTGACTTAGTCCATTTTTTTAAGTTTAATATCCTCAAAATTGCCATTAACGTTTTTCATAGAGTCCTGGCCAATCTCCAGAGCTCTAATACAATTTATGGTTTCATCACCTAGTAATCCAGTAGCCAAAGACACCAGTTCATGTTTTCGCCTTGATACAAATGAACTGCGTGCGCGGCGCATGTTGTTTACTCGATTCCTGAAGCGCGAGCGTGACGGGAGGGGGTGGGGGGGTGTATCTAGGAACGCAAGCGGCGGAGGAGTGGGGAGTTTTAGGACGTTATTATGTTCAGTATTATGAGTTCGTATGCAAATTTTCAGCTTGTTATGAAGGATTTTATGTTTAAAACCTAATAGTCCTGAGCTATATACGCTTTTATACTTTACCGTTCATGTTTATCTACTTTAAGGTCACTTTAAATGTTGTACAAATACTAAACTAAATTAATAACTAGCTCAAATCTAAACTAGGCCCTTGCGGCATTGTACCAAGGATGCTGGCGGCATTTCCTCGTTGTATCGCAATGCTGATACGCTGTGCGAGGAAACCGCCAGCTCTTCGGTCACCAGTTACATCAACCAGACGCTTTGCGATTTCTGCGAAAAACTTGTGTGCGCTGGGACCCCATGGACCTAGAGTTTCAACTCCAAAAGGTACAAAATGGTACTCTCTACCGAGACTTTTATATTTGTTACGTTTTGAAATTTCGGCGCTTTCCGCCGCTGCGCCCGCTTTTACGTTAGTCCGTTGGAGGTGGGATGGTGCCAGTGTGTCTACGCAGGTAGCATCCCACACTAACATCCGTCCCAGGCTCCAAGGAACCAAAGACACCCCATCAGGCCTCTTGCCATCATCCCTGATAATGCCAGTCGGCTCAAGAAGAGCAGGCACATTGATGGTGGCAAAAGACCGACGGATTATGTCGTTAAGCGACGCGTGTCTTGAAAAACGGCCCGCACTTTTTTGACAAGATAGTCCATGGTGTCCTAGTCGGTCCACGTCTGTGCCACAAGAGCATATGTGTGGCGTACACACCGAAACCCCGAGTCGCAGACCAGTCGCCAGTCTAAGGGAGGTCGGATCCAAGAAAGTACCGGTATTAGGAGAAGGATGGGCATGTAGCCAGTGACCAGCTTCCCGGGCTCCGACCGCCAAAAGCCTCGCGCGATCTGGACCTGTACAGTTGTTTAGAAGAGTATTGTAGCTTAAATCACAATAGACATTATCCCAACTCCTTTGTGATTTTGGGTTGTCAGGGAATGTTTTGCCCGGGCAAGCAATTTTAAAAGCATTTTTAGCATCCTCAAAGCCCGCAATCTCATAGTTTGTGGGCAAAGCCCTTAAGATATTTCCTATGAGACCAGACGTGCTATGGGTGGATGCCAAAAAGGCTGGGCAAGCCACACTGGAAATTTTTCGGATTCCTAAACCCCCGAACCGAATAGGGAGGGACGCCTGAGACCAGGAAGGCTCACTTAGCTGAATATTTAGAATCGTCTCTAAACTAATTTTGATCAAATCATCTATAGGTGACAATAGATTTTGATGTTTCCAAAAAGGACAGCAGCGGAGCACATATGTAAATTTAGGGACAAAAAGACAGAATTTAAGAATCACAAGAGCATAATGAGGGCTAATTTCGATTAAGCGATTCGTGTGACTTTTGAATTTAGATATAGTATTAGTAATATAACCAGGAAAAGATTCTTCGAATATAGGAGAACCCAGGAGGCAAAGCGAATTTTTGTCTACTGATTTGATATTAGGGGCCAGATCGTCAAATTTGGGTTTTAAGTCGGCTAAAGTACAAGACGATTTTTGAATAAAGAGTTCGCATTTGCTGAAATTTAGATCTAAACCAATGTTTTCAAAGCTACTCTTAATAAAGGACAAATCAGAGAGCACAGTATTCACGTCGCCTCCTAGTGTTCCGTCATCTAAGTACCAGACATTAAATTTTGATTTCAAATTTTTGATAATTGGATTTATAGCCAAACTAAAAATTGCTGGCCCGAGGGGGTCACCCTGCTGACAGCCAACCTCAGAAGATAGTTCATGTGACTTGTACATTAATTTGGAAGAGTCTGAATAGCAAGAAAAAAGGTAATTGTACAGCTCCGGAATTTTTTCCTTAACTTCTGTCAGCAAAGTGTCCCTACTAACCGAATTAAAAGCATTTTTAACGTCAATTTTGACTACAATTTCGCAATCATCGAGTGAAAGGTAGGTCCTTAGGGCATGGACGGCTGCCTCGCACCCACCTTTCGTGCCAAAACCTAGCTGTATAGGTTCAAAAAGGGACTGCAATTTTGATCTAAAATGTCTAACCGCAATTTTTGAAGCCAGACGCCGTAAAGTGGACCCCACCGCAATGGGTCTCACCCCTCCGTCTTTAAATGTTTATGTAAAATAATATTTCATAATGTAATTATTTGGACACACACCAACGTTCAAGAAACTCCCATTGTCAGATACGTAAATAGGCCCCGTTATATGCTCCTTGCTTTGTCACTAGTCAAAAACAACATGAGCTCAGCAATTTTTTCCGGCTCTCTTAGTCTATTAAGAGCCGTGCTTTGCTTGCAGTAATCCCATATACATTTTTTTTGTTTATATTGTTATTGTCTCTGGATGTTTTTTAAGTGTAGTGAGCGTCACAAATAAATGTTTTTACTTTTACTATTACTATTACTATATAGCAGCTGCGTCCTGCAATCCACAATTTTCTATAATGTCAGTCTTTCCATGACTCACTAAAGTGTCGGTTGTTTCCGAATCGTCTTAGATGGGCTAGCATTTACAAGGGATGACAGCATTACCGCCTTTGGCCTTTGTCAAAGTTAATTTGACCTTTCACGAACTCCGTTCTATTCACACAGAGCCGCGGAGCAGCATTAGAGGTGCTCCGAGCGCTAGTAAAGGAAGGCGGGGCAAGAGTTGACGTCCGCGATGCAGATGGACGCACGCCTCTGCTCTGGGCCGCTTCCGCTGGGTCCGCCGCCGCCGTGCTCGCGCTGCACCAGGCTGGAGCTAAAGTTGACGATGCCGACAGGTGATTGCACAAACAACCTTAACATGCAGAGCTACTAACCGCGATGATTCCTCTTTAATAACACCTTAATGTAGATTTCTTGCCACTAGCAACAGATATTTGGAATCCATTTCTGCTCGAAGCTCCATTAATACTTAGTTATTTAGGATATGTTAAAATTGTTTAGTACGTAAGTTTTTAAATAATTTGTAACAATATTCTCTCGTATTTATCTGTCCGGTGTTAACACGTGTTGATTTGAGGAATAAACAAATAAAATAAAAAAATGTATATAATGTGAACAGGGACGGATTAACCGCGCTACATTGCGCCGCAGCGCGAGGACACACCGAAGCATTAGAAACGCTAGTCGGCCTCTGCGGCGCCCGCGTCGACGTAGCGGATTCGCACGGCTGCACTCCTCTCCACTACGCGGCCGCGCTCGGGCACGCCGATGCCACGGCGGCGTTGCTGCAACACGGTTCAGACGCTCATCGCCAGGATCGGCGAGGTCGCAGTCCCGCACACACTGCGGCGGCTAAAGGACAGATTGAGACTGTCCGCATACTTGGTAATTATACTAGCATTCACGAATGTAGAGCTTGTAATTCTTGACATTTTAATATTTATGTTAAATCTAAATTTCTTTATTTATTGCAGGAGCAAGAGGGACAAATTTATGGTTGCGAAACTCAAAAGGCGATTTACCATTGCACGAGGCTGTGGCTTCAGGCCGAAGGGAATTGGTGAAATGGCTTTTAGATGGGCGGCCCTCCCAAGTCAATGCTACCAACCATGAAGGTCGAACTCCACTGCACATCGCTGCGGCCACTGACAACGCTGACCTATGTCGTCTGTTGTTGGATCGAGGTGCTGAAGTTAATCCCGTAGCGAGGTCATCAAAGAACGAACCAATGACACCTCTAGATTGTGCAACGACTCGCGGCCATAGATCAACTGCTAAATATTTACAAATGCACGGCGGCCTACCAGCATCAAAATTGGGAAATACAGAAATTGTCATCGATGGCGCCCCAATAACGGCTTTACCAACACGTAGAGTAACTAGCACAAAAATTGATGTACGAGATAGAATTAGGATAGAAAAAAGAGAAGTTGTTGAGCTTTCTAGTCCCATCCATGATAGAAGACAGGCAAGGAATAGGATTGATAGTGATAGCACTAATGGTTCATCAAGTGATGACAAAAGATCGAGGCGAAGGTCTGATAATAAGTATACTAGTAAACATCAAGATAGACGAAAAAGATTAATAGAACCTCAGAAAAGTTTTAGCGATGGCTATGATACAGAACTAGAAGGACAGGCAAGAGATGACTCATATGGTCGAAAACATAGAAAAGGTAGTAAAAAGAATAGGTCTAAAAGTGAGCCGTCAAGACGAAGTAGGAGCAACTCAAGATATCGAGGACGTCATCGATCTGCATCTCAAAGCTCAACGGGCTCAGAGACATATCCGGAGAAAAAGAAAAGCAAACGGCATCGCAAACGTGGGAGGAGGAGGTCAACCTCATCATCAGAGAGTAGTAGTTCTGAATCGAGTGAAAGACGAAGTACAAAACGCAAAGGGAAAAAGACTTCAATACATATTGAAAATGACGATGAAAAGCAGAGTGTCAATATTGTAAAATATAAAAGTGTCGATAATTTACAAATATCTGAAACAAAAGAAGAAATACCTGCACTGGCTTCAATAGCTAATGAAACAACTGAAAAAAGGGAACCAGATAAAGACGAAAATCAACTAGTAAAAACCAAGACACTTAGTGAAACTGAGACAGACACCTTATCAGTGAAGACGAATATGATTGTTACTGAGGCACAAATACACATGGAACGCGAGTCAAGCCAACATGGAAGTTCAGAAATTACTGTGACCGTTGATTCATCGAACAATGTGTCCATAGAAACAGCCAACCTGTCAGTCACTCATAAAGATTTAAGTGAGGAGGCAAAACAAGAAGTAGATGGAACTCGGGAAGAGCAAACGGCTGAAACGACTACCGGGCCTGAACCTTCGCAAGAAAATGATGTAGAAAAGTTAATAACTCCAGAGAATCAATCGAAAGATGAAAACGCACCTTCAATGTCTGATCAGGAAAATAAAAATAAACAATCGACAGAAAAGTCGGCGTCAGAATCTCAGATAATTGATGAACCATTAAAATCACCCGAGAGTGGTAAAGATCCATCACAAGAATCACCTAAGAATGATAAAGAAAAATCAAAAGAATCGCCATCAAATTCCAGTTTAGAACGGACTAGGAAAAAATCATTTCAAGTATTGGCTGGCCCTGAAGAATTATTACTGCAAAGTAAAGACGTAGGAGAACTTGCTACTACTTTAGACATTAATACTGAAAGAAAAGATTCTCGAGACAAAAGTGGATCTCCAACTGTGTCTTTTGCTAAGAAAGACGAGGTTTTTGAAAGTAAAGATTCAGATAAACAACCTGATCATTTAATGGGCGAGGAAGTTCATCATGGTGACGCAAGTCCTGGGAGTGGCAATTTAGACAAAAAAGTAAGCAGTGAAAGTACTTCAGTGAGCGCTGATGAGAAACGAAAAGAATATTCCTCTACAACAGCAACAGGCAGCAGTAACGAAATTGCGCCAAGTACAAATAAGGGTTTGATTACAGTTATTGACGATAAAACTGCGGCGGAAGATCGCGCCGTTCAACAAATTCTCATGGAGAGTACTTCAGAAGACATAAACTTACCTTTACCAGTTTCACCGAGAAAATTATCTAAAGACAGCCAGGGAAGTAGCAGAAAGAGCAGTATTTATGAAACCGAGAGTTATAAAGTACTATCTGATATTGCAAGTGTTACTGACGTTAGCACCGGTATTCTTAAAAAAACAAGCAAAGTTGACGAAGGTTCGTTGGACGACGACAAAGAAATGGCCATCAAAGATTCATACGGACGTGTTGCTAGTGTGAGTGACAACGAAATATACAGCCACTCTGAAGTTAACGGTCGTAGAAAACGTTTCCGTAAAAAGGGTAGAACAAAGAGTCGCATCACAATTAGATCTAAAAGTGAGAATTCGGAGAGAGGTTACGAGTCTAGTGGACTAATGGACTCTGGGTTTGAGCCAAGCCCTAGAGCAGTGCAGCGCCGTATAATGAGTCCCCGTCTTGCAGCTTATTACAGACAAAGGAATGCAAGCGGAAGATATTCTGGTAAATCCGATAGTAGAATTCCTGTGCGAAAGCCAGGAGATAAAAACGCAGTAGATATGAAATCTGTTACTCAGCGCATTCAGACGAACATGAGACGGTAAGTAGCGAAGTAATAGTACATTACGTACCTAGGGCGGTAAAATAAAGAAGCGCTCAGATCGCTGGCATTTGTGGCCCGAACCGAAGGTAAGGGCCATAAACAAGCGATCTGAGGCCTTCTTTATTACCGCCCGTGGTGCGTACATATTTTTAGGGCGGTAAATCTCACTTAGCGCCCAGAGTGACGTAAAGACTTAACGTCTGTATCAGCGTTTATTCCATCATGTTAACAATCTTTTAAGTGAGCTAAACGGCTCAGATATAAATAAATAACAAATCAAAATAAATAAATTAAGTATACCATTACGGAACGATTTCATTCACGCAATCTGTTGTGATGTTTGTTTGTATTTCAGATACTACTGTGAAAGGAAAATCTTTCAACATCTATTAGAGCTAAAGCGTTTACAAATCCGCACAAGTAAAACCAATGAAGCAGTTCTCGTGAAGCGAGCCATCGATGAGTACAACAAATCGAGCTTGGCAAGCGTGGGCCTGGGCACCTACAGCGGCGTCGACTACTCATTTAGTAGCTTTGAAAAATTCCTCTACGAAAGTCTCAGGAAACTGCAGAAAAGTGGCAAAAGGCACTTGGACAACCTGCCCGAGAAACCTATAGATTTTGACTACGGAGAGAGTGAGCTGTACAAAATGAGTTCGATTCCTGATAATCCTTGCCTCTGCACGAGCAAGACTCATCGTTGTTTCCACGCGGTGCATGCTTATACCGGCATACCATGCTCAGCCTACAGTGAGTATATATTTCATAAACCAGAAACCTTGTGGTAACCGTTACATTAATTAAATCACGCTCAGAATTACTCATTTGTTATTTTCCTTATACTAAAAGTAATGTATCATTCCAGTACCCTATAAATGGAATCACCACACAATGCCTAAGCCAGCCACAGCTGATCCAAGAACCAAATCAAAAGGATTTCTGCCAAAAATACCTTCGAAGTCGCCTTCAAGTTCATCAGGCAAGGCTCATGTCACACTGGAGGTGTCCCACGGCTCGGAGCGGCAGCTAATCGCATTGCCGGCAGAGAAACTTGACAAAAACAAGAGATACTATGTCACATTCACCGTGAAAGGCTCAGAACCTCCATCGGACAACGACAACGGGTCACCTTCTTCCAACAAAGCTAGCAGGCGTGCGAAGTGGCTAGTCAAATAAGTTTCCAACGTTTCGTGGTGATCCTTCTTAATCACTGCCATATTAAGATGTAGGAACAAAAAAATATTGGCAAGAAATTCTGCACTTTGTAGGTACCCAAGGTACACATGGATTATACGCGTTTATCTATTTTGTTGTAAATTGCAAATGTGATTTTTATTGACTGATTGATACCGTCCTGTAGTATAATGAGGAAACATTCAAAAGAAAATGAACATCTATTTTTCTAATAGTATTAAACAAAAATATTCAATATTAAATAAATTATTTATAACGATTTGAATAAGTATATATTACCTATACATAAAAGCCCCTTCATAGTAGCTCTACCTAATACCTATCTAATGTGCAATATCTCTTCTTATTTTACAAAGTAGATGTCTTTCAACTATTGAATAATACACAATTTATGCAATTGTGTTGTCTTCCTTTACCAGAAGTTATTTCATTATTAGCACTATATTCAAAAAAATGTTTGACATTTTGCCAGCACAAATGATTGTCAATACTCAATTAGGTATTTTAATTCTTTAGATATGTAACTTTAAGTAAAATACAATAAATACATTGTATTATTATTTCCTTTTCCTTATCCAACAGAACCCCTTAACGTAAGTAAATAAGGAAAAGCTGAACAATTATCAGTATGGGTGAGTAATTAGAATAATGAGATATTTACGAATGTGTTACAAATCTAACTTTATTTAGCTCATTTAAGGAAGAAATAACATTAAATAACATATATATACATATCAATTATACCTTAAAGCCCCAGTGCCGTGTCGTTACGTAGGTAGTCTCAATTCGGAATAATGTATAAATACACAAATATGAACACTGTGACAAGTCAGGTGGCTTAACTACTGGTAACGCTACGCTACGGAGCTCTAAATAAAATGGCTATTTAAAACAATTTAATAAATCACTACGAACCATCGGGGGACGTGTATACTAGGTACCGTTCAAAATCTAGACGCCAAGTAGCAAAGCGACACCAGCGAGAGTCCAGCGTGTTGGCTTGTCCTTCGTCTTCAAGTTGAAAGTCCACACGAATGTTGGGCCTCGCATTCTGGAACAAATTCGTTATGACACAAATACCAAGGTATGATGGACTACAGGAAATAGACCAATACCCAAAGAAAAAATCGAATGACCATACAAAAGGTTGAACGCTCTAAGGCGTTCATTAGTTTCATTACTCTCGTCGGATCTTATAAGTAGAGGGAGCGATCGCACACATGGCGTGTGCCATGCTTGTCATATGTCGTAAATAACGTTACAGGGACCGGTATAGTATTGACACGTCTGCTTTCGTCACCCATTCTTCATTCTCTTTCGTCGGTAGTCTTTGTCATGTTCGGTCATATTTATTATTTGTCAAGATTCAAAGATTCAAGATTTTTTGTTCATGACGTACCTACACAATATTACAAACAGATAAATCAAAAAACGTATTTGTCATTTTCTTATTCCCGCTCTATACGGTATTCGTCATCATAGTCTCATTCGCCACTCATTAGTATTTTTTTTTTCGAACCGGTCTTTGCACCCATTTGGTTCTATACCAATAATTAATGAAACTACTCTCTCGCCCCATCAAGTAGGATCCTACTTTATTTTAATGGGCATAAGGCCTACATTGCATTCACCGGATCTTATAGACGGGGCACTCGTAGACATTGCGCGTATTTTGCTTGTCCTGCGTCACGACCTTGACGTGGAAGACGGAGACTATGGGGAACAGCCTCATCACGCGTGACTGATCTCGTCCCATCAAGTAGGATCCTACTTTATTTTAATGGGCATAAGGCCTACATTGCATTCACCGGATCTTATAGACGGGGCACTCGTAGACATTGCGCGTGTCTTGCTTGTCCTGCGTCACGGCCTTGACGTAGAAGACGGAGACTATGGGGGAACAGCCTCATCACGCGTGACTGATCTCGTCCCATCAAGTAGGATCCTACTTTATTTTAATGGGGATAAGGGCTACATTGCACTCACCGGATCTTATAGACGGGGCACTCGTAGACGTTGCGCGTGTCTTGCTTGTCCTGCGTCACGGCCTTGACGTAGATGACGGGAAGTATGGGGAACAGTTCCATCATGCGCGACTCCACGATGCCGCCGCTGCCCGTGTCCCAGCGCGCGCCTTCCATGTACAGCCCGTGAATGTTGGCTCCTTCGCGGGGCGGGGCACTGATCGAGAAATAGATAATAGTCTGGCTAAACAAACTTAGTAACAAAAAAAAAGCACTAGACATTAGTTTTGGGTACGGTAAACTAGTTGAGTTAATTAAGTTTAAACATCATCATCATCATTTCAGCCTTTCTATCGCCCATTGCTGAGCATAAGCCTAAGGTCGTCTACCCATCGAGTTTAAATATTCTTCATATAAATCCTAAGAAAGCTATCCTTTTGGAAAAGGAAAGTATCACTTACTTGAAGTCCCCTCGATTCTTTTTAGTGACATCACAGTTGAGGCACATCTTGTCGAGCGGCCACTCGTTCTTGCGGGCGGTCTGCTGCATGATGGCGGTCAAGAACGACTGCGGGTTGAAGAAGCCAGCCAGCCACACTGCTGGAGGCAACTGTGCGAGGAATGGTATATAGTTATTAGTTAGTTAAGTATAGGTACATATTATAATTTCTGTAGAAAAATGGTCTTGACAGACAGACAGACAGGCGGACAACAAAGTGATCCTATAAGGAGTATAAGGGTTCCGTTTTTACCTTTCGAGGTACGGAACCCTAAAAACGAGTAGAATTTTAGCAGATATCGGGGTTCGTTTAAAGCAGGGGTCTCCTAATTACAGCCCGGATTCGGCCCGCACGAAATATCCATACAATCTATGTAGTCCGCGAAAACTAGTGGGAGCTCAGCCATTGCCCTCGGGTAAAAACGGGCAAAGCGTTCATCCTGGAGCTTATCACTCAAGAGCAAGAAAATCTCACTTCACACCCAGGAGCAGACGTAAAATTGTGTACGCACCACGGGCGGTAACAAAGAAGGCCTCAGATCGCTTGTTTATGGCCCTTACCTTCGGTTCGGGCCACAAATACTCGAGATCTAATCCGTTCTTTATTTTACCGCCCTAGGTACTACGTAATGTATTAATATCATCATCATAACTATTCTAAATGATCGAGTAATTATTTCTTTCTGATCGGGATTATCCGGACGGCACACTCGATTTTAACTTGACGAACGTTTGAATGTGCAATTTAGTTTCCAGTAAACCAGCATCTGGTCTAAGAATAGCACCTACATAAATTGCATCGCTAATAGGCTACTTTACAAATAAAATCAAATCAGCTACTCTTTAGGAACCGTCAAAACGATTTGTTATATGAAATTTATACGGGAGACTTGTTGTGACAGCACAATACTATATGATGAATCTTCTTTACAAAAGTTTCAACCATTATAAAACCATTTATATCGCAAAAACATGTATTTTTAAAATATTGATTTTATGAATACAACGAAACAATTAAATTTGTCTACTGGAAAGTACCCTATTAAGTAATACGAGTAATAAACGTACATTGAAATCCCCAGACCAGTTTTCGAGCTCCGAGAGTCGCAGGCAAAGGTCGGCGAACCAGGAGGCCAGGCCCAGCAAACTGGGGTAGGCCAGCTTGGTCCACTGGTCGGGCACGCGGTCTATGTAGAGCGCCTCCATCAGATTTTCCATGTCACTGCTAATTGTCAGTTCACCCTAGAATACGTACAAGAACATACTCTGAAAAGGCACTATAAAAGTTATCTGAACATAGTCATTTTCGGAAGTTAAGTTTTTTTTTCAAGTGTCTTTTTGATACAAGTTTGTATGAAGGGTGTTTTTTCAATAAATAGCCATATTGTAAAAGGTGATTACGTACGTCTTACTGAACAACTTTTACTATAGGACCAACCTCGAAATCCCAAAAAGATTTACTTCCACATACAAAACATCGACGTCTGATCGGCCGAAATGTATGAAATGAATCTAAAAAAAAATTGATTTTGGAGTTGGTACCATAGTAAAAGTGGTTTAGGAGGATGGCCTACCAAATCACCTCCCACAATAAGGCTAGTTATTAAAAAACCATCCCGTATAGCACGCATAGAATGCTCACTCCATACAAATGCGAACTCGAAAGCTTGACATTATGAAGGCTACACAAATAGGGACTGACGGAGGAGCGGGCAGAGGCGTGAATACCAAGGGTTATAATATAAACTTATAACGGGCGCCCTTAACACCCCTTGCCCGTTCCCCTTAGGATTCTCTGCTTTTTCGCTGAAAATTGTATTGCCGAATTTCACTTGCCAACCAACTTTTCGCAGAAGTTTCATTTAGCCAAATTTTATTTCCCAACTTTACATAATCCAACTTAACCTAACCCAACCTAGTAGGTAATTTTCATTTCCCAACTATGGGGTTGGGCAATGAAATGGTTGCGAAATAATTATTTGGTTGGCAAGTGAAAGTTGGCAATACAATTTTCGGCGAAAAGGCAGGATACCTCCCCTTAGTCATCTAACCTTCATAATGTCAAGCTTTTGAGCTAATAACCAGTTTTATGGAGTGATCACTAAGAAACTTATTTATCTATGGGTACCACAGCATTGTGTCAAAATCAAAGATACGAAGGTATAGTCGCCATCAGATATACCGGAGCGGCGAAGGTGGTCACAAATATCTGAACAACGACTCTATTGCCAAGCCGAATAAAGTGCATGTTCAAATATTTTTGAGTACCTTGGCAGCTCCGATATATTTGACGGCGACTGTACCTAAGTAAACTTGATCAACATTGAAAATTGAAAATAGCGTTGTAGGTAAAATTTTACTTTAAAACTTATTGGTAGGTACAATTCATGAAACCTATTATTCAGTTTATCCCCAAGACCTAAATCTACACCGAAATCTACGAAGAGTTGAAAACAAGACAGAACTCCTTCATACCTTAAGTCCGAGCTCACACTCTTTAAGAGACCTTCGTATTTCTCCCATGAGCCGGTTCATACGCTCGCACTCCTGCAACGCGACGATAGTGTACGGAGTCAACTCTTCCACTTTACCCATCAGCTCTTGGAGATTGAAGGGCTCGGGTACTCTGTCTAGGACATCTTCTATTATCATTTTCACCTGTTAATTGAGGAAAGGAATTTTTATTATGTATGTGTAGTTTTTCTAAGGCACTCTGTTGAATACGCCTGTCGGGACTGGTTACACCCACTTATATAGGCTGGTTCCACAATCTTCATGTATTAAGATTTAAAGCTCAGATATTATTTAAAAAAATGTTGTGGATAGCTTTAGTCACAGAGTTAGTAATGGATTAACCTTTTCCACGCCAAGGACGTATATATCGGCACCACAGGTCCAACGCCAAAGACCGATATATCGGTCACCGACCACAGAGCAAAATAGACCTACATGCACACATAAAGTTTAACTTCATATTTGACTTTTAGATGTTGTCGTGGCGTCTGAGTGGTAGGTTTTGCGTTTGACATGGCGTCGAAAAGGTTAAGAGCTGGCCACGTCACATATATAACACAATAATGAGAGCAATAAAACCGGTCTGGATAGATTAATGTACTACCTGTACTATCCCTATTGCTAGATCCGGGCATCTGGCAGCTTTTAATGGGTGGAGGTCAGAGTTACAGACTAGCAAAATCAAAATAGGTAAAAAATTCCCAAGTTATAGAGGACAGGGCCTATATTTTCACATTAAAACAAAGTTACACATTAGAAGTACACCAAAATTCAGCTCAATTAGACACCGGGAAGTGGCTAAAATTTAATTTACAAGATTTGATGCACATAAATAAATGAATAAACAAATAAATATACGGGGTCAAGCTAACTGTATAAAAACTAGGGAATGCAAACCGGTTATTTTTTGTATGAAAATAACCGGTTATTAACCGAAAAACCGGTTATTTTCATACAAAAAATAACCGGTTTGCATTCCCTAGTAAAAACGTGTACAGTGGAGAGATACATAGTGAAACCCCCTGCTTTAGTTCTGGTTGACTATCATTTGTTGATTACCAAAGCTTTTAATGGCATGGTAATTAAAAAGGCAAAGGGAGCTAATTCGTGATACATAAAGAATACAAACCGTTTCTTCTTTGGTGGCACCTCCGCCAGCCTGGGCTCCAGTGTCTCGCGGTTGCAGTTCAAATACGACCTAAAACCAATAGTTATATGCGCAACGAGAGAGGAAAGTTGGTTTTTCTTGCGAGTGTTGATTTTGAGTCCCGAGTAAGTGAAAGATTCTATTATTAAATCACAAGCGAACCGAGTGATTCTAAGTTAGAATCTTGAGCGTAGCGAGGAACTCAAAACCAACAGATGTAAAATAATTTTGCTTTCGTGTGACACATACAACTTTTCACCTCAGTATTGAGAACATATTAAAAAGGTTAAAAAAATTCAACATCAAGTAAAGTTAACCACATTTATTTTCATCTCAGCAGCTCGAACAAGCCTACTTCCCTGCGTAAAAACTTTCGTCACTTCCTAGAGTGACGAAAGTGTGACTTTCGTCACTGTTTTTTCGCAGGGAAGTAGGCTTGTTCGAGATGCTAAGGTGAAAATTACCATGTAAAACACAATACAATTAGATCACCCCGAGACACAAAATTCATTTAATTAGATTAGAAGCTTATCATTATGTTCATCTACGGCTTCTAAGTCAGACGCAAGAAAAACAATAAAATAATATATATATGATGGATTTCTGTCAGAAAAGTGAAATAAGCATACCTTGAATAATCGTTGTGAAACAGTTGTCAAATATCCAATCTCGGCATTAGGGTGCAGCCCGTATAGATAAGGTGTCTCATCCGGCAAATAGTCGTCAATATACTGATGATAGCCGACGTAGTCGGAGTTAGGAGGCGAAGTGAAACCTACAGCTAGAACACATTCGCCGTCCACCTGAAATGGTTTATACCTAATTTTAAAAATGTAACATACAATATAAAGCTAAATTTTACAAAGACACAACAATGTCGAGGGTCCTTTCATATCAAATATCGATAAAGATGTTGCATAAAATGTGGTAGAAAAGATTATACATGTTTTATAAGTAACTGGTATGCGTATGTAAGAAAAAATATGCCCACGCTATTTACTGCCGAGGCCGGAAAACTGCGATTAACGTCCAAGTAGATATAGATGGATGATACGAGGCCGGGAAGCAATAAAATAAAAAATGAAATAAAATATACTACTGTAGTTATTAAAGTAAAGAAAACATCGGCGACAAAAGTTGGTTGCCAATTGAAATTCGGACGAATATAGATCGACGAAAAATCAGACCATCGTCCTTACGCATTTGATATCTCCGTAAAAGTACTGCGGGCACTTCCACCACAGACAAACCTTTACATTTCCAGTATCTCTTTATGTACAGTCAGCATCATATAGTTAGTAGCAGTCTAAGTCGCCAAATACAACATGTTTTTTATGTGCTTTAACTTTAGCATAATAATATGGTAAGGTACGATTACGGAAACAAATTAGCATAAAGAGTAAAAAAAATTGTTATATCAGTTTTCATGCTATAATTGTTATATCAGTCACTGATCTAACTAGGGTAATATGATTAATTAAACCAAAAATTTAAAATTATGACATGTCAATGTAATTTCGAAGGAAGCACAAATTGAGAGTATCTCAGAGTACAAAAATGATTTAATGGAGGTTTACACAACCATAAAGATAAAATGAACTATAGATTATCTTGGAACTGGAGCTAATTAGGACACACTAAAGCAAATAAAAAAAAACACGCTGTATATCGTAACACACCCTTACCGCCTTAAAAATAAAGATTTGTGTAAGTACCGATATTAAATTATATCTACTGTGACCATTGTGGACAAAGTGGCAAGGGATAGGAGATACTGGAAGGAGCTGGAGGAGGCTTTTGCCAATAGGCACACTGAACTAAGACTTTATTTGATATAATTTTAAACAAAAAAGAACCGACTTCACTTAGGTTCCGCTATTCCAAGAGGAAGTGGCCGAGTTGCTGTAAAAAATAGTGAAATCACTATAGGTGTGCCTATAATAGTTGAAGAGTTCCCTCGATTTCTCCAGGATCCCATCATCAGACCCCGACTTGGTGACAATGGGACCATCTAGGGGTTATACCTGTACGATGAAAAAAAAATGGAAATCGGTTCACGATTCACGGAGATATCGAGTAACATACATACAAAAAAAAATAATAATAAAATAATTTAAAAAAATCTTTCGAATTGAGAACCTCCTCCTTTTTTGAAGTCGGTTAACAAAAACACATTTATTTTCAAAACAATACACAAAGTGTTTCCTGAAATACGAGCAATAAATTGAAACGTAAATTCTACTCTTCAAACAACAAAACTTTTGTTCAACAACTATTTAAAAATTGTGGGATGCTACCTGCGTAGACACACTACACTGGCACCGTCCCACCTCCAACGGACTAACGTAAAAGCGGGCGCAGCGGCGGAAAGCGCCGAAATTTCAAAACGTAACAAATATAAAAGTCTCGGTAGAGAGTACCATTTTGTACCTTTTGGAGTTGAAACTCTAGGTCCATGGGGTCCCAGCGCACACAAGTTTTTTGCAGAAATCGCAAAGCGTCTGGTTGATGTAACTGGTCACCGAAGAGCTGGCGGTTTCCTCGCACAGCGTATGTATCAGCATTGCGATACAACGAGGAAATGCCGCCAGCATCCTTGGTACAATGCCGCAAGGGCCTAGTTTAGATTCGAGCTAGTTATTAATTTAGTCTAGTATTTGTACTGTAGTACCTCTGTATATGTAGTTATGTAAATAAATGTTTTAATATTTAAAAAAAATAATAATTAAAAATATGTATTTGGTAGATTGCCTTTTTTTCATACAAACTAAATAGTATTTTCAATGTACGTCCAAATCCGTCTATTTGACATTGCTTGTCACACTACAGACATAATCAATTTCGGAATACATTGCGTGTACGGAAAAACTTTAAAGTGTCCTAAAAATCATAACGTAAGTTATTTTTAAAAGTCGCTGAACAAACGTTGTCCGGTTTGAGGAGCAGATCTACGTTTTAATTTATTGCTCCTATTACAGGAACACCCGGTACATGTTCAGGATAAAGGGCTATATAAATAAATAAATAATAAGTACCGATATATTAGAAAACTTGTTCATTCAAGATCTTACCAGCTCCGGCTGCATGTACTCCAGCAAGAAGGTGCGACACAGTCGTCTGTCCCAGTCGTCCGTGATGTGACCGCCATACATGATCTCTCCGAACAGATACCGCAGATCCTCCCAAGGCACGCGAGGGTTTGCCTCCAGGTAGTTGTATAATACGTAGACGCATATCGTGAGATCGCCGAAATTAAATGGATATGACCTATAAAAACGAAAAGGAAATATAAAGCTCGAATTTGTAGCTACTATTTGTTGTTAGAAAAAAAGTCTATTCCAGACTTCCCATTCCAACCCACTAAGGCGCTCCACACACCTGATCTGAATTCAGCAATTCAAAGACAAAAGCAGCCGGAAATGCAACCAAGCAATTTAAGCATTTTGTCTATGATACTGAATTCCGAACTGAATTCAGTGCAGGTGTGTGTAGTGCCTAAGCCAATCTAAAGCAGCATTGCACTACAACCTCTACATTCCTTAGGTAATTAGATCCTGCAACGCAACACGGAGAATTTTATTTACTAAAACAAGTAAAAAATAATAATACCCAGGACAAGTAAACGTTTACTAAAAACATAGAAACGTTTTTAAAAAAAAGTAATAGTTTACTAAAAACAAGTAAACTTTAGTAAAAACAAGGAAAGGGTTTGTTTTTAGTAAACGTTTACCTACTTGTCCTGGGAATTACAATTTTTCACTTGTTTCTAGTAAAAAAAAATCTCCGTGAACCCTTACAAAACCTTATTAATAAGCTAGGAAGACTGAAAAACTACCATTCTACATCAGCATACGGTACCTGTTCCAGCCTTGAGGACCGAATTTACGCCGCTCGGCGACCACAGCATGGAAATAGCATAAGGCAAATAAGACAGATTTAAACTCCGCCTCTTTACTGCACATTTCCAAAGTTTCTTGATTGAAGTTATCCAAAGACTGCAGAAGAAATATTCATTATTTTTACAACAGATACAAATAGTAGTTTATGTAACTGTTACGTAATAGGGGTCCTTAAAACACGAGTGTGGTTTTATGAAACGAACGAAGTGAGTTTCATAATAAGATCACACGAGTGTTTTAAGGCCTAATTACGTACAGTTGCATACACTGCTTTATCTACACACATACAGCCTTGGCCAGAAGTGTTGAACATAGGTGTTTTTTGTTTACAATTTTGATGTTAAGCATTATTTCCCTATCCTAACAATGTACGGTAACGGTAAATGTTATATTTTATTTATAAATATAGAATATTTCACTTAATAACACTTTCAAGGTACTTAAAAAATATGAAAACAGAAGGTACCAAAAATGAAAATTTAAGTCGGTGCGACATATTGCAAATATTCTATGCAGTTACTACTAACTTCAACAAAACATGCCTATTAGTTTAAATTAATTGACAAAATAACTTAAACAAAGATGGAAACGATGGACTAAACTTTCCAGTTTTGTATGAAAATCGCATTGGTGCTCAACACTTCTGGCCAAGGCTGTATTATTAACCCGAAATGATGATTGAATGACTGCAATTGCACGGATTGCACGCCATCGCCATGACCAACTCGATTGTGTCGGCGGTCGGGCGGCGCATTCCCGCACCCGGATTTTCATAATGATATCGAATTTTTGCTTATTATTTGATAATAATAACATCGTTACAGATTAGTACATTACTACAGAGGCTGGGAAGTAGGGGGTTGCCGGCTGAGTTATATAGACGGCCGAGCGTAGCGAGGCCGGATAGTTACGAGGCTGGCAACCCCTTTTCACGCCGAGGTATGTATAGTGCTTTTCTCAAACATGCAATGAAATAAATATAAAAAAATCAAAAAAAAAAAAATTTTTTTCTCAAAAAAAAAACAAAAAAAAATTCAAAAAGAAAAATTCAAAAAAAAGGAAAAAAAACAAAAACATTTTTTTTTTTAAACAAAAAAAAATTTTGCTAAAAAAATTTTTCAAAAAAAAAAAGGAAAAAAAAAATCAAAAAAAAAATTCAAAAAAAATATTTCCAAAAAAAAAAGGAAACTAATATGATGATTATTGTTTTTTTTTAATATGCATAAGTAGTGGCAGAATTTCAAATGAACCAAAAAGTAAATATCGCCTATAATTTTAATACAATAGATCAATGAGGTAAAATAAGGATTACAAACGTCACAACTTGTTGACAATATATAAAATCTAACCTTTAAATCTAAACAAATAGATCTTAAAAATTAAGCTTAACTCTAAATTTACCCTACCTTATCAATCAAATAAGTCGCCCCTCATCGCTCCATATGCAAATGTGCCCATTACGCTCGCCGCGTTGCCGCGTTGAACCGCAATAGACAGCCTCTGCACCAGGAACGAACCAGAACGTGGATCGAGGCCTCTCTCTCTCAACCGTCTCCCAAGCTGACCCAGAAAAAGTTTTGCCTCAGAGCACCAACACCCAGTGGTCTCCACCGCCAGTGGCACAAACAAATAGTTAACGAAAGCCGCATATTTCTCCCGTTTCCGAACTGCGGCCACCTCAGCCGCTGCCCCTGCAGCACGCATGGTCCGGCCAATATGCGAAGCAGCAAAAGTGCTGACACATGTGGCGTCCCACAAGAGGCTCTTACCCTTTTCCCACGGGATCAAAGTCAACCCGTCTGGCCTCTTGCCGTCTGAACGACTAAGGCCTGGAGGTTCGAGCACACATGGGATGCCTGCCGAGACTAACGCCCTCCGAACGATGTCGTTCAGGGCGTGGTGGCGCGGGAACCTCCCTGCACACCGACAACAACTCAAAGCGTGATGACCATTACTCTCCACCATTGAGCCGCAGATGCATACATGTGGTTCACAGACATCGCAGCCCAAGCGAAGAGCAACGGCCACCCGCACCGAGTCATTGTCGAGGAGAGTTCCCAAATGTGGGGAGGGGAGGGCATGAAGCCACGCTCCTGACTCTGGTTCTGACACCGCATTCAGCCTCGCCCTATCCACACCCACCGCCCTCTCCAAGAGGCCCCGAAAAACTCGCTTCACCCCTATTTCGTCCCAGAGCCGCTGACGATCGGGTTTTTCCGGTATTGGCGAACTCGGATTGAGAGCCTGCCAGGCCACCAAAGCATCAGAAGCGAAAGGAATGGATACCCTGCCACCATCCAACGACATTATTTGAGTGACAAGGTCCCCCACCCCTCCCACCGATGCCAAAAAGGCCGGCAGACTCACATCCCGCACGCACCGAATACCAAGACCACCGCTTCGTATAGGAAGGGATGCCTGGGCCCACTGATCTGTGCTAAGAGAAACATTCAGCAGATCCTCGATAGCTTCTTTTACCACTCTGTCAAAGGAATCGATAAGATCAGGAAATAGCCAGGCCGGAACGGTGCGCAAGAAGTAAGTGAGCCTGGGAACGGCAAAGCAGACACGTAGAAGTACAAAAGCAACATGCGCCGAAAGACCCTTCAACCTTTCGGCAGCCAATAGGAGGAGCTGTCTTCTGGCTTCAAAAGCAGCGGGAACATCTTCACGAAAAATGGGAGAACCCAGCAAAGAAAAATTTTGAGCTGACAACTCCTTAAGCCCGGGAAGCAGGGTACTAAAACCTGAGAAGGAGATACGGGAATCGGTGGAACAAGGATAGAACTCGCATTTACCCGGATTGACCTCCAATCCCAGGTCTCGAAAGCGTGGAAGAAGCACGAGCAGATCCCGCTCCACTTCTTCAGGCTTACCCCCAATGGTACCATCATCCAGGTACCAGATGTTCAGTGGGGATTGAAGCTCTGAAATCGCCTTATGTATGGCGAGACTAAAGACAAGAGGCCCGAGCGGATCCCCCTGCTGTGCGCCAACCTGGGAAAGAACAAGGGAACCATCATAGAACAGGTTTGACGGGGACGAGTATACCTGAAAAAGGAACGGATAGAGAGACGGTACCTTCTCCCTGACCTCCGATAACAAAACATCACGTTCTACAGAATTGAAGGCATTCTTGATGTCGAGTTTAAGAATAATGCTATCTGCGTTTCCCTGATCCACCGCAAAAGCACGAGTCGCATGTATCGCAGCTTCACAACCCAATCTTGTTCCAAATCCTAATTGGCAAGGCCGCAAGTAAGCCGCCATCTCCTCCCTTACTGCCCGGCACCCAAGTTTAGACGTCAAACGACGCAAAGTGCTGCCAATAGCAATAGGTCTTAACCCCCCATCCTTTTTCGACAAAGCACACAGGGATGCTCCGTAAATGAAAGGACAGACTACAGGATTCAGCTGTCCACTGAGTAAGAAATTGCACAACCTCGCTAGGCATTCCAGGAGGCGACGACCATTTTCACCCGCAGAGGCAGACACAAGCTCCTTCAAATGTGCTGGGCGGATACCGTCCACACCGGCTGCCGAGCCGTTATTAAACGAACCAAGTGCTTGAGCGACCTCTTCCGGAGTAACAACCAAAGCAACGAAAGATCTGTCAGGCTCCTGAGGAAATACTAAAGGCCGGGACGGAGCTGGATGCTTCGACTGCAATATGCTAAAAGTATCTGGACCAGACGGTGCCACTTTGTCCTCTGACATCAACACCCGCACTGCGCCCGTGAGATCACCCTCAAACACCTTAGATTCAATCGTCTTAAGAACCGAGGTCGCCCTCGGACCCGCCGTCCCAGCCACATCCTCGATAGCACAACTGACACAAGACGAGTCGATATTGCGCTTAACTTTGGAAGTTAAGCTACCCACGCCCACCGATTCGGGAACTTTCAAAGCGGAAAACGCGAACGACAATAACTCGAACCACTCAGCTGCACCATTGGAGTCAACACACTTTTCAATTATGTCACACAATTTGCCCGCTGCTAGATTCCGCGCCCCTTTTGGAATATGCCGTAACACACGAACGGACTGCTTTAAAGACGCCAGATCATCCAACCCTCGAACATTAGAACTGCCCGTGTGTATGTGCTGTGAAGCTGGCTGTACGGAGATACAAGGCGACGTTCGAGAGACACCCTTATGCATACGCCCTATGTGCACTTTAAGACCATGCGCCGTAAACGTTCGAGCCGAGTTAGGGCAATGGGGGCATAACGAAAGAGAAAGGGAGTCACTCATAGTTATAACGTAATTAAAAATTCTAACAGAATAAATAAAATAAACACAATCAATTATATCAATCAAGAAAAAACGCAATTAATACAATAATAGTCATAAAATCAAGGTCATGTCATAAATTAAACTTTCTCTAAATATCGTTACCAAAAGAAAACATTAATGTCAAAGGTCGCTAAATAAAATCTATTAAAAATTTAATAAACCGCAACTTATTTACACATCTGCATAGCACACTATACATAAAGAATATAATTTTAACTTTGCAATTGTAAAAAAAAAATATGTAAACACAACGCCTAATTTACACACTTACAATAAAAATATTTTATTAAAAATAAATCTAAGTCAGTACAAGACATTAAGAAAATATAATCATATAATTAAAACTCTCAAACAAAACCCTTTCCAAACACATGACATAGATGATTTGCCATACTATTAATAAGCATGTAGATTTCAGAGACAGAAAATTCAAAAAGACTAGACCTAAAAGTTATTACATTACATACAAGACACACACAAACACTACACAAAAAACTATAATAAAAAAAATAATAATAAAAAAAAAAATAATAAGAAGAAAAAAAAAATCTAAATTATAAACGTTCAATTAAACGCATTCTTCTTCTGATGTCACACTGCTCAAGTGGCTCCGCCTCCAAGAGATTGAAATGAAAGAAACAAAAAGTCGCACCGCTGCCGGCTCAAAGCAAGTATTAACTAGAGCCCGCATACGTGTACCCCCGTATGGGATAGATATATAGATGCCCATAATCACTTCTACAGCATAAAACAGAACAATTTACCAATCTTTTCCTTAGCCGACACAACTTTCTAGGAAAACTAACAGCTTTTCTCGTAGCAATCCATTGAGTTATAATATAATAGAGGCGCAGACACAAACAAGATTTTCCGAAAATATAGCACAAAAAATGTGTAACCGGCCAGTGCGAATTTTTTAACATCGTTAAGGTTGTATTACAAATTAAAAGAAATATATGATTAAATTTCACCTGTCATTCATCTGGCGTTCAAAAATCACATGGCACATAAGAGCAATGGAGTCGCTCTTGTATTAATTAATTTATTATTTATAATAAAAAAAATTATGAAACTTTTGTAATAAATATTGATAACTTCATAATTATACCTATTTCGCGTATTAGTTCGTTTTAATAGATTTGTATAGTGTGTATGTTATTATATTGCCTGTCATATTGTTGTTAAAAATATTATGAAATAATGAACTATTAAATTGCAATCGCTCCGATTTTCGTGCTTTTAACAACATTTGTAGATTTTTTGCGTACCGCTAGGACTATGTGTAGGCAAAGTGACAGCCCTCTAGAAGAACCCGTTAAAAATATGTTTACACTTTTGCACCTTACTCCTTTGTAATAAGACTAATGAGGTCCAAAAAACATATTTTTGATGTCGACTGTACAACCCCTAGCCTGTGAGCCTGCGACCATGAACCCGCGATGAAAAAGTAAGTGTAAGCAATAGAATCCCGCTTTCTACATACTGGCTAAAATCTAAGAATAAAGTTATCATGAATAAAAAAACTGGTGCCATTTAGGGCAGGCTACCAGGGTCGTGTTTTATAATGTTACAATTTACAACTTCGCTGCTTTTCCTATCTTTCTAACAAATCATACGTATGATTTGCTAGAAAGAGAGGCAAGCAGCGAAGTTGTAAATTGTAACTTTATAAAACACGACCAAGGTCTAACCCTTGCGGAGGGGTTACTTAAATTTCATTTTGAAACGAAGATAAAAGTAATCACTCTCCTTAATTTTATCACCATATTTTAATAACTTGTGGAACATATGTTAATAAAATTTACTAAATAAGTTTTAATTATTTTCATTCTTTCGTAATTAAAAAAAACAACAACTACTCCACTGGCCTTATTCCTCAATGCTGTCAGTTCGGTTTAAATTTACGAAACCTTTACTTCCTATCGCCATTTGTGCCTATAGTACGTTGACCTTCATGCTGTAGCATTTCAGCTTAATCCCTAGTCTTGCTTACACTGGTAATATTTTAACGAAACGTTTGTTAGTCCTTTGTAAATAGACTTTTCGGACCGATCGGGCTTCGCTCGGCTCGGGCTCGGCTCTCTTCGGGAAAATCGGTCGCGTTGCAACAGCTTTTACTGTGCCACATTTGGAGTGCTGATTTCTTATCTAGTATATATAAAATCATTGTAGCAATCACAGAAATTCTTGAAGAAATCGCGCATTATATCTGTTTGTTACCCTCCACTGCTAGAAGTAACGCGTGGAGGGTAATAGAAACTATGACAAGGACCAACGATAATAGCACCTCTCTGCCGTATCTATTGAAAGTGTAATAAGACCATCCCGTTCTATCTTGGTATTATTAGTTCCGTGTCAGATCTATGGATGGTATATCTATGGCTGCCGGGGATCGAACGCAGGACGAAGTATCACCGCGAAGCAAAAATCACTCCTCAAACCGCTACACCACACGGCACATACGTTAACTTAGCGAATGTTAGCTTCTGATAAGATGTGTTAATTTCCTTGCACGATGTTTGTTGGTGATTCAATTTAAATTCACCCTCGCTCGTACCAAAAAAAAAAGAACACCGAATCAAACACATAACCGCACAAAACCAATTTTATTTCCTGGTTTGCCGAGTGATTTCTTCACTTGCTAATAGTTGTACAAACACCTCCGTTTCCAAAGCCATGAAACTGGTGCATTGCACATTAATAGCTTTATTTACTTAGCACAAAACCACCTCGAAGACACTTCGTAATTATTTCACTTTAAAATCCCTTACGCGGAGCTCCAGGCCGAGATAACAATGTCACTTGTTTATTACAAACTGCTAAACAGTTTTATCCCTGTTGTTATTGAAATAATGTGCATTTTACAATTTTAACACAAAAATTATTCTGGACCCGATGTATACGTGCTGACGGCAGCGCCATCTATCGCCTATAATATATAACCTTAAATGGCTGAATGCCATGATCGTGAGCCACAAACATATGTGGAATTAAATTAAAAAAAAAATATTTCCCGGCTTCCGGCCGTCAATTTTATATGAAAATCGTTACCTGTTCTCTGGAGTTGATCCGCCCTAAACGTGATACTTTGAAGCCTATTATCACGCACATAACGAAGACATTTCATTGCATGTTTGAGAAAAACACATTTGTTCTAACTACTACTTTTTAAGAAGACGTTCGAAATTTGAACGTAATTAAGGTATCGGTTACCGATACTAAAATGTAAACATTAAGATGCAGCCACAGATACTCATATCTAAATATAGGGCATTTGCTCATCGATCCTGACCATAAAATAGACATATTAGGGTATGGGTGTAGATAAACATTTAAAGCGCATTCTGCCAAGTCATGTCTCCCCTCTAGGGAGCGCCGCGGACTAATGCGAAAGCTATCCAACGACGTTCCCCCTAAAGAGCGGACGACGCCGGTGGGTTTTTAGTGGGTAGGCCTCTCCCTTCCCTCCGACTAGCGGAGTAGTTATGGGAGGAGGAGAGGCCCACAAGCCCACATACCCCCCACTATGGGCCCTCCAGCCCGGCGCCAGGCCCGCGAGATGCGTAAAGCATTTTCACCCCAACAAAAAAAAGTCCTCTCCTTGTTATCTAATAACAACGAATGTTTAAGCAATAGTTTAACGTACCAAAGAATAAGATGCTATATATTACCTTGTGCAAGTTAGCCCACATGCCACTGGGAGGCTCGTTTGTTATCTTGATAGCGGATTCCAAGATACCTTGTGGAATGATGTGATACGCAGGATCGGCAGCGGGCTCAGCGCTCAGGAACACTCTGGATCGCAATTAACAAATAAATAATGATCACTCTTTAAATTACTTTTCAAATTGAGTGGCATACAAACCATACAAATGTATGTAAAGTGCTAAGTAATTACTCGGATTACTCCGCTCAATTATGATTTCTACCATACTGCAAGTTTTTATCAGGATATTAACAAACGTGCCCTTTATAACACAGATAGGTACGTTACTGGTATGGTATTTGCGCTGACATTTTCCCTTTGGCATAATTGGAAAAATTATGCAATGATGAGCCAAAAAGTGGAATATTTCTAAATCCGAAATTTATAATAAAAGTGTGTAAAAAGCCACCAGAATGTCATCCATGGTTGCCATTTTATCGCCTATAAAGTGCGAAATAGTGCGAAAGTGACGCATGACGTGATAGGTCACGTCATGCGTCACTTTCGCACTTAAATACTTGTTAGAACGTGACAGCCATGGTGACAGGCGATAAAAACCCGACCATATTAGGGTAGCAGACCTTGTTAGCTGTTCCATGAGCGTTGTTCTCAGTCATTGTCCAACTAATTATTTCTATTATATACCTACGTATATAAATGTCATATACAAAGGAAATTATTTCTAATTAAGTAATTACATACCTATAGTTATCTAATGGACTCTCGAAGCACTCTTCCATCTTCTTCTCCAGCGTCGCCAGCCATTTGGCCACCAAGTGGATGTTCTGTAGAATGACCCAATGACCACCGGCCGACGCAACGCCTAACGCTTCTTCTGCGACCACCTCCTGGCCTTGACCCAGAGATACGATATGGAAATTCTTTTTGTCAGTAGCCATGCCCAGTTTCCGCCCTAATTTTTCCAAGTCCTGTTTTACAAAGAAAAGTTTTAAGGCAGGTTAGGTCGACGACGATTAAGCGCTACTTGGATTAGGAAACGATAAAATAGTGGCAGACATTAAGGAGTAAAGTGGAGTTCAATGGCAGGCGTAATTGCCCAAAAGTGGGTCATTACAGTTACACACACATACAATAGAAGCGCACACAATGACTGACAGTGTGGGCAGGATACCCCATAATTTGTAGCTGATTGTATGAAGTTTATACCTTTAGCGGGTCGACTCCAGGCGACAAAATGAAGAACATAGCCGTTGTCGAGTTACTTTCCTCGAAGGATTTTTCTAAGGACGGTGTTCTCGCTTCAACGAACTTTGTTCCGAGATTCTCTTCACAAAAAGCGCTAAAAAATTCCATGATACATTATGGTGTTCTCACAATAATTAAGAGTCCGGTAACGATTTGAAAACGAAAATCGCTAATAATAACATTATACACATGAATTGCATTTGGTACGATAGCTTGAAGTCTTGTTATTGCAAAAAAGTACTTTAGGTCTATTTATATTAATATTTAATACCTTAAAACTCGATTCTTACAGAGCATGTTTAGTGAGGACGTTGATTCGTGTAATTTTGTCGTACGATTTTTAATTATTATTTGTTATGGACCCTAATATGTTTTATACTATCTGAATAAAGCATAAAATGAAGTTTATTTTTGTATTTTTATGTTTGTAAAATACTTTAGTATCTTTCCAAAAATATCACCTAAACTTCGGCAATTTTTAGCAAAATTGCTCTAGCAAAACACACTCTCTCTCAAAAAATATATATGAAAATGAAAAAAACTGTTACACTTATTCCTCAGGCGACTCATTTTCCAATGTATTTATATATTTTACATACTTATATAACTTAATTTAAATCAATAAAAACCTTACTCTTTTCACCTCTCCAAGCAAAAATCGCGAAACAGGTGTTAGATTAGGGTGAATTATTTATAAATAAAGCATAAAATTAAAAAATCGTTGTATTTATTCCATCCAAAAAGAAACGATCTTTCATAATATGTATACAAAATTATAGAAGTTATGTTAGTTACTGCAAAATCGCATCAAAAAGTTGAGCGAAATCGAAAAAAAACATTACCGGACTCTTAATGGCTATCCTTCAATTTATTTTATTTGCAAAGAACATACACAGGTGTTATGGGTACATATCAATGGGGTGTTATAGGTACTTTTGTACCTATTATAATGACAGTAGTGTATGGTCTACCACAATATGGCATGCAAAATCTTACAGAATAATCTAAAAACGAAATAAAATCAAAATGTCAAATTCTTAAAATATTCATCCAAATTGTAAAATGGTCGTGTCAATAAAAATAATAGTAGTTTTTTAGAAAATTCCTTAACATTATTACATTGACGTATGTCTTTATTTAGGAAATTATACATTTTAATTCCATTATATTCCAAACTTCGTCTAAAGTTTTCATACTTTTTCGTCTCTGGTAAGCCAATGTCAAACTTATGTCTTAATCTATGTAGTTGGTCTATTTTTGTGTTTACATGCAAAACGGGTCTCATTTTTATGAATGAAAATACACACCAAATATATATAAAGCGATATCACAGTTAGTATTCCATGTTTTACAAATAAAGGGCGGCAATGTGCAAGTGGCTCAGTTTTATCGACATGCCTGACAGCTTTCTTTTGTAATATTAAAATAGGCTGCATATGAACACGGTTACCCCAAACCTCAAGACCATATTTCAGTAAGCTTTCAAAGTAAGCAAAGTAAATTGTCTTAAGGGCAGACGAGCTAAGCATTTTTGATAGGTCGACAAAAGCGGTTTGGTCCAAACTACTTAAGTAAAAAAGGACTTTATAATACAACTTAAAGGAATCTCCCTTAGTTATTTAACATGACGTTCTATGTACTGATTTAAACTCACACGATTTTCACTGAGTATTTTGACAAAAACGGGAGTTGTTTTTACAATTAACGGGACGGGGAACGAAGGACAGAGGATTTCGTCTTCGTGGAATCCAGTGATCAGCAAATGTAAGCGTGGAAATACTTGCATTTCTAAACCATCGGATGTTGTGAGTGTTGTGTGTAGGCAAAGTGACAACCCTAGCGTAAATGTGAATAATCAAGACCAAGTCCGGGTAGTTCGGAAAACCCGCGCAGCTAGGAGATACATACATACATACATACGATCACGCCTATATCCCAAAAGGGGTAGGCCGAGATCACGGATTTCCATTTGCTACGATCAATGTAGCAAAAGGGCTCTCCGTGAGCCACTTCTCACCCCCGTGAAGAACGAGACGTGATGGATGGCGAACCGCATCGCTGTCATGCGGATGACCATTAATGAAATAAATCATCACAGCGTTCTCACGAGCAGTATAGTACTAGCGGTACGCCTTAAACATGCTGCAAATGGTGTTAAAAGCATGAAAATTGGAACGATTGATCTTTAGGCCAAATTAATCGATTTGGCCCGAAGCAGTAAAAAAAAAAAAAAAACAGAGTGCAGTTATGACGGCATCTTTTTTTTGTATGGAAAAAAAAAATATTTTGTTCTGAAACCTATCGTGTGTGGTATCAAATGAAAGGGCTTTTTGAGCCTATTCTAAAAATATATCATATCATTATATTTATGTCACTTGTTTCAAATGAAAATAAAAATAATTTTCAAAACATACCAAGTTTGGGCTCCTACAAATACGATACGGTTGAATATTTTTTTGTAAAACATACCTTAAATGATACCTGATATCCTCATTTCAAACCCCAAGAAAGCAATTATGAAAATAATTTCACTAAGTATTTTTTTTTAATTTTTCATTATTACGAATGTGGGATCTAATAATTCTCGGAGTAATGAAACTCTGTTTACACGTTCTTTTGATATAACGTGATAGGTGAGCTCGAGGAACCCGGGTTGCACATATCAGGATTTTTCTTACTTAAAGCGAATTAAGTTTATCCCATTTTTTGCGAACTTGAGGGTGGGTAAAGTAATATCGAGTTTTACCCAACATTGCTCAAGTCGATTTGCGCTTAAATAATGCGATTATAGTATTGAAACAAGAATTACAGCAAATCTCTAGGGTAATCCTATCATTCCCTTTAAATAGTTCAGCGATAAGTACGTAAACTTTTGTACAAATTAGGTGGGCAATGATAGGTACGCGTTTTTGATCTTTACGGTACAAGGTGCATACAAGCATTCCAAAGTACAAGGGTTGTCTCATTTGTCTTATTTTTTTTAATTTAGTCATGTTTTTATTTTTCAGGCATTAGTATGTATATTAAACAAAACATAATTAAATGAGTTATATTTCATTATTTATAATAGAAACAAATCATAACGAACCTATCTTAGTAATGTTTACAAATAAATCGGCAGACCAAAGAAAATTATGTATATATTGAATACTATGGTTTCACATTAACAATTACATTAAAAAAATAAAGAAACAGTTCCAAAACGTCATATATATATTTCAAAAACAATAATCACCTTTTTTTGTGCCGAGTGGTTAATACAAAAAGCCGATAGCCCTAAGATTTTTTTGTCTTGGGCAAAGTTGGCCATCACTAGTTGTTACATTACAACGTAACATTGCCCACATCAAGACTTCTTCATTCATTATCCTTTTGAAATCGAATTACGATATAAACAATCTAGAGTAATGGCAACTGTCACAATACTCTAAAATGAAAATGCTGAAGCAAAAAGGTATAGGGAAACAATTGCATAAGAAAAGCCTTTTAACTGTACATAGTTCCCGTACATTGTTAAGGACCATTCATCTTTTGTTTCTTTTCCTCATTGTATGGAATCTAAAAGAGCACCCTCTACAATAAGGTTTCACTGGCTTTCCCCATTGCCTTATCGAACGAGCGGAGCGTAAGCGAAGATCGTTCTTACAAACAACAACTGTCACCTGGCTACTGGGACGTCTCGGCATTTGGATGGCTTTTTGATTTAGATAGTTTGTCCGACGATAACTTTAGTAACGATTTCCCGATCTTTATGAAATTTGTTGGGGTTGTAGCAGAGACCAACAAAATTTGCGAGTTCGTATATGAGCTGGATTGAGACGGGGATTCTGAAATTAGAAGGCCTAAAAAGGTTTTGTAAAGGGGTCCTCTTACATTGGTCATCTTATTTGCTACTTTTACGAGCAAGTATCGTTGAGTTTGATATCAAACGAAAGGTATTGATTAACACTCTCGTCAAATCCTTATAAACTGCTTACTGTTTCATAACAATTAGCAACATAAAATTGATTTCAAAAATATTTTCAATTATGTTTTGATTTTGGTGTAAATATTGTGACAACTGACTTTTTTTTAAATTTATTATAGCTTTGGCTGCTAGGGCCATCAGCATACTGACATTAACACATTAGTTAGAGAGGGTTACCATAGACGCATAATGATGGTGACCTATATAGGTGGTCCACAGATGAGAACGACATGTCAAAGCAACAGAGTGAGAGGCATGTGAGAGGTGGATTTAAATTTAGATGAGACAAAAACTGTCAAATCTGAAGCGATTTCGTCGTGGTAAAATTTTGCGCATCAACCGCACAATTTAATATGGACGTTTAGTTTCACCGTTATGGTTAGTTGAGAAAAAAATACCCGATACCTATTTTTGGTATTTGTAGTAATTCTACTATTGCACATTTATGGCGAAACACAAGATTCGCGAGTTCACAGTTCGGGGCGAACTACTAGTTATATACAGGTATAAGTATAAGTATGGGTTTTACTCACCATGCTTTCCCATTTTGTGAGATTCACATCAATACTTGCCCGCACCAGAATACTATACTATGGGTTGGCTGGAAGAGATCCCTTTTTTATTTTTTATTTTACTGTTGTAATATTGTTAAACTTGTTCATGTGCAATAAAGTACATACATACATACATACTATAAAATTACGTAAATTAATGAATTTGTTCAAAATGTTGGGCAAAGTTTCGCCTGGGGGCAAAGTTGGAGGATATTACGGTACTCGTACTCGTATTGAGTAATACGACGCACTTTGTAAACATTAAAAATCAGAAAAAAATACTAAATGTAATTATTTTCAAAATTGCATTCTTGGGGTTAGATATGAGGATATTAGGTATCATTTGAGATATATTTTACAAAAAAAAATTGCTTGGTGTCGTATCTCGAGGAGCCCAAACTTGGTATGTTTTGAAAATGTTTTTTATGTTTATTTCAAACATGTGACTGAAATGTAATGATGTGACATATTTTTGGAATCAGCTCAGAAAGCCCTTTCATTTGATACCACACACAATAGGTTTCAGAACAAAAATTTTTTTTTTCCATACAAAAAAAAGATGACGTCATAACTGCACTATGTTTTTTTTTTTTTACTGCTACGGGCCGAATCGATTCATTTGGCCTAAAGATCGATCGGTCCGATTTTTATGCTTTTAACACCATTTGCAGCATTATACTGAATTTCGGCGTGTACCGCTAGCACTAGTAGGGATCAGACGTTTCCTTATCCCTTAGTCGCCTCTTACGACACCCGTGGTAAGAGACGGGGTGGCACTATTCTAAAGCTGGGGCCAGCTAGGAGATGCTGATATAATTCCTCGCCAGTCTGCCTGCGACCACGAGCGTTACGACACGCTCTAAACGTCAGCAAAATAATAAAAGTAAATGTACGCGATTAAGTTATGCGCCAAGTATTATTCGCCATAAATTATTTGAAATTTAAGTCCCGCTTTTGTCAAAGTTGGTGTTTCTTCAGTCACCTTCTTTTGTGAATTAAATGTGGCAGTAAAATTTCCTTTTTCCGTGGTCTCTCGCCAATGTATCTGCAGTTTTTTGGGAGTTCGCGCGCAAGTCGAATGTAATATGTTTTAGTTTTTCAAAGATATAAGTAGCCGTATCTTGTAAAATATTTGAGTTAAAGACTGTATCGTCTGTTATAAATACAACTTACCACTGGCACCAATAGCATAACTGATGTTGAAAAAATATTTTAATACGTGAAAATTACTTGACGTTTCTCACAGAACCGATAACAGTAATTTTTCCTTGCCCATATTGTTACAATAAAAAAATTGCGAGGTCTTACGCCACAAAAGTGAAAATCTATTGTGGACAAATGGTGTTCGGTTAAAGGTATTACTTACAGAAAGCTTGCTCAAATGGAAGGTGTTAGTGTAGGAGCCGTCCAAACTGCAATCCGTAAGTACGGTAACGAATATACCTTTAATGACCGACAACGACCAGGTCAAAAACCAGGTTCTTCGAACACAAAATTGGACCAAAAGATCGTAAAGCAGCATTTATCTCTAACAAAGAGTTGTCTGTGGGAGATATTGCGAAAAAATGGGTACGAGTATGGGGATGGTGCAACGTGCAAAGAAAAGAAACAATTTGAAGGCATTTAAAAAACAGAAACAGCCAAAACGAAGTGAAAAACAAATAGAATCTGTTAAGAAACGAGTCCAAAAGTTGTCCGACTTGGTTTTATTCTTTTACGTGTTTTTAAAGTGGTGCATTCCACTCAAACAATAGTTTGTTATTAAATCAAATACAAACTTTGAAAACATTGAAAAAATAATCAACCCAGTGGGACTCGAACCCTACATCGATACGCCTTGCCGGGGCTCGATCGCTTTACCAATTAAGCTATGGGTTCAGTTACTAAGTTGACGAAATTTTCAATGCCTTCAAACATCTTTTTGCATTTATTTACTTTCGGCTTTACATGCTTTTCGGCATTGAAAATTTCGTCAACTTAGTAACTGAACCCATAGCTTAATTGGTAAAGCGATCGAGCCCCGGCAAGGCGTATCGATGTAGGGTTCGAGTCCCACTGGGTTGATTATTTTTTCAATGTTTTCAAAGTTTGTATTCGACTTGGTTTTGTCTAAAAAAGGCACCTGTGTAATAATAGCCGACGAAACCTATGTGAAACTGGACTACAAGTCTTTACCAGGTCCCCAGTATTATACGGTGCGTGATGGAACAGAGGTTATACAACGTGAAAAATCTATTTGCTTTGAGAAATTCGGCAAGAAAGTTATGGTGTGGCAGGCAATTTGCGAGTGTGGAATGAAGTCGACTGCATTTTTCACTACCTCATCAATGAAAGCCGATATTTACATGAAGGAGTGCCTTCAGAAACGAGTATTGCCAATGATCAAAAAGCATAAGTCTGAAACTATATTTTGGCCCGACTTAGCGTCTTGCTATTACTCAGCTAAGGTGGTAAAATGGTGTAATGACAAAAATGTAATTTTTTTGACCAAAGAATTAAATCCGCCAAATTGTCCAGAACTTCGCCCGATTTAACACTTTTGAGCTATAATGAAGGCTAGATTACGGAAAACAGGCCGTACTGCCGACACAGACCAATAGCTTCGTTTGGATTGGAACAAGGTGGCTCGTACTTTTGACAAAGCTGTTGTCCGATCATTAATGGGCACTAATGAGACAAAGAGTCAGGAAACTAGCCAGAAATGAATAATTTGGGGTTTTCTGGCCATGTTTAGGTTTTCTGTATTATTTTGTTTTTAGTTTAGTATGATTGCAACAGGGCAATTGCCCCCCCCCCCCCCCTGACACGCAAGTTTTGCACACTATGGGGGACATACGGGCGGACCGCAAGATTTTTTGTGAAGGAAGTGCCCCCCCCTGAACAAAATCCTGGATCCAGGCCTGGCACAGCCTAACTATTCCCAGCAACATATCAAAAATCCAGAACTACATCACGCTTTGTGATTTTAGCCCGCACGGCTCCCAGCCCATCCCCAAGAGCCAGGGCCCGCGTCGCGCCGAACTGATTTGAAAATCGAATTTATTATCTCACAATTTTATTGTCTGGCAACAGGTGAGAAAAGTAGGGGATAAAGCAGTTTTAGTCACGGGCGCGCTTGAACCCCTCACTGCACTCAGGACTCGGTCTTAATTCACCTCACCCCTATCACAATCCCCATCCTGTCACTATTCCTACCCTGTAATGCTTTGCCAAAAAGTAATAATGCCGAAAGATTAATTATATCTTAAATAAATTGCCGAAAGTAGGATTTACTTACTTAGAAGCATACGACATCCGATCGGGTCGTAGAGCTCGCATAATACACAGACGCTGTATCGACGATTTGTTTTTCCACTCTCCGGGTAATTTGTCTCGTTCGGGAGCTTCGCCGTCTGTATACTTTTGCCATCTGTTAATGCAGCAGAATACGTGCTGATTATATTAAATATTTCGCCCCAAAATAAATGAATCTAGCTTTTGCCTGCGACTTCGTCTGCGTAGAATTAACATTCGCCATAAGGAATGCATAAAACGCGTTAGTGAAATCGAATAACAAATATTTATTTAGCGCATATGCTAATCTAAATCAACCGTAAGCAACTATTCCATACAACCTTCCACCCCTTTTTCTCTTTAAGGGATGATTTCTGGGATACTTACATAAATAATAATCAATATTTGGGGACAATCTTACACAAATCAGGCCAAATCACCCTAGTCCCAAACTAAGCAAAGCTTGTATTTTATCGGTAGTAGACGACGATATACATACTTTTATAGAAAAGCTATCCTATGTCCTTCCCCGGGACTCAAACTATCTTCATACCTCATTTCAACTTTCACGGTTTAAACGTGAAGAGGTGACAGACAGACAGACACTTTCGCATATATATAATATTAGTACAGGTAATAATAGTACTTATCTCTTATTGGATAATCATATATTGACAGTTTATACACCACGACGGTAGCAAACAAATCCACTACTCGCCTGATGGAAAGATGGACGGACTTTATGTTTATATATTTTAATAAATTAAATTCATATTAATCTGAATAAAATCTTCAGTCTAGTAATTTAAATAAAACGTTGACATACCTCTTTGAAGCGCCCTCTATATCCTTATCCAAGTTCTCGAATGCATCCATCTTAGACAAGGCCACGACGCCACCAAAAGAGCTATTAGAGAGCCACGTGTATGGAGAGTTTTCTGGCGCTACAGCATATTTCAATAAGAAATCCAATTCCCTAGGATCTACTTTTCCCTCATTTTGTAAGACCTAATCAATAACAAGAGATAAAAGGTAATGAAATGATGTCAATATTTAATTGAACAGAAATAGTCTAATCCCCTTATTCATAAACGGCCACCAAACTTAAGAGATCTAAGTATGATAATCGTTTGTCCCTTTTCCTCATATAGGTTGGACGGAAAGGGACAAACAATTATCAGAGGCCTCTTAACTTTAGTAGGCGTTTATGAATAAGACTTACCAGTAAATAGTTTTAAAATTAAAAGCTGAAAGGCGTTGAAAATTAAAACAAAATGTAGAAACCTTTTAACTGAGTATTGACCATATTGATCTCTTTTTTTCTCCGGACAGAGTTACTAAAAATTTAAGTATACAAGTTACAAGATAACGGTTTCGGTAACCCAGCAACCGAATAACACGCACGTACGGAAATAAAAATTTCCGTAAATAAATTATTTCTGTTATTATCGTTATATTTTGAATTAATCCAAGAATAAAGTTAGAGATAACATACACCTGATGCTATTTCTCCGCCGAGACCGCATCACAGCCCGCAGATCCTGCTAAGGAGCGCCGTTGCACGGTTAACTGACATGACAAGTTGTCAACATAAAATATAAATGTGATAAATATCAACATGCATATTAAAGTGAATTCCAGGAACACAATGCAATCCACAAGTGATTTCTAACGTTGTATTTATCACCACTCGGCGTGCGTGGCTTTGTGCATTGCCAAGGATTTATCCTCCTATTTCTCCTACTATTACAACGTTCTACAAGCTTCGGACGGCTGCTTTGGAAGTGCTCTTGTGAGATAACCTTTGAACTAACTCTGCCTACAATGTGGTACACCTATATTGACTTAAGTAATAGTGTTATCTAATAGCTATCGTAATTTATTCTTTTATAATAATTTATTTATTAAGTAGGTGTTTATAAGTTTTATAAGTTAGTATTGACCCAACCCGTTGCCTCAATCGTCCTCTAATGGATTGCTGTGTATGTAATAAAAGTTTTCAAACTACAAAAGGTCTGCACATACACCAATCACGCATCCATCACGTCCGCGTGTGCCCTGGCTCATCCATTCCCATTTCCCAGAACAACAACGGCTCATCAACATCTTTCCACCCTACAGTTCCACTACAAACCCTACTGGGCCAGCTAAAACATTCAAAACCATTAATAAAGCGCATACCGCGTGGCGCCCGGTCCACAGTGGCTGAAGCGCTGACCGCCGCTATAGAAAATTGTGTGCGAAAGAATGATTTGGACGCTTGGCAAAATTTATTGACATTCTCTTACAAAATTTTGCATGTGACTGAGGACGGCAATGAAAATATTTCGCTTACGAAAAAAATCAAAAATAATATCCTCGTGCCTAGCTTGACACCAACAACTAGATCATCTGGTCCCCAAAGTAACAATAAATATAATATATTTAGAAAGGTTGAAGAGAAGTTGCATGACGGCGATCTTAAAGGAGCCTCACGACTCCTCTTCTCCAGCGACACCCTTGCACCCCATACCCCAGAGACGGCGGCTGCTTTGCAAGCCAAACACCCCACAGGCCCTTCCACCCCGGCTCTTGTAGATCCCCCATCAGACCCCTCGGCCTGCCTGCACGTCACAGCTGGAGATGTTATGGTGGCACTCGCGTCCTTCCCAAAGGGATCGGCATCTGGCTTGGACGGCATTTCCCCGCAGCACCTGTTAGACCTCACTAGTCATAGCACAGGTGTGGCTGGTGAACATTTGTCTGCGAGCCTCACAAAACTAGTAAACCATATGCTACAAGGAGATGTCTGCCGAGACGTGACGCCGGTTCTTTATGGGGCCAATCTTATTGCCCTTACGAAGAAGGATGCGGGTGTACGCCCCATTGCCGTTGGATCAACCTTCCGACGTTTGGCTGCAAAAGTCTGTGTTCGGAATACACGTTCCAAACTCCAAAAACTGTTTGAACCTATACAGGTTGGGTTTGGTACCCGCGGAGGCTGCGAGGCGGCGGTCCATGCGGTACGTACCTTTGTACAGGCTGACGAGTGCGAGGTACTCTTAAAGATGGACGTTAAGAACGCTTTCAACTCTGTCAATAGGGACACCCTGCTGAACGAAATCAAAATTCATATCCCGGAAACATACAATTTTCTCCTCCAGTGCTATCACACTCCTTCAAAATTAATTCACAAAAATAATGAGATTCTTTCGGCCGTGGGTTGTCAGCAGGGAGATCCTCTTGGCCCTGCAATATTTAGTTTGGCGATTAATTCGATTATACATAAACTAAATTCAAAATTTAATATATGGTACCTTGATGATGGGACAATAGGTGGGGATTGTCAGACTGTCTTGGCAGATCTAGTCAAAATTAAAAACGAGTTCAGAGATATAGGCTTAGAATTAAATTTTACAAAATGCGAATTATACATCTCCGACAAGATAGATCAAGTAACCGTGTCACAAATTATTCAAAATTTTAACAATGTCGCCACGAATATCAAAATTTTATCTAAAGAGAACCTTTATCTGCTTGGTTCGCCTATATTTGATGAAGCCATTCCTCCTCTCCTTAATAATTCAATTTCTACATTCAATCATTATTCGGACCGTCTCGTCAAAATTAACAGTCACTGTGCTTTATTTATCTTAAAATTTTGTCTGCTTATACCAAAATTCACCTATCTATTACGCTGTTGTCCCATCTGGAAATTCCCCAATTTGATTCTCCCTATCGACCTGATCCTAAAATCGCAAATTGAGGCTATTCTGAATGTTCATTTTAACGAGCAGGCGTGGACCCAGGCTTGCTTACCGGTAAGGTTCGGCGGCTTGGGAACCCGAAACATTTCAAGCGTTGCTTTGCCGGCATTCTTGTCCTCTATCCATAGCACGTCTGATCTCACAGGCAATATCCTTAAAGCCTCGTCGGCTATAAACTGTGAGATCGCGTGCTTGGAAGGGGCCACGAATGCTTGGCTAGCTGTACCGGGTCGAAGTGTACCTTCCAAACCCAAGTACCAGAGAGCCTGGGACACCATAGCCTCCGCCGCCACTTTGAAGTCACTCGTGGGCTCATCGTCGGGCAAAAGCCTAGCAAGACTTTTAGCTGTTTCCAAACCGGAGGCAGGGCAGTGGCTTCTTGCCTACCCTTCGCCTAACACGGGTACTTTCATTGACCCAAGTACGCTCCGTATTGCCGTCGGTCTCCGTCTTGGGGTCGAAATCTGCGCGGACCACAGCTGTGTTTCCTGTGGGGCCCAGGTAGATCGGCTTGGCCACCACGGCCTATCTTGCTCTTCGGGCGCCGGCCGCTTTTCTCGCCACGCTTCTCTCAATGACATCCTCAGAAGGGCGCTCGTCAGTGCCAACGTCCCCGCAGCCCTGGAACCCCAGATCGTGCGGGACGATGGCAAGCGCCCTGACGGGATGTCATTGATTCCCTGGAAAATGGGCCGTGCGCTGGTGTGGGACGCCACGTGCGCCGATACATTAGCAGCGTCCTACATTTCAGCAACCGGCCGACATGCCGGGGCGGCTGCGGACGCCCGAGAGCGTTGCAAAATAAATAAATACAGCTGTCTCGGCGCCAACTACGAGTTCGTAGCGTTCGGCGTCGAGACACTTGGTCCATGGGGCAGGGGTGCACGCGGGCTCATGAAGGAACTCGGAAAACGACTGAGGGAGGCAACGGGAGACCCTCGCGCAGGCAGCTTTCTCGCGCAAAGACTCGCCATAGCGATTCAGCGCGGGAATGCTGCCTGCGTGATGGGCACCTTGCCGAAAGGTCAAGGTTTGGAGGGGCAGTTTTAGGTAAGTGTGTTTTATTTTTAATTAAGATTTAGTTTTAATAGTTTTATTTTATAAGTACTTAGTTATGTTTATATACCTTATCTTTATTGAATAAAGTTAATTATAACAGATAACGGTTTGGAAAAGTTGTTTAAGCATTTGAATACTAACCTGTAAAGTGATGATGAACAAAAAGACCAGTTTATCTCTCTCGAATAGGCCTCTGCTGGTGTAAACATACACAAAGAAGGTAATGTTATCGAGGAGGTTCCTAACTCTGCCCTCAAGCTCTTCCGCAGGTTCCGCTTTGGCCAAAGCATCCTTGAACACGACGCTATATGCTTTCAGAGAGAACTGATAGATAGGATTGATCTTGCACAAGTCGTTCAAAATGAAGTACAATATAGAAGCTCGCGTTGCTGCTCGCCTGGAAAGAACACAATTATGTATCAGTCAATAAAACAATTAAATCTGTTCCATATTGATAGGCAAGACTAAATGTGAAACATATATACCTATACTTTTCTCGAGCATCATCAATCTTAACCGTAGTAATTTTACCCTCCTCGACTTTTATTTCGATATCTGCAGCAGTTTTCTTCGTGGTCTCCAAATTGATCACCAAAGCAGAGTCACTGAGAATATCAGCCCCGGCGTTTGCCAGGCGCTTTAACAAATCATCTTCGAGGGTTTTGAGGGTGATTTTGAACTCGTTCTGCTGTTTGGTAAGGCCCGCACGCAACATTTCCAAGTCTGGTCTTTCAGCTTTCACTACTTCGCCTAATAGTTGTTCTTCGAGCCTATAAGAATTTATGACTTGTTTCAAACCGAAACGTATATTGTATAGAGTTTAATGCTTAATATTGTTTTGTACTAACCCATCTTTAGTAACGGTGAAATTGATGAGAGTGCACTGGGCTTGCATTTCTGGTTGGTAATGTGGATTGGCCAGTTTTGTTTGAATTATCAAGCGGAAACTTGGGGAATAATCTATTTCCCTGTCGCCGATCTGATAATTACAACAATAGAATCGTTTAATAGGTCAGGTCACAAACTCAGGCTAAAGCGCTGACAAACAAAATCAAATGCGTGGATTATTTATTTCAGCCGGATTAGTATTGACTTAAACAACTAACTATTTTACTGAATCATTAGGTAAGTAATTGTCGGGGGTCAATCGTGATTTTATTTATTCCCAACGTTGGGGAACCGGTTTCACTGGTCTTTCGCCGTATATTATTGGTAGTTGAAAGTAGCTGGGACGTCAGTCATCTGCAATACAGTTTTCGCGATCGACCACCGTATTATAACGTATTTTTAGTATAGTCAAAACGTCAAAGTGCCATAAATTAGTTTTACGCTCAACCTGCTAAGGCTGCTAAACCAATAAAAAGAGGCCGTCCATACCTTCAAGACTTTGCCTTTCCTAATTAGAACTCGTCCCAACAGCGGCTCTAGCACAGCGTCGACAGTTTCTCCTATATTCTCCAATAGGACTATTTCTCCGTTGCTAATAGCTCTTTCGATACGGTCAAGGTAGTTGCGCATTGTTAGACGAACCACTGTTAGATTGTCGCCATACTTTGATTTGATCCATTTTATGCCTTGCCTTGGACCAAAAAACGTCGTAATTAGTTAAATAAGTAGGTCATACGACAATACAGTCATAATTTTTAGACGCTAAAAACTTTCGATCGCTTTAGCCATTGGCAAAAACTAAAATATTATAAATTGATTAATCAAATTAAAAGTACTTTTTTCGTAAGATAGTCTTTAAAATAGTGCAATATAAACATCATAAATAAATAATAGGAATTAAGTAGTTACAGCTGAGGGTCGATCATGAGCGGCCAGCGCGCAGAGTTGGTGAGGATAGTGGCATTCTCCGTGCTCATCGTGTCGGTGGGCAACCCCTCGTTGTTCCACGTAGCCACCTGCGCGTCGTCCGTCAGCATAGACAAGGTATCCAAGTCTGGCGTAGTCTCGATTTTGGGCTGGATTTGCATAACCATGTTTTAAAAAAGGATAAAAGATATTTATTCTTCAATCTTATTTTTTTTTTAGTTGATTAATGAAAAGTATCCAAATTTAATTGGAATGTATAATGGCCACGACCCTCTTCGACTTGCAAATCGTAGAGAAATTAGACCTGCTAGATTAAGGTTATAAGCTGTTGATCGAATGTGACTTACATTAGTCTTTCCTAGATTAGGAACCCAGTCGTCATTCATCAGCAGTAGTCTATAGCGGCGCATGAAACAGCCCACGTAAGAAATGAACGCAGTCACCAAGAGAACGTCGCCGGGCAGCATCACTCCAGACTCCTTGAGATTTACCACCGTCTGCGACCATCTACAGGCGATAAGAGGATAAACAGAAGCTCAAGGAAATGTACTCGTGTAAGTACCAGCTAATTTTATAACTATAAGTTAAATATTCAATAGAAACTTAAACCGACAAATGTACATGAAATACAAAATAGTAAATAGTGACAGATAAAAAAATCTAGTACGTCAACCCCGATAACCCGTAATATGCCTCTGCCTTTGACTCTAAATAAACACGCAACAAATGACTCGGACGTATTTAAGAAAGCAAATACAGATGGGTACCTAATACTCTTCTAAGAATCTCACCTGATTTTCTCAGAAGCTAAACCATTTACCAGCCTATTGGCCAGATCAATCGTGGCATTCGTAGCATCAGCTTCAGCCTGGCATTTCATCTTTTCATTTACAGCGTCTTGGAAAGCTTTCATTAGCACTCCCAATTTTTCTTCTAATTCCTAAAAAGTAAATAAATGATATTATATAGGTAGGTATCGTTGCAAAAGTACCTAAAGGTTGCAGAACTAAATCGTCCCAAATACACAAGCTCGTACCTTAATTTGATCAGTTAAGAACGACAGTTTGTCTCTAGCCGCTTGTAACTCTGCGTTGGCAGCATTGAGAGCCCTTCGCTTGGGCTCGACTACCACGAACACATCGTAGAACTTGCAAATGTTGATGACCCAGGAACAGAGACCGGCTGCAGCCGCCGACTTAGTTGCGATAAGCGTAGGGTTAAACTCAGGATTCTTGATGTATGGCTGAACTGCCTGGCAAAATGAAAACAAACCACTATGAAAGATAACTGCTGTTTTTTTTGTCAGACTTTTCTTTATCAAAATGATTAAAGTCAATCAGCGTTATTTAAAGACTTGAACATACCTTAATGACATCTGGGTGTATGTTTTCTTTGTCGTAATACACTAGATCATTCAAAAACTGATCCACTTTTGCCATCATAATCTAAAATAAACAATCAGTTCATAAATGTAAAAATTTTAAAGGACCTTAGAATTTAGATTAGGCCCTTAGACGATATTTCCAAGTCGCGTCTTGCAAGTGATAGTATTTCGACTTCATTTGTAATGTATGGTTTCACAGTTTTTACCTTACAGGATTTCCACGATCGATCTTTAGGAATCTTCCCCTTTTTGGCAAATAACACCAACACGGCAGCTGTGACCGTGACCACGGCCTCAGGCGGAGACCCAAAAGCCTTCAACTCAGTCAAGTTGTTCTTGTTTAAGGTGTTCAAGGCCTCCTGGGCTGCGAGCAGAGCTGGCTCAGCCTTGGCCAAATCATCAGCACAAATCTTAGCCTTTATTGTGACGTCTTCTTCAATAACCTTTACTTTCTTTTCCTCTTCGGCAGCTGTTAGAAGATTGTTACGAATTAGTTACTCTGTATAAATAAGTTAATGGTTTTCATAGGTGCATCGAATTACAATTTCTAATATCAGGCGCTCAATTAATGCGAGAGGTCTTTATCATATCATATTATGACTTTGAGCATGTTAAATATTTGGTAGAGAAAAATAACATATAAATACCGAATGCTTTTTCCTTCGACACTTTCTCGCTTTCTGCCCCCACCACCTCAATAAGTTCTTCAGCGGCTCTATTTTTTACTTTCAATATTATTTCTTGTTCCGCTAACGTTACCTATGCAAATCGTAAAAATATTTTATAAAATTCCGATATATTAAACGTGGAGATGGAAAATTTTAAGCTACCTAAGGGTTATTCCAGCATTATAAATATTATAATGAATACTGCACATACTTGTCTTGCGGTCGTCTTACTCGTTAACTATTAATCATGGCATGGCAGTGGCTTTCGGGAACGTTAATAGCAGTTATTGTAGTTCAGATGATTCAGGATGACATCTAACCAGTGTTAATAACTTAGTTAACTACCAAATTGAGCAATGTTTTTTTTATACATTAGCAACCTTCTGCATTTAGATTTAAACATTGTCTTTTTTTCACCTTCAATACGGCGACATCGGCCGCACATGACGCCAGCTTCTCCAATCCATTCTCTAATCTAGTAATCATCATATGCAGGTTCTTGGTCTTCTCATTCAGAAGCTTACTGTACAACGCAATTTGCTCAAGGAAAGTTTTAGGCGTGGTGTAATTGTATCTCCGTTCGTTTTGGAAATAAACGGCAGACATTTGGTTTACGCTCTGGTGGACGTGAGACATGAAATCCGACACGGGCTTTACGTAATTAGCCTGTGAAGATTTAAATTAAATATAGTATGATATGCTAAAATTGTTCAAAGTAAGTAGGTACTGATTAACAACAATGACCTTGACATTAAAATTAACGGAAGATCGGGGTAATTGTATCCATTATGGTATGTATGGTGCAGAATGTGCTTATTTGAAGATTTAAATTTATATTATAGCATAGGCATGAAAAGCATTTAAAATATAAGTGAAGAAGCTTTTTGTATTTCATTTAACTAAATTGCATGACTACCGGTAAAGATTCGACTTCAGCGAGGAATCGCGTGGATACAGATTTCAAGGCTTCGGCTGGCCACTCGTGGAACCAGTTAATCGCTGTACAGTTGACGAGGGACGGGAATCTGCGCGCGCGAACTCGCAGCGTGGCGCCCACCGGCGAGAAACATAACACCACCTAGATTTAAGGAAAATTGAAACAAAATCATAATTCTAATCTTAGCAATAAGACACAAAGCAACCTTTATATAAGCGCCCTGAATTTCTCATCAGAAAAAATAGCAGCTCCTGATCTGCATCATGCACGGGATTTTATCAGAGCTTAGCGTCATCATGAACAGTTGATGTATATACATATATAGGGCTAAATGAATAAACGGGGTAACACCTTTAACATGGTTCGCACTCGGTTGATAAAGAATCTCCAGCAGTTTTCTTTCGTATCCATAACGCCGCTTGCTTTGGTCTGGAAGTAAAAGGGTATGGGGGTTAAAAAAATGATGTAAAACCAAACAGGTGTGTATAAAACGTTACACTTTCATTAAAATTATTACAAATTAGTGACAAGCTCAATATTCGACCCCAGACAAGTTCAGTCTGGCGGCTGTAACATGGCACTATACTAATAGACTTCTGAGGTAAGTAATTAACTAATTGCTCATTTTTATATCAATAGGAAATTTACCTCTGCTCGTACGCCGTTAATAAGATTATCAGTTTCGTCTTCAGCGAACAATTCTGGTATTTCTCCAGAAGCTAAAAGATCGTTTATTAGAACCAGGAACCTTTCTTCAGCGACCTGAGCATCAGTCATCAGGAAAACGTTTCCAATATTCTTTAATCCAGCCTTTATGTATAAAACCGCTACAATAAAAATCAACCGATCACTACAATCATAATTACTGTCTTGAAAAATGATTGATGGTATACATTATATATCATATTACACTTACCTAAATCTGCTTTTAAATCAACCGACGAATAGCCCTTTCGTAACTGTATTTGGAATACTTCTAGTGAAGATATAAATGAGGACAGTCTCGATAGAGACTGCTTTCCAGAGCCTCCCACGCCGACCAGGAGCGCATTACCTCTAGGAGCTTCAAGAATACGATTGATCCTAAACCATGAAACTTTATTTAGATATTTCTTCAGTTAATTCCTAAACAGGTGGCTAAGACTCTATAAATAGTCACAACTTCTACGAAGACGTCGTGTATCATCTTCTCGTCAAAATATACTTATTTAAGTGTCCGGTAACGATTTGAAAACGAAAATCGCTAATAATGACATTATGCACATAAATTGCATTTGGTAACATAGCTTGAAGTCTTGTTATTGCAAAAAAGTACTTTAGGTCGATATATATTAATGTTTAATACCTAAAAACTCGATTCTTACAGAGCTTGTTTAGTGAGGACGTTGTCTCATGCAATTTTGTCATATGATTTTTAATTATTATTTGTTATGAACCCTAATATGTTTTATATTATCTGAATAAAGCATGAAGCGAAGTTTATTTTTGTATTATTATATTTCTAAAATACTTTAACGTCTTCCTAAAAATATCACCTAAACTTCGGCAATTTTTAGCAAAATTACTCTAGCAAAACATACTCTCTCTTAAAAAATATATATGAAAATGAAAAAAAACTGTTACATTTATTCCTCAGGCGACTCATTTTTCAATGTATTTATATATTTTTCATCACACCTGCTCGTAAATGGTGTTATTTCATGCGGGTGTACTGAAGGACAAAGGCCTACTTTGATCCCGCGGGAGTTAGGAATTCTTATAACTCCACAGTGTGGAGTTATAGGTTTAGTTTTAAAAATGTTGACCCACTCGTACATTACTTCAGACTCAGGACATTTATATTCAGCCAGGGTTTTTTGTTATGTCACCCAAACTTGACTACAAGCAAATTTTAAAGTATATAAAACTAATACGGTATATTTCTTCATTATTTTTAATATTTAAAAGTATTTATCATTAATTTTGGTAAATATTGTTATAATAATTTTGCAAAATCTAGTTCGAAAACTATGTCGTAATAAAAAACGCACGGAATGTTTGTACCGCGTTGCTAAGCAACGGCGCAAGCAAAATGGCGATCGAATACCTATTTGAAACGTCACCGTATTTAAAAATTATTTCGCTTAAATTTTAGTTTTTTCCTCGCAAGTGTGATGAAAAACATTGTGTGTAACTCGGGGTGTAAGAATATTACAAACTCGAGTCTTTAAATCGCTCCGGCAAGCCGTCGCGATTTAACTAGACTCTCGTTAGTAATATTGCTCTTACCCCCCATGTTGCACAATGTACTATGGCGTACTTGTATAACTTAATTTTAATCAATAAAAACCTTACTCTTTTCACCTCTCCAAGCAAAAATCGCGAAACTGGTGTTAGATTAGGGTGAATTATTTATAATTGAAGCATAAAATTAAAAAATCGTTGTATTTATTCCATCCAAAAACAAATTTGTGACTTTCATAATATGTATACAAAATTATAGAGGTTATGTTAGTTACTGCAAAATAGCGTCATAAAGTTGAGCAAACTCGAAAAAAAAGTTTACCGGACTCTTAAAACATGAAGTCATATTGACAACTTCATAATTACATCTATTGCGTGTATTCGTTCGTTTTAATCGACTTTTATAGTATGTATTTGATTATATTGCTTTTATATGCTTGTAAACAAATATAATGAAATTATTAAGTATTTGCGAATTGGACACGAATTTTGTCTGCGAACACGTCTGAATAGCGCCATACATGCACGGATCGGTCCGCCGGACATATCCGCGGAACAAATCCGGCGGGCACATCTGTGCGTGTATCCCTAGCTAATAACAATAATATTTGAACTCTGTTCCGCTATACCTGCAAATATGGTACATAGCATCCTCAAAAAGCACCAAGTTCATAGTAGCCACTAAGTCGTTGTAACTGGCCAGAGATTCATCAAGCAGCTTTTTAATTTGAGTCCAGTCTTTAATCGGGAAGTATTTTGGGTCACCTATTCCTTCCGCGAAATGACAGAATATCAAGGGCTTGCCAAACACCACATTTTCATCAATTTCCTGTTAATTAATATCGAATTAATTATTCATTTAATCATGTTGGAATTCGAAATAAATATGTCAACGGTTACACATACTTCACAATTCTTTTTAATGATGTCACCAATTAGTTTGTGGAATGCGTCAATATCTACGGCATCTACAAATTTGTCGGAGTACACGCGGGTGGCCTCGTGGCTCCACAGCCTTACTAGATCCGAGTGTGTTTTTATGGCGTCTCCTGTCGTAAATAGAATCCCCTGTAAAATAAAATCATTTTCGTTTGAAATTGATATTATGAAACGTAATATAATAATAATCCAGAGAAAATATTCTTTAAAAGGAAGTGTAAGTATGGTATTAACGATAAAGTCAAAACAAGAGTGAAAAAACCGGCCAAGAGCATGTCGGGCCATGCTCTGTGTAGGGTTCTGTAGTTACCGGCCCATCACAATACACTCACCCAAAAGGTCGCTTTTTTTATGAAACTATTAGCAAACGAGCAGACAAGCCGCCTGATGGCAAGCGGTCAACGTCGCCCATGAACATAAGCAACATCAAGGGAGCCACTTATGCTTTGCCGACCTTTGAGAGCCCTGTACTCCCGCTTCATGAAGAACCCCATGTCAAAGCGCAATGGAAACACCTCGGGAGGCAGCTCATTCCACATTCCACACGTTCTAGGGAGAAACGAGCGAGACGCCCGTTTATTTTTGGTTATACTAAGCGTCTAGGAAGTGAGGTGAACATTGTTCCTTTGGCGTGGTTTTTTATACGATATTTTGCGGTACTTAGTTGTAACTCAAAAATGGCTCAATCGATTTTATTCCATTGAGAGTTTTAGATAGTAATTTTTTGGACCCAAGGTTCAAAAGTTAGATGAGGGGGGGGGGGGGGGGGGGGCGGCCTGTTTTAAACTTACGGAGCTATTATTTACGAAACTGTTAGTTTTATCCAAAAATTTTGTTTTAAAAGACCTCTATTCTTCTTAAAATACTAATTATGATATCCCACACGATAAGTGTTGGAGCGAAAAAAAATTCACCCCCCCTTTCATGTGTACGGGAGGTAAGTACCCTAATAAAAACATTTTTCTAGTTTTTACTTCACCACCACTTTGTAATTACCTAATGCATATACTCATATCAAATTTTAGCTTTCTAGTGCTAACGATCACGGAGCTAAGCCGCGGAGAGACAGACAGACATGGCGAAACTATAAGGGTTCCTAGTTGACTACGGAACCTTAAAAAGTGCTTTGGATTTAGTAAATTAGAATTTTCGACTGCACAAATTCACTTTCTCGGTCTTACTTAGTAAAATAACAAAGGAAGCAAGGTTCAACACACTTCAAGACATATTAACTATTTAAAACATACTGGTAGAGAGAAAATATCCCTCACTTACTATCCTATACTTCGTTTTTTTTGAGATTAGAAATTGAGTAAACATAGAAACAGAAGTTGCCAACCTGTTCTAACCTGTTATGTTTGAATGTTCAATTTAGACATACTGCAAGCACACCAACAAACGATTAGTATTGGCTGTGTGCATGAGTGTGGCGCCATCTCTTGAGCAGGGGGTGAAAGGGTTTTTTTTTCTTTTTTATTAATGGCATATACTCCTTGCTTATATGAAATGTCACTGGCTGTTTCACTATTTTGACAGTTGACCCTACGGGTCCTAACCTACCTATTAGATTTTCCTGCTAATAACGTTGAAAGAGGGGAAATCTACCTAAGCTTACTCCAGGTATAGAGCTTTATGCAACTAGCAGATTATAATCCATAACAACAATAAAAACACAATTTCGTTTTGATTATTATTATTATTTGTATGTCTTTGCCATATCTCGGGACCATGGGGTCCCGGACCTTTGGTAGGCCTGCGTGGGGCCGAAGCCAACAGCGCAGTCGCCCTTCAAGACAATTTAATCTAAAAGCAAGGGATACACGTGGCGGATACCATCCCCGAGCGTACAATATGATACATCCGGAGATGGTCCCCGCCAGGTGCAAAGACTATTGTAGTGCAGCACTTTTGTGCTGCGATGGGAACTAAGGTCATAGGCTATTGGTTTGAATGTTGGATAGACTGGATACTGGGTTATGGGAGGAGACTAGCGGGCACCTGCCGTGACAATCAGTCTCAAAATTGTATTATTATTATTATTGACATGACAATTGAAAAACTGGCAGTGACGCACGTACGTTCTAAATGGAAAACTATATGTTTCGAATCTCTTTTTCTCCAGGTTTTTTATTGTGCCACATTCACAAGAACATTACAATACAATGATATGAATAAATTATTTCGTGCAAATAACAATTATTATAATACTGTAAAATAATGAATATTATTCAATTTAACATTTTACAAATAAGTACGCATGGCTTTACTATAAATACAAATATATTAAAATATTTTTTAATGGCCGCGTAGGAACCCTGTACATCCTTCTTTCAATTTTTTTCTAATCTCAAAAAAACGAACTACAGTACTAGTAAAACCTTATTATATTTATTTCATTAAAAATGTTGATACCTGGAATATATTGGACAGATCTCTCAAGTTAAATATATAGTGAAATTTAATCGCTGTCGGCAAGAACGTCGAAGCCAATTTGCTGTGTAACGCGAGAGCTGCGTTCACTAGTGTCTCGGCGTAGCGACTCACGTTTGGCCCGAATTTGTTCAGAGGATTAACTAAGTGCTGCGATAGAATTTGCTTGTAGATATGGAAGCAGGCGTCGAGAGCTGGGAAACTAAAACACACTGTGGTTACTAAAAGCTGAGGCAGCCAAAATTTGCAGAACGTACATAATTTTATCGTTCAAAACTTACCTCACAGCAAAAGTACAGAAATGCCTTTGTAAGCGTGGATCGATAGAAAAGGAACCGGCGGTCGGATTCATGCACGACACAAACATGCAGTTTGAAATTTCCTTTAACGACAGTTTCTGTCGATCATACCTGTGAAAGTATTAATTATTCAATTGCCAATTACTAGGGCAATTATTCGATTGTCACAAACGGAATCATAATAAAAATTAAATTATGTAACTTAATGTACCTACCTACTTGGTTTGTCGCATTATAACTGCCGTCTGCGCTGAATAATGATAGTCAATGAAATCATGTTAACCTTTCCGACGCTAACGACTCATATATAGGTCATAAGATACCATAAGACACGTGAATGTCTCCCGAGTAATGGCGTTATAAAAATGGCTGCCGCTTCGTTGCGAAAAGTGCAAATTTCAGCCAAACTGCATTGCACCTATTTACACGTGTGGTATCAAACGAAAGATTAAATGTGCTATATTGTTGTAAGTTGTAATACACAACGAAGCGGCAGCCATTTTGATGACGTCTTTACCTACGTCCCCGTCTCTCGGCAGTTTTGGGGTCCTAGTGGACTTGCGGCCATCTTGTCGAGCAAGGTGGTTTGGTTTTGTGATTAACTTCTTATTTTTTGTTCATTTTCGTGATTCAGTGTGTAATATATAGCTTATTCTGCAGTGATTTAACGAACTAGTGTGCAACTAATGAAGAATCAATCTCAAAACAAGTGTAACCCCTGTTTGAATTAGATATCCGTTAGTCCACGTGCTTTTTGTAGGGAGTAGCTATCTCCTTATAAAAAGCCTAACCTCACCGTATAACGTCCAGCTCTTGGAGCGAAATTTTAACTAATTAACCGTACACTTGTCGTCTCTACTTCGACATTGGCAAAATTGTCCCAATATTGTGGACAGAATGCCATTTATTTTAAAAATTGAATTGAATTGGGGTCCTAGTGTCATGCGCAACAACATATTTATTAAAAGTTTGTAACCGTATGATATGAACTATCACTTAGGCCCTCTCCCATAAGAGAGAGGACTATATTGGCTTGGCGTATGAATGAGTGCATTGACATCTGTCATGGCGTTGAAAAGGTAAATTAATTGCTCTTTGATCTAGTAACCAAGACAAGGTGCTTGCTGCTGTACTTTTAGCAGCAGAAGTAACCAAGCGGGTGAGGTGTTAAAAATGAGCTTGACACGACTTTATTGTTAAGAGAAGAGAGCGTGTGAAGGCCATTTTATCACCTCATCCGTTAAGCTACTTCTGCTGCTGACTGTTTATATAAGGTGAAACACAAATGTTGGTGATCCGTTGTAATTATCTGAATGTAAGTCTATACTCTACCAGTGTTTGTAATCCATGTATTCTCTGATAAGAGTGTGGGGCTGCACCGTCCCGTATGTGTCCACCTCGGGCATATTCATATCGTCAACAAAGTATATCATGAATTTGCTTCCCGGTGGGCCGAAATTGCGCCCGGATTTCTTTTCTAACGGCTTTTCTAGCACTTTTTGTAACATTTCTATGAGACGCAATACATTATTAGAGTTAGTTTAAAATTTAATGAAGATTGATAAATATGCATGAAAATTGCTGACAAGTTAAAAAGTCATGTAAAACACAATTATAAATACCGATACCAGTGGTATCGGTATTTATAATTATTATCATTTCCTGCATTCAAGATTATTTTTGTCGAATTTATGCTTAAAGACGGTGGTATCATACCACCGTCTTTAAGCATAAATTCGACAAAAATAATCTTGAATGCAGGAAATGATACCCATTATCTAAGTAGAATATAATTTAGTTAACATTACAGCATTTTGTTTAGTGGTTTTCCACTCTTACCGGATGTTGTATAAAAATTCAGTGGTGCATTGGTAATAGCGTAGGAATCCGGCAGAGAGTTAAGTTTTGCGCCAACGCTCACAGTTTTACCGCTACCAGCGCTGCCCACGAGCATCACCGGTCTTTCGTTCGCTATCAACATGTCCATGAAAAATTTTATCCGAGTTGTTTCTGATGTTGATACCAAGCAAGACTAGAAATCAGAAGTAAAATCATGTTCACAAAAACATGTTTAGCGTATCCTCTAAAAATGTAGAGTATTTATAATATCTAACCTGTAAGGGAAGATCCGGGTCCAGCTCGAAAAGTTCCACTTTCTCCGCCCATGGTAAGAATTTTTTCGTTTCAGGGTCAATAAAGAAGCTAAAAACGTTTCCCGTAGACGGAAACTTGATCTGCTTAAACTCGTTACAGAACCATTTGCTGAACTCATTCCGCCAGTCCACCAGTTGGTCTTGGAAAAGACCAGAGCCGAAACCCCAAACCACACAAAACACGAAGTATATTTCATACCTGAAGGAATATTAATGTCAAATAATTTTTACAATTTATTTACGTTACAATTCAACAACGGTCCAAATAATTACTCACCATTCCTTGGGACAGTCTGAGGGTAACAAAGATTTCTTAAGGAAACACTCAAGCAAATAACATGTCAACTGAATTTGCTGTAACTCAGTTAAAGGTGTGATACGTTTATACTTCTTAGCAGTTTCCAGTAGTGAAGGAATGTACTTATCAAACATTATTGTCAGCATGGCTTTCTCTGACTCGTCATCACCTCTCATTTCAATCCACGAGGCCACAAAACTAAAATACAAATTGACCCACAACATTAATATTTACGTAAACTATTCTACAGAAAATACTATATAAACATTGTGTTAAGATTGGTAAGTAAGAAAAATATGGAATAGAAGGCACTATAAAGATCCAGCTTCAAGTAATGTGTGCAATGCAAATTATGTTTCGGAATTTTGGTCATGACCATGACATAGATACACTCACGGATTCCAGCCGAGATCCTGAGGGTTGATGTACAGAATGCCAGCTCTGGACACAGTGGCAGGCGTAGCTGTCCTCAATGTGGCGATCTCAAATAGTAAGCGCATAGTCTTATTTAAAGCTATACGTTCGTTACTCGCCAACGTCAATACCTGTCAAAACAAACGTTGACTAAGAAACCATACAGTAGTAAAATTATAGCTTGTATCGACTGGTGAGATTCTTGAGAAAATCTATGGCTATACGGGGTTACTTCCTCTAGTTAAAAAAATTGAACCTATACCTGCTATAATAATTGGTAATGTTAACCTTTTCAACGCCAAGAGCCTTTAAAGTGGTCGAGTACTGTCGTGCCTACCACGCCAACAACCACTAAAGAGGCTATGGCAGACGCTGTCAAAGCAATTTTACTGTTGACAGATAAGGTTTAAATTAGTTTCTCACTAGTTGAGATGTTGGCGTGTATGCCACATTTTGATGCGAGAGAGAAAGCGTTGAAAAGGTTAAAATGAAAACTCAAGTAACACTAGTGGTTCTGAGAACCGTAGACTTCGGAGAACATAAATAACGCGACAGCAAACTTTCCCCCCCTCCCCCTCATTTTCCCCCCAATCAAAAAAATTTCTCGACAATTTTTGGCAAATAAATCAAGGAACGTACATGCCAAGTTTCATCGAAATCGGATGAAAAATGCGACCTCTAGACCGACACTGACCAACCAGCCAACCAATACACACACATCAAAATGCCAAATCGTCGTACCAGTGAAAACGGAGACGTTCGTCCCCTCGCTACGCTCGGCTCCTCAGTCAATTACGCATGACGACATCTTTATTTCAAGTGCGTGACAGCTGTGTTGCTTCACCAGAGACACTATAATCTATAACACCTGCTAAAAACCTAAAAGAGATTCCTGAAAATAAGCCCTGTGGTGTTACCTTACCTTGTTATCATCCATCAACGTGTTTAAACTCTCAATCCACATAGGATCAATATCCCCATCCAGGACAATCCACTTGGGTCCATCGCCAGGCATGTTAGCCATATCCCTCATTATTGTTGAGAAAAGTCCATCCTTCCACTCTCTCGTAGCCGGGTTGATGATGCCGAACAACTCGTCATTAGTTACAGCTTTAGGGTCCAAATCGTTGTAGTATGGTTTCAATTTTAACATAGCATAACATCTATTCAGACATTGCCACACCATGGATTTGCCAGTGCCGGCAAAACCGTTGATGAAAACGGAATGCCGTACGGCGAAAAGTTCTACGAGTTGCACCATCTAGAATAAAATCCAAGATAAAAAGTTGTTTCCATGTCAGAAGTCAATGGGACAAAGTGGCTAAGGTGGAATAGGTGCCACCGTTAACATATGAAATTCCTACAATTAACAGGCCCATACTAGTAATAAAACGTGTCTCCCGAGCGTCGCCACCTAATCATTGCTATGGCGGCTGCTTGTCACAACTTGGTGCAACGGTAACGTAAAGCCATTTCCCGTAGCGTTGCCTAGACGCCGATGCTCATCATAAGACACTAGTGTGGGATGTCTTTTAATGGCGTAGACAATTTTGGATGGTATGTTAATAAAGCTGCACCTTCAAAATGAATCCCGCTTCTGGCTGAAGTTTCATATCTATAGCTGCTTCCACCAAATGCTTTTCGAAATCAAAGTCTCGTTTCCTGGGTACGTCAAGAGCCGGGAACAGATCTCCGATCAGGCCCATAAAAACAGGGGTGTCGTCGGTCACAATCTTGGGTACATTAAAATCTCGTAAGGCTCTCATGAGTACCTGGTCTTCTGGCCTTAGCCGGTCACCTCGCTAAAAAAATTAAAATCATATAAAACAACTAGTATCACACAAATACATGTATAGAAATCGCCAGAAACTGGCCACCGTTGAGTTACTAGTTTAAGGTTCAGGCCAGGCTTCAATAGCAGGCCAAGTTATACTAAAATGAATTCTGTTTGTAGGTGAATAGAGTTCATTTTTAGTATGAGGTAGCCAGTAACTGAACGGTAGCCAGTTACTGGCGATTTACCCTACCTACTAATAAACACAACAGAATACCTCTACATAACTGAATTTGTATTAAGGTATTTTGTAAAATGATAGTGCTTTCCTTCGTTAGACAATTCAAATGTCAATAAGAACAAATTTTGTTAAGTATGTACCTTCAGCGAACCAGCAACGACCAACACAGACTTGATGGCCCGCAAGCCCCAATCGTAGTGATCTTGCTTTGACAGCAGCTCTCGGCACAAAGTGTACAACGTGATGAATTTACGCGCCAACAATCGGGCATCTTGGAAACCTTCGGCTACCAACATGATTTCGCAGATCAGCTCGAAATCTGGTACAACCATGGCACAAGGCCTGTGCACAGATAATTAAGCTGTTAAAACACAAGTTTTACAAATTGACATATTTAGGGGTAGAGTGGCACAAGCTAGTTCGAACAATAAACTCACCTGAATAATGCCTTCAAATTTTCCGGCAACTCTGTTCTACCAGCGTAACCCGGATTCATTGTAATGAACATTCCTACAGTGGGGATGATAGAAATAAATTCGCCCATAAAGTCGAACTTCTTCTTCTTGAATTTGATCGCGTCGAGGACAGACTTCACTTGTACCGACACGACGGACAACACCTCGACTGAGATTCTGTTGAACTCGTCGAAACATCCCCACGCACCGGTTTGGCAAAGCCCTAAAAATATGCTTCAGTGAAAAAGGCCATCTAATCTTACCTAGTAGTAATGCTAGCTCATAAACCGGCCTTGCGCCCCAATGCTTTCGTACATCACATAATTTAATAATGATTCGCCAACTTAAACATATTTACAGAATTTCAGCTCAATCGTTCAAGTATTTTCTGAGCAAATTGACATTATGACAGACAAAGTTGCACCATTAGGGTTCCTTTTTTACCAAGAATCGGAGGGTAAAAATTACTTACTATCTGTATCTAGCAACATTTTTTGTTAAGGTAAGGATAACGGTCCTTATAGTCGCATAAAAACGCTATTCATATTATATTAACATATAGAAGGCTCACCTTTGTAAATGTTTCCGCAAGACTTGTAGTCCATTTGTTCGGAGCAATTGAACACGTACACCATTATTCCGAGGGCTCTTCCTAAATCCTTCGTGGTCTCCGTTTTTCCCGTCCCAGCTGGCCCTGCTGGTGCCCCTCCCATAATCAAATGGAGACTCTGCAATGCAACGTAAGGTAGACTATCTTTATATAATATATGTATATTTATAGACGGAGAGTTAGCCACGTCAGATATGACACAATAATGAGAGCAACGAAACCCCTCTAGTCAGTTTGCTATACTATGCTTATTAGATCTGGACATCTGGTAACTTTTAATGGATGGAGGTCAAAGTTAAAGACTAGCAAAATTTTTTAATTGGAAAATAGTACTACAAATATAGGTAAAAACTACCGAAGTTGTTAAAAGTTTAAAAATTGAAGGTTCCACCTATAATATAATAGAAATGGCTATAATCATTGACTGTTGAGCGTCATTTTATCTTCTCTTTGCAGATCTTCGCCTCAACGCAACCAACGTAACAGCAATCTAACTCGTATTCCTGTAGTGTACCTGTGTTAATGTGATGTAACATCTGTCTGTTAGCGGCGTGATAACAAGCCTAGGCGTATTACCCAGGTACTCGTAATCGTACAAAAACTGCGCGTCGCAAATGTTGGCGTAACAATTATTCACATTATGATCCCAGCGATGCCTGTAAATTTTAAACATTTTTTTAATCTTATAAAATAACACGGTTACACTCACGGCACTTTAGCACCGTGTTATTTTATAATGTTAATATGTCTCACGAAAGTATAAATTTAATGTTTTTTTTAATCGTTTTTAAAAACAAACGCTACTACCAACGAACAGAGAATTATTGCTAACCTCAGTTGACTCTGCCACTGAAAAGCACTAGACGTATCCACTTTGGCAACTATAAGTTTGGCGACCACATCTCGAGAATGCACATCGATAGTACAGATGGTCATGATCTTCTGTCGGTCGCCAACAGTTAAATCTCCAAGCAACAAGACGATCAAATTGTTTAACTGATTGATTTGTTTCTTTTGATAATCCTTGAGAGCATTTTCATAGCCTACAAAGAAGACAAAATTATTGAGACCTAATACTTCCTTCCGGTTATACCATAGCAACATTTGAATCTATCAATTAGCTGGCCTATAAATATTGAGGAATCGTAGCTGCTATATCGCTAGCCAAGAGTGCAAATAGTCAATGGTGCACTAGGTTCCGGAAGTCCTATGAGATTAATATTTTACACTGCTGGTCTTACGCGCTCGATTCTACTTTATCGTCATAGTGTACAAGATAGTAGGGTTTTGTCTCAGTACAAATGCGAAAAAAATTGTGCGCATCGAGAAAAAGTTGTGAATTTTTGACCATAGATAGAGTGAGCAAAGATGAATGTTTTTTTGTATTGGCGGTCTGTAAAATTTTTGGACCTTCACGTCAAAATCAGGGGTCCCGTGCAATATATTATTACTCTCTGGTTAAAACTGCTAGGGGTTGTTTGGTATCGTTTCCGTGTAAAACAGACATGCAGAATTCATTTCTGATATTAAAAATGTAAAATTTCGTATTAAAAAAAAAGTTGTGCCGCGAGGAAAAACACAATTTTATTTTTATTTTTTTAGAACGTCATATAACTAATATGTATCCTTTATTTCAAACAGGGACCCGCCCGGTATCCCCTTCGAGGGTTTTTAGCGGGGTTTTTCGTAAGGCTTTGCTAACCAAAGCCGTTGCTCCTTAAAACCCGTTCATTTGGGTTTTTAAGCGCTTTAAATAAGGCTAAGCACTATTACTTTACCACTACCCGATACGTTTTCGAAGCGCTATAAAAAGCCTTTGCGAAAGGGTATTTGAAGGGGTTTTTGTAAGGCTGCTGAATTTACACTATCATTCAAATAGTAATACGGGTACTCAGTTTACTAAAGGCTAACCGGTATATTTTTAAGCGCTTAAAATTATAGCGCTATTGAAGGGGTTTTTCAACGATTAAGCGACTTTTCTCCTTATTCTTAAGTAAATATGAGCAATATTTCGAAATCATGTATTTTATACGATAAGATGTTTAGTTACGTATTATGAGTAGGTATAATGAGGTTCGTCGCCGGCCTCTAAAGGGCAGATTTTGAATTTAGTTTCTACAGTTGCTGACTCGCTTGAAGAAAGACCTACGTAATTATTTCGTCGGCGGGCGTCGGTTGGCGTGAATATTACGTACACTCGTTATTGTTATTGCTGGTAACGGACGATAGTCAACTAAATGAATAATTTATTTTTTAACCGACTTCAAAAAAAAGGAGGTTCTCAGTTTGACCCGTATGTTTGTATGTATGTTAGTTCGCGATTATCTCGCGCTTGGCTGAACCGATTTTGATGCGGTTTTTACAAAGCAGTATTTATTACAATCTGGAGAAGGTTTAAGAATAGAAAAAGGGGTCGTTCATTTATTACGTAAGCCAATTTTTGATCCTCCTCTTATAAGTAGAAGTAAGGCCCGGTACCCCCCCCCCCCCCCACCCCCTTAATTGTTATACGTAATAAATGAATGGCACCGAAAAGGATACCCGTGACGTCGTCCGCACGGATCCTTTATTAAGCGATTATATTAGTTCAACTCGACCGATTTTTAACCGCATTAATAACTATAAGCAACAAATGAAGTCGGTTAGAAAAAGGGGTCGTCCATTTATTACGTACGTAAATTTTTGACACTTTAATTGACTTCAAAAAAAGGAGGTTCTCAGTTTGACCCGTATGTTTGTTGTATGTATGTATGTTTGTATGTATGTATGTTTCGCGATTATCTCTCGTTTGGCTGAACTGATTTTGATGAGGTTTTCAGAAAAGTAATTGTTACACTCTGGAGAAGGTTTTAGAATAGAAAAAGGGGTCATCCATTTATTACGTAAGCCAATTTTTGCCACTTTAGAGAAAAAGTCGTCCTCTTGTAAGTAGAAGTAGTGCATGGTCAACCCCCCCCCCCCCTCCCCCTAAATTGTCATACCTACGTAATAAATGAATTGGATCTAAAAGGACACCCGTGACGTCGTCAACATGGTTCCGTTATTAAGCGATATAGTAGTTCAACTCAACCGATTTTTAACCGGATTAATAACTATAAATAAAATAACACGGTTACACTCACGTCACTTTAGTCACTTCGCGCGACATGTAAATAAATGTGTGTCGTCGGCGACGCGAGGCGCAGCAGTGCGCCACGGGCCGGTTCAAGTAACACTCCTAGTGCTTGAAGATGGAGACCTAATAGGCTCTCCGAAACATGTCGCGCGAAGTGACTAAATTGACCTGAGTGTAACCGTGTTATTTTATAGTATGAGTATGTGTCACGAAAGTTTAAATTTAATAACTATAAATAAAGTTCATATTAGTTTGAACACTTTGAACAATCTTCCCTGTCTTCTCCTTTTTATTATTTTTCTTTCCCTTCTTCATTAGCCTTCTTCATCGTTGTCTTCTGCATCTTTTTCTTCATCATCTTCGTCTAATTCTTATTATTTTTGATCAACATCTTGATCTTCATCAACATTTTCATCTTTATAATTGTCTTCTTCTTTATCTTCCTCTTCTTAATTTCTCCATTATTATCTTCCTCTTCTTCAACTTAATAATCGTCTTTTCTGTCATCGTCTTCATTGATATCTTCTCCATCGTTACCTTCTTCATCTTCATTGTCATCATATTCTTCATCACCTTCGTCTTATTCTTGTTATTTGTCTTCTTCCTCATCATTATTATCTTCCTCTTGTTCAACTTCATTGTGGTCTTTTTCATCACCGTCTTCTACTTCTTTTTCATCTTCGCATTTTTCTTATTCTCCTTCATTGTCAATATTAGCATTATCTTCTACATTATCACCATGTTCGTCTTCTTTTTCATCATCATCATCATCATCATATCTTTCTTTATTATCTTTGTCGTCTTCTCCTTATTCGTCGTCGTTTTCATCATTGTATTCTTCTTCTTCACCATCATAATATAATCATTTTTATTATCTTATTGTTCTTCGTCTTCTTCTTAATCATCTTATTCTTCTTCGTCGTCTTCTTCAGATATAGCATAGAATCTTTCCCTTATGAGTATGTTGCCCTGTTATCAATGCGGGTCATGACATACAGTTTCTGAACTATTTTAATACGGTTTATGTACAGATAAACTAACGTATGCAGCTGTACGTAATTAGGACCCTTATTACGGAACAGTTATATAACTACTACATTATCCGCGATTATCTCGCGTTTGGCTGAATCAATTTTGATGCGGGTTCCATAAAGGTATTAGTTACATTCTGGAGAAGATTTAAGTATACGACCAGGTGGGTGACAATGGAACGCTGTTTTTTTAGTGGCCATAACTCCGAAACCAATGATTTTAGAGGTTTGCTATTAGGAGGTAAAAAGTAATTGAATAATGGGTATTTACTTAATTTTTGAAGTCGGTGCCAAACCACTTCTCTGTCACTTTGGACTGGGTCAATAGTGCAAAAACTTAACTAATGACTCTAATGAGTAAACTATATTTTTTATGCAAAGAATGGTGGCCACTTAAAATAAAAGTATTCCACTGTCGTCCACCTGACCCTAAACCAAAACCTCCAGCCAGATTGTAACAAATACACTCATACATACCTACTTACAAACATACTACATAAAATGTACTATTATATCCTTCTTAATAGTAACCTCAAAAATTATTGGTTTCGGAGTTATGGCCACTAAAAAAACAGCGTTCCATTGTCACCCACCTGGCCATACGGCCAAACTTAAACTTTCTACTTAAGGACTTAAACTTTCTCCAGAATGTAACTAATACCTTTATGGAACCCGCATCAAAATTGATTAAGCCAAACGCGAGATAATCGCGGATAATGCAGTAGTTATATAACTGTTCCGTAATAAGCGTCCTAATTACGTACAGCTGCATACGTTAGTTTATCTGTACACGTACTATAAACCGTATTAAAATAGTTCAGAAACTGTATGTCATGACCTGCATTGATAACAGGGCAACCACTAATATACTCATAAGCGAAAGATTCTATGCTATATCAGAAGAAGACGACGAAGAAGATTAAGATGATTAAGATGATGAAGATGAAGAAGACGAAGAACAATAAGATAATGAAAATGATGATGATGATGGTGACGAAGAAGAATACAATGATGAAGATGACGATGAATAAGAAAGAGAAGACGACAAATATAATAAAGAAAGATATGATGATGATGATGATGACGAAGAAGGTGAACATGGTGATAATGTAGAAGATGATGCTAATATTCATAATGAAGAATAATAAGAAAAATACGAAGATAAAGAAGAAGTAGAAGAAGACGGTGATGAAAAAGACCACGATGAAGTTGAACAAGAGGAAGATAATGATGATGAAGTTGAAGGAAAAGAAGAAGAATAAGACGAAGGCGATGAAGAAGAAGACAACGATGAAGAAAGCTAATAAGAAAATGATGATGAAGAAGGGAAAGAAAAAGTATAATAAGGTGAAGATGGTGAAGATTGTATAAACTAATATGAATTTTATTTTTAGATATTAATGCGGTTAATAATCGGTCGAGTTAAAATAATATATCGCTTAATAACGGAACCATGTGGACGACGTCACGGGTGTCCTTTTGGATGCCATTTATTTATTACGTAGGTATGACAATTTAGGGGGGGGGGAGAGATTGACCATGCACTACTTGTACTTACAAGAGGAGGACTTTTTCTCTTACGTAGGAGCGGAAGTGGGTCAAAAGTGGCAAAAATTGGATTACGTAATCAATGGACGACCCCTTTTTCTATTCTAAAACCTTCTCCAGAGTGTAACAAATACTTTTCTGAAAACCGCATCAAAATCAGTTCAGCCAAACGAGAGATAATCGCGAACAAACATACATAAAAAAAAACATACGGGTCAAACTGAGAACCTCCTTTTCTTGAAGTCGGTTAAAAAGTGGCAAAAATTGTTTTACGTAATAAATGGACGACCCCTTCTTCTAACCAACTTCATTTGTTGCTCATAGTTATTAATGCGGTGAAAAATCGGATCTGTGTCTGTGCGGACGACGTCACGGGTATCCTTTTCGGTGCCATTCATTTATTACGTTTAACAATTTAAGGGGGGGGGGGGTTGACCATGCCTTATCCCTACTTATATTGGGAGGATCTTTTTCTTACGAAGGGGCAGAAGGGAACAAAAAATGGCAAAAATTGGCTTACGTAATAAATGAACGACCCCTTTTGTATTCTAAAACCTTCTGCAAAGTGTATACTGTTCTGAAAACCGCATCAAAATCGTTTCAGACAACCGCGAGATAATCACGAACAAACATACATACAAACATACGGGTCGAACTGAGAACCTCCTTTTTTTTAAGTCGATTAAAAATCAAATCTAATACCATAGCAAACAAATCGAGTAAAGCGAGCGCCGAGCGGTCATTCACCCTAGTCTTCGCTCACACGGAGAGAGCGCTCTCCTAACCGGTAAAAGGATTTCGTTCTCTGCGAGCGTAACCTTTATTATGGGTTAGGCTCTTAAAATGTGGCTCTAACCGGTACGAAAAATTTACCGGTATACAAGCCCTGATTACTTTACTTGATAACACTGTCATACAAGGTGTAACAAATATACTGGTGATCCTTTTAAGGGCATAATTGGTATCTTATTCTAATTACGAAAAAGTAAGAAAAAAAATTTTGGTTTTGTATGGAGGGCTGGCCGGCTCGGACGACGTGTCCCATACAAAAAAAAATTTTTCGCGCCAAAAATTTTTTTCTGCTACTTTTTCTTACTCACAATATGATACCAAATATGCCCTTAAACGGATCACCAGTATTTTTGTTACACCCTGTATAATAGTATTTGCTCAAATTGATTAGATTCCTTTTTCATATTTAAAAAAAATATAGAAGTCAGACTGCAGTAATCAAATCGTATACAGTGTATTTCTATATTAATCAAATACAATACATTTATCATTACTGGTCGTAAATAATAATAATTAACGGCCAAAATCATTACATTAGTTGTAAATCAAATTTGTATTAAAATCAAATGAAGGGGTAAATTCAGCAGTCTTATAAAAACCCCTTCAAAAACCCTTTCGGAACGGCTTTTTTTAAGCGCTTCATAAATGCATCTGATAGTCGTTAGGTAACTGCTTAGCCGTATTAAAACCGCTTGTTTTAAGCGCTTAACTTGATTGGATTGGATAGGATAGGGTTACCCTTACGAGAGTAGCGGTATCCCGGTGACGGCGGTGACGGTAACCTCTTCATACGGCTAACCAAGCTAAACGGGGTACCATTTCGAAAGGTAAGCAAGTTGTTTGGGCTATTCAATGAACGGCTAAGCCGATCAACGGCTTTTTTCTGGGAAGGGGTGGTCGGGTCCCTGATTTCAAATAATAAAAAATATTATAAAGAAGCATATTTAATATAGATTATAGAAACATATACATTTTATACACCTTTAATTCAAAAACCTTCTGGTTTTTTTTTTACTTAAGTTGAGTAACGGAAAACAGACGTCGCGTCGTTTGAATTGTGACGGTTTATGTTAAAGTTAAGGAGAAAAAATATGTTTTTATTTATTGTATTTTTTTGTTTCTGCATTTTGTGCAACTATTATGAATAAAATTTACTAATAACAAGCAATACATGCATTTTAAGGTCAATACGCTACGGATGTTCACGTTCACATTGATTATCGATACTTACTATGGAGAAAACATATACACCACGAAGCAAACATTTTTTTTCGCGTAGTTTTTGTATATATAAGCCTAAAAATTGTATATATTTAGAAACTACATTAAATATGCTCCTTTATAATATTTTTTATTATTAGAAAAAAATATACATATATTAGTTATATGACGTTCTAAAAAAAAATAAAAAAATGTGTTTTTCCTCGCCACACAACTTTTTTTTTAATAAGAAATTTTACATTTTTAATATCACAAATGAATTCCGCGTGTCTGTTTTACACGGAAATGATACCACACAACCCCTAGCAGCCTTAACCATAGAGTAATAACGTATTTCACAGGACCCCTGATTTTGACGTGAAGGTCCAAAAATTTTACGGACCTCCAATACTAAAAAATATTTATCGTGGGCCATTCTATCCATGGTCAAAAATTCACAACTTTTTCTCGATGCGCACAATTTTTACAAATTCGAGCTCTGCTAAGAAGGTTGGGATGACATTTAACTTTTCCAAAACAGATTAATTAACCTTCTTCCAATTTCTCGAACGCTTGGTTTGTCTCAGTGGTCCACCAGATTTGGGTGCCTACAAGAGCCGGCTGCGCTGGCCAATCGAACACCCATTCGTCTCGAGGTTTGTCTTCATACGATTTAACTGCATGCTCAAAAATATCACGTAGAGTGTAACGCATACACTCCGTTACTCTGTTCAACCACAACTCCACCTATGAAAACCAGGTTCATGTAAAGTCAATGTAGGATAGATTTCCCGGACGCTGCTAGTGATAAGATGACACAATCCATAGATATTATTAATACATTGTTGTAGAGGCTGGAAAGTAAGCTATAGGTGGATCGAGTTAGTTCGAGGGCCGACCCGCCAGGGGAGGCCCTCGAAGATTCGAGTCCACCTATAGCGCTTTCGGCCGAGACATTACATAGTGCTTTTCACGACTACTGTGAGGAAATAAAATAAAAAATTAATTGGCATATACAAACACTTTAATAGATACTATTTATAGGTATATTGACGGTTCATATGCTTTTCACAAGCACGATAAAGTAAACGAGCATGTAACTTTCTACAAATAAATGCTTCTTTTCGCCATCCTTCCATAATATGAATTGTTACGATTCCTAAAGAGTATCTGATTTGACCACACAGGAATGTAGCCTATTCTTCTTACCTTTCCAGAACAATCACAACATGGGGCTTTAAAAGGTACGTGTTCTTCATTCTCCTTGGAAATCATCTCGAATGCATGCTTACTGGTTTTATTCGGAAATACCAATTTGGCCAGATTGTCGTATAATTTGGTAAGGTGCCGAGCAACGGCGGGTGGGTTATTGCCATTGGACAAAATATCTATAAAAAATATATAAAATGTCATGTGATTCAAGGATTATTAAACAATGCACACCTTAAGATATCACATACAGTTTTAAGCACAACTACCAACTTTGAATGAATAAATGACTCGTAAATTACAAATACATCGTTCATACGATACCCAGCAAATCTGCTGAAGAGACGAAGTAGAATCTAGGATACGCCAAGCGTTTTGTCTCCAAGTAGTCATTGAGTGCTTTCTCGCAGAGATTCAGTGCCTTCATTAACTCCTCCAATTTATCCAAAAGACCAGGTTTATTAGTAGCTTGTATTACGTTTGGTGTTTGACCAATGTCTTTTAAGAGCTCCTGTAAATAAACGATACAGGTAAAAGTTATTATAATGGTTTATTTTATAATAGTTATTTTATTTATTTATATGAGAGAGCGTCAAATAAACATCTGCACTGCAGCGCCATTCAAGTTTTTAGACTGTCCCGCATTATTAAATATATACTCTCTGATATTACTAACTTCTCAAACTTGGTCGTATTTATTATACCTACGTTAACTTGACATTTCAGTTATTTTAGTTTAAGTATCTATTATCCAATTAAACTACGTAGTCAAACTGATTTTGACCAATCACAACGCGGCAACTTTTCTTATTGGTGAAATGGCATGAAACACTTTTAAGGTTAACACAAAAAATATGCTTGCGTTTACTCGCCCTCATATTATACGTTAATGGATATATGAAACAAAGTGACAACGTGAATGACACCTTCATAAATTATGACAGTTGAAAATTGAAAGTTAAAATTTTGACGTAAGGCGGTTAAAAGTTTAATTATTTCCAATTCGCCATACTAGCCACCCGTAAAATGACTGTAGTATTAGTTTATTTATATGTTTTATCCCTTTATGGATGTTTTACAGCTTTCGGAAGGAAACCGGACCTAATCCCAAAAAAGCCTAGTTTTCCCTCTGGGTTGGATGGCAGTCGCTTTCGTAAAAACTAGTGTCTACGCCAATTCATGGGGTTAGGTTATCAAGCGGACCCCAAGCCAGAACAAACGCTAGGAAGAAGAAGTGGAAGAAAATGTTTTACAGCTGTCATGATTGCCTTAATTATTAGTTATTATTTGCCATAAATCTCTAGCTACGTTCTGAGCGTGCAACGAGGTTTAATTTGCTGCAACATGATGAGATAGAAAGAAATATTATAAATATGATCAAACGTGGCTATAAAATATAGGTAGTGAACTGGAGGAATGCCGACACTACTACTGAAATGAAAATGTAAAATTTCGAAAACTAATGAACGAAAAATTATGATGACACTGAGAAAGACGTATAATAAAAACCTTAAAAGTTTTGTCAACATTATCAAATCGCCGTGAGTCCTCTGGTAACTGTGCGCGAATATCGTCGGATCCAACAAAGATGCTCTCTAGATACTGCCACTTGCGTTGCACTTCAAACCAAAGGGCAATCACGGCATCCGCTGTACCGAGTTTTTTCGCCCAAGCCGTGACCTCGGTCTCGAAGTACCCAACAAACTTTGACGACAGCATGTTTTGTACTTGGTTCTGTAAAATTATCATTTTATTGATGATTACCATACTCCCATAAAGAAATACTTACATATAAAATACATAAAAATCGCTGCATGCGGCTGTTCTCACTTGTGTTTAGCCACTACGCCCCACATGTTTCGGAGAGCTTAGGTCTCCATCCTCAAGCACTAAGTGTGCTAGGCGAACCGATGGCGGTGCCGCGCTAACATGTTAATATGTCTCACGAAAGTTTAAATTCAATAAGTACTTAAATTATAATATTTAAGACAGTAATCTGACAGCTACTGCCAAACATAAGTCATGTTGTGTCCAATCATTCTGCATCATTTTGTACCTGGTTGTCTTCAAGAATTTCTACAAGCTCTTCACTAGCCCTAGGCAGCTTGATTCCTGTTCTGTCGTGAGGAACATAGTCGAACTCCAGTTGTGCCCACGTGATCTCCAGTTCTCTAATAAATTAAAAATATATTCTAGCTGCTCGCTTTAACATTTAATACATGTATACATCACGAGCAGGCTATTATTCTTACCTTAGTGTTTTCTCCATGGCTGCTTCTTTAACAGATTTATCCACGATTGTTTTTACCTCCTCTTCAAACTTGTGTAAATTAAGGGCTAGGAGATCTGCTAGAGTAGTTTCATCACCGAGAGAAAATTTTACCTGTCAGCAAACTTACAATAAATTTATTCATATTTTATTCAAAATAAAAGTAACAAACTCACAAACATAATAGCATATTAGTACTCACCTTAAAAATATGCAATTATGTATCAAAATAAAAACGCTAAATTCATGTACAGGTGATTATTTACAAATGTGTTATACTTAATTATCTACAGTATGAATTCTGATAATATTGCTACATGATCTGACACCTTCTGCTGTGAAGATCTTCTTCTTATAGACTTGAGTTCTATTCCGTGCCTTCGCATTTCTTCCATTGAATATACTTTATTTAACTTTCGAGGTTTGCTAAGTTCAGTATTTTCTTGCCACTTGCGCCTTCTAAAGTAATTTATTTGTAATTTATTTTCTCCGTCCTCCTCTTGTGTTATGTGTCTTTGATCATCTTCTATTACATCATTAGCCAAGTCTTCAAGGGATTGAAAATCGGCAATGATTTCGTCAAATGAAACATTACTTGACGCTTGTTTTAATGGGGGTGGTGATCGCACTGATGATAAAGCGTGCTTGGTATTGATGGTCGTGATATGTGTATGTATCGATTTCTACGCAAATGTAAAATAATGTGATGAAGTTATTAATTTCAATATGTAAAAATACGTGACACAATAAATAATATTCAATACCTTAGTGGCCATCATCAATTCAACCCAATGTCTATCCTTGATGGCTGGGTTTTGAAGATCTGTGACAGCACGCAAAGAAGTCATCAAGTTCTTTATTGTACCTTCAACTGCAAGGAATGGCTCCCTAAAAATTTCAGAACATAAATGTGTAATGGGAATTAAACACATCGATTCTGTGAATGGCAAATAATTGTAGCTCAAAACACATACCATGTTCTCATGTCCTTATCTAACTGCCTCAGATCTTTAGTGAATCGTTTGCATTCCTGGTCCATTCCATCAGCATCAATCTCTTTCCATGGAGACTTCTTCCAAAATTCGATAGTCCCCATAACCAAATTGTAATAATCCCACAATTGCTGAAAGGAAAAACGCAAGTTTCTGAAGTAATTTGTGGATGGGCCCTTGGCAAGTTGGCAGGTTACCTACCTATGCAATCGAGCAACTGGGTAATCCCCCAATACAGAGAGGTAATCTTGACAAGACAGACATTACAGAGTTACTTTCACATACATAATATTATATTAGTGTGGATCAGATTGTTGCGGTTAAATAGTGGTGAACGAGAACTGATAAAACATATCAACTTAACCGTGCCTTCAGCACAGAATAAGAAATAGTATTTCATACAGAATGGCCACTTGGCCACGCTACGCCCCGCCCCGATTGCTTATTTTAGTACTAGAGCCCACGACCAAAACCATGTGTCATAGCAATACGGCAAAAACCCTATAAAATCGTTAGATTATATGATTCTGAACCTGACTAGGTGTGTAGTAACGGTCGAAAGTGTAGCAACTGCGTGGGAGGCCATTTCTGCTGTGTCAAAAAAAAAAAGGCAGTCGGTATTATAGCAATACGTCTGATATTGAAAATGTACATAGATTTTATAATTGTATTACGAAAAAGTTTGTTTTCAGATATTTTGCGCGTAGCATATAGCCTGAGCGCATTATTGAAAATGTCAACAAATTTAGCCGACCTGTATCATAGCAATACGGATATATATTTTTTTTTAACTTTTCGTATTGCTGCCAGGCTTTACCAAAAACCTGTTTTCAGACACTTTAAGTGTAGCATATACTCCCAAAAACGAAAATAACGTTTCGGAGTCGCCTGGCCGACGCCTTAGCGCTTGTTACGCTCCTGCGGCGGGTACGGCTTTTCGCGTGTTACCTACGCTCCTGCCCCTTTCTTACTATTATACAGCTCACTCGGCAGCTGCTCCAAACGTTGGAACGACGCTCACTTAGTTCAGTGGCGTGAGGGTTTTGAAATAGGGCAAGCCGAAAGCATGGCCTAAAAATTTAAGGACGTAATCCCGTGACAAAAAGATTGTACCTAATCCCAATGTTGAGTAGCGTTTATCGTGTTTTTCAAGACAATTACCGACACATAAACCACTACGAGTTGTGATTTGATTGATTAATGATCAAACCCGACAAATGTGTGTGCACGAGACCGCGACATATACCTATGATGAAGTCACAGTTATGTCTTCGTGTTATTACGTCCCTATATTTTTCTGTTCCATGACCGAAAGATAAGTTTTCGCAGTAAATAAATAAATAAATAAATATTTGGGGACAATCTTACACAAATCAACCTAACCCCAAACTAAGCAAAGCTTGTACTATGGGTGCTAGGCGACGATATACATACTTAGATATATAAATACATACTTATATACCTAGAAAACATCCATAACTCAGGAACAAGTATTTGAGATGAGCCGTATTCGATTTACGCAATTTATTTACGATTCTCAAAACTCAATACGATTTTTTAATGATATCTGAGTATCGAAAAGCTGTCTGATAGAGAAGGTGCTACACTTAATTTGTCTGATATACATTTTTTGCACATGTGGACAACTTATTTTATCATGTCCAACAATTTTCAGACATATTGCTATGATACCGATCGGTAAAATTTGTTAACATTTTCAAAACGGTCTCAAAATTTAATGCGTTCACATTTTCGTCTGAAAATTGTTTTGTTCGCATCAAATAACCAAAATTTACTAATATAAAAGATTTTCAGACGTATTGCTATGAGACATTTTTTTTGTCTCATTTTTAATTTTTTTAAGTGATTTTACGGGTTTGCGCTACACCACTAACGTCTGAAGAATATGTTTCCGGTATCTCAGAAGTATCATTCAACTACAGTCTGCAAATCAGACATATTGCTATGATGCAGTTCGGTAAAATTCTTTGACAATTTTGAAAATTCGGTCAGATCAAACGCTACGCGGAAAATGTCTGATATTGGTATTTTCGAGTTCAGGATAATCGTATCTATCGATTTGATGCGGTTTTGGCCGTATTGCTATGAGACAAAAATTTTGGTCGTGGGCTCTCTAACTATTTACAAAAGCTATACTATTAGAATTCAGGCGCAAACTGGACTAGATTAGCTTTTGTTTCTGCAAATTAATTGAAAATATCTAGTCTATCTCAGTTACGAATGTCACTCAAATAGATTAGCTTTTTGCCGGCATATTTATAGAGATTATGTATCAACAATACCTAGTATAGTTGAGTTCAGGCGAAAGTTTACATTGTAGAAAACAAATCATGCATAAAGTACAAGTAGGTAGCAAATTTATTGGTTCTTCTAAAAAGTGGGTTAGGTTAGGTTAGAACTGTGACCGCAAACAGCTACTAAAAAGTGGGTTAGGTTAAACTTAACTACTCATTGGGTAATGTACTATCGATATTAATAAAAAAAAGATATTTATTTGCGGAGGAACATTAATTTGTGCTTAAAGTATAACAAATACAACACATAATTATTACAAAAAAAGTTATGCCTCATATAGGGGAACCACATAACGTAATTATAAACATCTTGACGCGTGATGCCTATCCTTTTTTTACGCAGACAAGTAAATTGTAACAACCCTAGTATTCGCTATGTGCGAAGTGCATGGTGGGGGTAACGAGAACGATCGCAGTGCTCAGTGTGATAAGAAATGAAACTGCAAATCCCCTGTCTGCTGTCAAAATAGTGAATCAGCCAGTTACATTTCATATAAGCAAGGAATACAACCTATTTATAAAAAAGGAAAAAAAGAGATTGACCACCTGCCCAAGAGATGGCGCCACAATCATGCACACAGCGAATAGGCCAAATTGAGCACTTGTGTTCTAAGTATACAAAATATCACTGTTCATGGGCCCTTCTTATTTAGGACGCGATTTCACTGGTGTAACAACATGCTAGCTGAGCTCGCCTATGTAGCCAGCTTGCCGAGCCTGAAGCACGCCAGCTTCAAACACTGGAGCCTCAGTGTTGCCATGCCAGCCTGCCAAGCCGAGTTAAGTCTTCGGAGCGTGCCATGCCTCCGACTTAACTGCCTGCCAAGCCACATGTCAAGATTGACCATAGAGCCCAGCACGGAAGTACAATTATACTCTATGGACTTTTCCCGCGCATTTGTTATGAAGACAAGTTTAAAAAGTTAGAGGTCAGACTCTTGTGTGAAAAATCAAACTGTGCCGGTCGCCATTTTTACTGATGTCGAATTATTGAAATAAAAGTGTAAAATGTATTTATTCTCGTGTTATTTGCCCTTTCTGTTACATTCAGAAGTGGGATAAACTCAAATATAAAGCGCAGTTAAACTATCCAGATCGCGCTGGCCTTCTATTACGGCCTCCAGTTTGGAGCCTTGGAAGCACGGATGCCGATGAAGAACGCAAAATGATTTACGCCGAAATCAAGTCTCAGCACCCTCTCGCGACTTGAAAGACAACTATAATGAAATTTGTTTCCTACTGTGAGATAAGAATTTAGAGAAACAAAGACTCTGCTTGTTAAATATAAATCATCGAGCTCTTGACCTTGACCCCAGCAATAAAGATTACAGTCAACCTGCAGATCCACGTAATTTAGTCGGACCAGACCATTGAAATTAAACGGATTGTATCGCATATTTTGAAATTTGAAGCTTGACAACGCTGTAGTCCCCGCAAAAGAAGAACGTAACAGCCTGAGAATGTTCGCGAAGCTATGGAGATAATGAAATACCTAAACTTTAACAGAGGACGGTTAATGTACTCTACGGCGTACAGCTTGGGACCCAGTACTTGATGAAGAAACAACTCATTACCGGATTGAAGCCATGCTGCTGGGCCAATTTGCTAATTGCTATAGTCCAACCCTAACCAGCTTTTTGACCAACAAAAGTGGAGGAGTCTAGGCAAACATACAGAGATTTATACAATAAAAACAAAACATGTTGTTATCCAAGTGGTTGTAATAAACAATTGTGACTCCATATTAAGATAGCAAGAAAACCTGGATGAATGTATAAGCAAATCTGAACGAACTCAACTCTTACAGTTACCCGATACCATGAAAGAACAGTATCCAGTCAAGATTAGCATCTGAAATTGTGGACAATGTTGAACGAGCTTATTGTCAACCTCTAAGTAATATTGCCCAATGCAATGAATCCCCGTGATTTGAAACTTATCATTCTGTCAATCTGTTTACAGTGGTCTACGTAAAGGGAAAGCATCAGTTACCTTTCAATTAAGAATTATCCTGCCACTGAAGCTAAAGAACAAAGAATTTTCAATTTAAACACTACTCCAAATAGCCAAAAGCTGTGACACATTGCCAAGTCTACATAACAGGTCAGTTATCCTCACAATCATTCATCTGCCAATACCTTGCCATACTTTGTCACACCTTGCCATGCCATGTCACATCTTACCATATCCTGCCACATCTTGCCGCACCTTGCTACATCTTGTCACCTTTGCCTAGCCACTAATTTTCTTGTTAGTGTTAAATTGTGATCTCGACACTAGCCTAATAAATTATTATGACCACAGTAGTAGTAGATAGAATTACTAAAACATGGCAATTAAATAATAATAACATTATGGGTTAACAGATTTATTGTTTCAGTATAGTCATTTATTTCTAAGATCTTGGTATTAACCAACTGACATTATGCAGCCTGTGTATAACAAAATTAATCAAAAATTGCTTATCAGTCTTATCATAGTTCTCAAGTAAAGACTAAGGTAGTTTTGTCTTTATTAAATAGAGGTTGTAGTTTGAGTAAACTTATTATAACTATTATGTAATAAGGAGGCAGGCAGTTGTGTTTGCAAGTATCCAGTGACCAAGACATGTTGTCTTTGATAAGTGATGTATAGGTACTTGTCTAACTTATTTTTCTACTGGCTGAAATTTTGAGCACATCCACATCCTCTGGGAGTTTGTTCCTAGTTCTTACTACTTGGTTGCTTCAGGAAGTTTCTGAATGGGCTATATGAGCTGTTGTGGTAAGTTTCTACTTTCCATTAGTAACCAGTCGGCTAGTGTTGTTCAAGTGATTGCATATCTTGTGGAAATTCTTGAGGCCATAATGCCCATATTGTTTTGTATGTTTCTATTAGGCGCCCATGTTCTCTGTGTTGCTTCAAAGTAGCTTCAATTCCTGCAGTATCTTTTCTTATTAAGATATAGTTTGAAGATGCTGTAATAGTTTGGTTTAACACTGTTGGTCCTTCTTCTTGGTTGGTCTTCTTAGTATTAAACTAGTGTTGTTGTTCCTTTATGTTGACGGTCTCTATGTGATGGATGCCAAGAAGGCAGCGGTGTCGAAAGCCCTGACCCTTACAGCCTTCAGGTCAAGTTCCGAGTAGAAGTACAGGCATGTGAACCTGCCAGTACGTGCACCGTTGTTTACATTACTGTGTAACAAACTGATCGGGTAGAGTAGTTCCCATGCAACTATGTTCTGCCTGCAGCAACCAACCTGGGACCTGAGCCTATTCAGCGCCTTGCGAATGGGCCATGATTCCTTGTAGCCGGGCGGTAGCTGTTCCGAGACTGGTATATATGTGTCTGGCAGTGGAAACTGGCTCTGCCAGTGTTGTTCTTGAATCCGTTTCACATGGCTTGTTTGTATCCACATAGCCTCAGATGGCAAACAGTACATGACTTGAGATGTTTGTTGCTGTACTTCTATATCTATAGTACATAGTGCATGAGGTATCTCTGCACCTGCAGTAACTTTGTTTGAAGAAAGGAAACCAAAACTTAGAAACGTCAAATGAAACGTCTTGTTTTACGTTTGGGCTCAGCGTTTTGTTACTTTGTTGTGCCTTTAATCCCTTGGAAGTTTATTTAAATAAGCCATTTAAAAAATATATATATCTTAGTAAACTGGTCATATGAATGAGTCTTTAACAATGGGTTAAGTTAGTACGTCCAATTTTGTGCTAGAAATATCTACGGTTCCAGGCCATGCTGTCTCAAGTTTTGCATTGCTAGCAGCAACGTTCCGTTCACTAATTTCTAGGCATAGATATACCACCCATAGATCTGACACGGATCTAATAATACCAAGATAGAACGGGATGGTCTTATTACACTTTCAATAGATACGGCAGAGAGGTGCTATTATCGTTGGTCCTTGTCATAGTTTCTATTACCCTCCACGCGTTACTTCTAGCAGTGGAGGGTAACAAACAGATATAATGCGCGATTTCTTCAAGAATTTCTGTGATTGCTACGAGAAAAGCTGTTAGTTTTCCTAGAAAGTTGTGTCGGCTAAGGAAAAGATTGGTAAATTGTTCTGTTTTATGCTGTAGAAGTGATTATGGGCATCTATATATCTATCCCATACGGGGGTACACGTGTGCGGGCTCTAGTTAATGCTTGCTTTGAGTTTCTAGGCATGTCAATGGTTTATGATATACGTCACTTGCTTGACAGTTCATGACATTTACGGTTATAGGTTATATTGTTTGTAAGTTTGTTGACTTTGTTGAATTGAAGGCTTGTTAATTAAATGGACCATATTTGGAGTGCTTTAATAATTAAATCTTAAGCAAGAATGATCTTGACGCTGGTAGTTGTGTACAGGCAGAGCAAAACAATGATTAAAGCACACATTAAACGCAGTTTCACATGTTAAGAATAAGGTATGTATTCCAGCTATGAATTTCAATAGACATGCAAGTTCTTTTTATCCTAAATAAGAGTGCCACTGCTGATATAGATCTTGGACGCCGCTGAACACTTCGTAACCTCTTCTAAATCAGTGACTACTGTTTATCTTTGTGTCATTGTACCTAGGCCGTTTTGTAATTATTTAATCTTAATCAGTGTCCTGTAGTAAGTTGTTAAATTGTCTGGCAACAAGAATTTATTTATCCTTTATTGTACTAGTGAAAGTAGACATGGCTTGGCCAGGATTATGCCTGGTAAATATTTATTTAAATCTGTTTTGTTGGTGCCCTTATGAATATTTATTTTTTAAAATTCTCTGGATTCTTGTACTTCTATCCCCGATAAAAATCTTATGCTAAAATGCCAGGTTGTACTTTGCTGTCTGTCTTTGATTGGTTTCATTAATTGGTGTAGGTTAGGTAATATACCCTGTACTCTGTACTTACAATGCACTGGTAGATAAGTCTTCCTAGCTTGATAGTCTAACTTTGGTGAGAATGGTCATACAAAAAATAGATGAATGTTTCAGACCTAAGTATCCATGGTCATATTACAAAAATTGGAAACCTTTGTGAGAACAAAGCCTAAAGTTCAGATCATTAAATTGAGGCTAACTAGTTGAACTATGAACTGTTTATTAAGCATTGTTATTGTTCCCATTGCGGGAGCAATTGTTGCAGGATGGCCGACTGTAACAACATGCTAGCTGAGCTCGCCTATGTAGCCAGCTTGCCGAGCCTGAAGCACGCCAGCTTCAAACACTGGAGCCTCAGTGTTGCCATGCCAGCCTGCCAAGCCGAGTTAAGTCTTCGGAGCGTGCCATGCCTCCGACTTAACTGCCTGCCAAGCCACATGTCAAGATTGACCATAGAGCCCAGCACGGAAGTACAATTATACTCTATGGACTTTTCCCGCGCATTTGTTATGAAGACAAGTTTAAAAAGTTAGAGGTCAGACTCTTGTGTGAAAAATCAAACTGTGCCGGTCGCCATTTTTACTGATGTCGAATTATTGAAATAAAAGTGTAAAATGTATTTATTCTCGTGTTATTTGCCCTTTCTGTTACACTGGTAACAAATTTCTACGCCTGTGCAGTTTCTTGAATTTCGGTGGGCGCCAGCGTATTAATAACATTTTCTACACTTATTGAACTCATTTTTACTGCATAAATACAACTTTCTTGTTTTTCAGTCAAACATTATCCAATTCAATATGTATTTTTTTCTACTCCTGCATTCTAATTTGCCAATAAAATGACTGACATGTAAATTCAAAGCATATACTTTATGAACGTTGTCATAATATGACTCAAAAGTCGACTCTTAGGGATATAATGGGTCTGTTGGGCCCCGCACCGGCGCCGCCCGCCGCTGTAGACGAGGCGGGCGCCGATGCAATCCGCCGGGAGACTGAAGACAATTGTATAGAGGCAGCAGGTCATTCGTCGAACTCAATGCTTACCGGCTTGCCTAGCACTCGTAGAAAAACTATTGTGTGCAACGGTACATAATTAGGTCTTAAAATTCTCGGGTCTGTTTTTACAAAATCCGGCTTCGCCTTATTTTGTAACTTCGACCCTCGAATCTTAAGAACCCTTATTATGTAACTGTTGCACAAAATACTATTCTCGCTCCACCTTTATTACTTTTTTTTTCACTTTTAAGAAGCGTTTTACGATGTTTGCTTCAATCCGACTCAAACGGCTATTAGACATTGCAACCTGCAGGAGGGAGAGGGAGAGGCAGGGTACACAACAGATTGGGCCCTGCAAGTTGCCATGTCTAATAGCCGGTTCACTCCTTACAAACTTTTTTATAGAAAACCACAAACGGTTAAAAAGGTAAAAACGCCTTAAGGGTGATATGAATGATTTTGACGTTTCTTTTTTTTTAACAAGTAAATTGGTTCGATAAACAACCTTATTTTATTTTAGAATGAAAAAGTGGTGCCAAAAAAAGACCTTTTTAATGTTTTAAATGATTCTCATTGGCGGGTCCAATGCAATGACATTTCATTGCTGCAAAATAGCAATTCTTGTAGTGGTAGTACAGATGCTACAGCAATTGCTTACTTTCCAGCTTGGATTTTGATCTTCTTTTGCCACATTTCCGAGCAGGTGGCGTGAAAAATATTTTTAATACAAAATTAAATCAATTTCTCACATTGAAGCCTTTCGATCGAAATGACAAAGCTACAGGGTATTTTTTTTCTCGTGTAGCGGGTTCGATTCCCGGTCAAACCATGAAATTATTTAAAATGCAATTCAACTTGTTTTTTTAAATCGAAATAATGTCTTCTTTCAGTAAGATGTTCATTTACAACAATTAAGGTACCTACTTTTCCTCCAATGAAGCGAATTTTTTTTTCCATACATTATTTTTTTCAAAAAAAAATAAAAAAGTATGAATGCAACTTTACTAAGTTTTAAAAATAAAATGAAGTCTTCTTTCAGCAAAATATGCTATCTATGATATTTAAGGTACTTTCCCTCCATGTGGCATCGCCGTGGGACGCCCTGTATATAAGTAAAGTGTGGTCCCATTATTTTATCGATATTATTGTGATATAACGAATAGGTATTTAAATGCATATTTTATCACCTAACCTAATACCTAACCGAACACACAAATATCGATAAAATACTCGGATCACACTTTCCCCTTCCTATATCGAATGGCAAATAGTCATATCATTATAAGAAGTTCACAGTCACATGGGACGTTATGTTTTTGGATGTTATGGGTATGCAAAAAAAGTTCCCAACCTTTAGCTACTCGCAGGCATGCACAGATCTCGAATATACCAGTATAACGTGACCGTAAGATCCGTAACAATTTATGCATAGTGAGACCTTACATACACTGGTTTCTTTAGCCCTTTTCTCGCCTGTAAAAAGAAAGTGATTTTAACTATTAAATTTATTTAAAATAGTGCCATCCAGTGTTAAGTAGTTGTATTAAGTGAATGTTGAGCGAGATTTTGTAAGATAATTAAATAGTCATATGTCTCATAACTTTGACATTATATTTTAGATTGTGGCTCATGTAGCCTACAGTTGAGATTCGTTCGAGAAATGTCAATCAGTAACAGCCAAAGTTGCTACGAATCAAAGCATTTTTGTAATTGTGTGACGTATTTTAACGTAACTATGAATGTCTGAGTTTGGCGACAATGGTTTTCATACTAAATATCAGTCATTTCACATCCACTAGTTTATTAATTCGTGGTATATGTAGAATATGTGTATATGTAATAATCTTTTCACCTCAGCAGTTCGAACAAGCCTACTTTCCTCACTCTCTGGAGTGACGAAAGTGCGACTTTCATCACTCCAGGGAGTGACGAAAGTTACTACTTTCCTCACTCCAGGGAGTGAAAATTTGTTTCTAGAAGCTTTTCGTCATAATGATGATGCCTTTCATTCAGGAATGTAAATAAATGTGTTTTTTTAACTTTAATATGTTCTCACTACTGAGGTGAAAAGTTGTATGTGGAACACGAGAGGAAAGTTTTTTTACATCTCGTGTTCTTGAGATCCCTCGCTACGCTCAAGATTCAAACTTAGAATCACTCGCTTCGCTCGTGATTCAATTATAGAATCTTTCGCTTACTCGGGACTCAAAATCAACACTCGCTAGAAAAACCAACTTTCCTCTCTTGTTACACAAATAACTATTACCTTTATTTAGCCTTATCATTACACATTTTATCAATAAGTAGTGTATTTTACAGTGTGTTTTTAACATACTGTTTACGCTGTTGGGGCAGCTCTCGTAAAACAGTTATCATCGAGGCCGAAAGAGCACAGCGTGCTGTCCTTAAAACAATGTTAAAGAAACCCTTTCGGTATTCCACACTTTTATTATATAAAAAGTCCGAGGTGTTGACGGTTCGTCAATTTACCTAATCAAAATTGTTGTTGATAAGCACAAGCAAATACTTGAAACGAAGAGTGTATCGAACACAGGTTTCGTCCGTGAATACTGCCCTTGCAAAACGATTTGAACCGTATATACCTAGTTTTGTTTATAATTCCATGACTAGACACTTAAAGCTTGTCCCAGAATAAAATGTCGTTTATTAATTTTCCCTAAAATATGGTAAATTAAAAGAAACTACCTTATTTTATGGACGTAATGTTATTATAAAGGCGTTTAATACACAAAATTATGAATTTATTTTTTACAAAGTTTTATTCATCCAGAAATTTCTTAGTTTACGTTTCACCCCTGCCATCAAGACTTGTACATCTGAATTTGTGATTAATTTTGAAGCTTCGTTCCACTTTCGCTTGAAGTTATCTACTGAAGTTGCATTACTTTTATGTTTTAAGAGTTTTTGTTTCACGTAAGCCCAATATTTTTCGATGGACCGCAACTCAGGGCAATTGGGAGGATTGAGGGTTTTATCCACATATTCAATGTTATTGGTCTGATACCACTCTATAGCTTTCTTTGTGTAGTGGCACGTGGCCAAATCAGGCCAAAACAGAACAGGCTTCTTGTGCTGTTTTATAAACGGTAACAGCCGTTTTTTCAGACACTCGTTCAGGTATATGTCGCCATTAACAGTACCCTTAGCAAAATATGGGGTACTGCGTTTGCCACATGAACAAATGGCCTGCCATACGAGAACTTTCTTGGCAAATTTATCAGTTTTGATAACCTTGTACATATCATCGATAGTTTTTCTGTCGGTCCCAGAATAAAAATGATGCCCAGGTAGTGACTTAAAGTCCAATTTGCAGTATGTTTCGTCATCCATACCAATACAGTAATTTTTTTTGGTTAGTTTTGAATATAATTTTCGTGATCTGGTTTTTGATTCCGTTTGCTGCTTGGCATTTCTATTAGGCACTTTAGTTTGTTTAAAACTCTTTATGTGACTATTTTTCTTCACTCGTATTGTCTATTTAGATGTTTTAAATTTTTTTGCCAAATCTCTTACAGAGAGGGTTGGTTTTCTTTGCAAAGCAGCTATGACTTTCTTCTCAATTTTTTTATCTACAAACCCCCTCTTACGACCACTTCCAGGCTGTCGCCGGATTCCACCAGTTTCCCTGAATCGTTTAAGCACCCTTTGAACGGTTCTTATAGATGTATTTAGCTCCAAAGCTATTTTTTTTGTTGAATTGTCTCCATATTGCACGTATTTGTACAATATATTTTCATGCAGCTTTTCTTGGGCAGACGACATCTTTGGAAATGTCTTTGATTTTAAGTTTTTTTTTATGTGATATTTATTAATGAAGGTCAGTATCTTACAAACGACAGTATTTTTAACATTTTTGATTGAAACTTTTTGCGTAATCGCTGCCTGTATAAACGACATTTTATTCTGGGACAAGCTTTAGACATTAAAGATAAACCCGTTTTTAAAGCCAAACAAGTCATTAAGCAAAAGCAATGGCTAGCCAGCTTCACCTATGAATATACTGAAGATATTATCCAATTCAGAAAAAGTTAGACCTTCGTTAGTCAAAATAAGCTTAGAGTTAATTTGATGCACTTTTACTTAAGTATAGTTATAATAAATTAGCTTAAGTAATATGTATACTTATGTTTTGTGTTGGTTGTAGACAACATCATACTTTAAAAAATAAATCTTTAATTTGTCAACCGGTTAAAGCATATATTGTCATAACATGTGATATTGGTCTCCGCGATATAGGCATGCCTAGTGCGAGTATCAAGGTTAATTTATTTATTTATTTAAATTTAAGGAGTTCTAACAACTAACATACAAACAGAGAAGTTCGGAGTGAACGAATTATTCTTTTGCATTATGTCAAGCACCCAAAGTTGTATAGAATAGAATGATCTGGCGTTTCCACAGCTAAAAATATGTATATCGTCGGGTAAATTAGGTACATAATCCGATATCGTTAGATAGACTTTATTGCGTTTCTATTTAATTGTCCTGTACAACTGCGAAATCATTTTATTTATTATAAAAATATAGACATATAATATTGAAACGGCCACAATGAACTCTTGTTAGTAAACTCCAGTGGGGATTGAGTTCTAAGGACACTGGCTTGGTTTTCTTTAGATATCGATACTTTTTGCGGTCTAAGAACAGTAAGTATTGCCAGTCTTGTGTTTTTTCACATGTCATGTTTTGAATGGGATCTCATTAATTTTTGGAAGTAGGGCTCCCTTTTCTCCTTCCACGTTCTTGCCGTGCACATTCCCATACCTATTCTTACCCATGAACCACCCTTTATTTTACTATAAACTACTATCATTAACAAAAAAATAGATCAAAATGTTATCAACTGAAAATGTAACTTTGCAGTTCTTTATATGGGATTGCGATGTACTTGTAAAGTTTGTAAAACCAGGCAACCCGGCTGACATTGCAGTATGTTAAGATTTTCAGAGGCTTTATAGCTCTAATACTAGATGCATTCAAAATTTTGAGCTTTTGTGGATTAGCTAGAGTTAGAATTCCTATGATCTGTCATATAATAGTCAGTCAGTAACAAAACTAAGGAACTTTGAGTTGCAATAATTCTTAAATTAAAAGTAAGTAACCGTTTGCGCCATAGTTGTACAACAAGATCGCAAACGGCGGCCATGACAGTATGCGTTGCGGCGTACAGACGGTTGTTTGTTAAAATAAGTTTTATATGATTTACTTGATTTACTCCAGTTCATGTATCGTTCAAAAGGTTGCTCAAAGTTTAATAAAACTTGATAAAGTTACTCATTGTTTCACTGAAGCTCGCCATCTCTACAAATTCAGAAGTGGGATCAAACTCTGGTACTGCATTCTGATTTGACAATTTCTCATTAAATGATTTTGAGAATGTCTTCCTTGTGTTATGACTTCTTTTTCACTGATAAATAATGTAAATTAATGCGTGTTAGAAATGTAAATAAAAATAAATTTGGCTTTTATTTAACTTTTTGTTTGAAGGAAGATTTACATATTTTATTAAGCATGAAAATATCAATCATATGACACCTTGCTTGCGTAAATCGACTAAATCGTTTTTGAAATAATCGACAAAATCCAACCCTAAGTCGCGCGCCATCTTTGTGACGTCATAAAAACTCATTCCACCACTTTATGAAGTGACAAGAGATATTTTCATAATCAGTAGCTCATGCTGATTCCAACGATACCACTTGTTGGTACAAACCTTTTGGGTCCTACGAACATCGAAAATAAGATACCTCCTACGAATTGGCCTTTCCTCTACATACGTTAGGCGGATTAATTTCTCCAGATTCTACTAAGATGCTACTATTAGGACAGTTTTGCACCTAAGTGTATATTCTTGTTAAATGAAGACTCAATGAGTACGGATTTCTGTAACTTTATCATACGAAACAACTGTAAAAGCGTATCCACTTCGTCACTTCGAGGTGACATTCTCGGTACGCTATTTCAGTTGTTTAGGGCCTTGGGAAAGCGTACCTGTCTCGTCTCTCATAAGGGGACGTATTGAATACGGAAAGCCATATACGCCTCCGGCGTGGTGAAGATAACTCTTTTCCGAGCTTTCTGTACCTCCCTGTATACCTACAGCCTGTGGGTTCAGTATTCGCAGCGGGCCTATAGGGCCCTCCGGGTTCAATATAGTAACGCATTCCGGGTGATAGTAGGACTGCCTCGCTTTTGTAACGCATCAGGGATGTTTGCGGAGGCGCGCGTTGACTGTTTCCAGGCGACCCTGTGCAGGCGCGCCGCTTCCCTGATGCGCCGGGTGCGGGACAGGCCCAATATCATCCTGAAAATGATTGCGGATAAGCTTGATTGTCCGATGATGCTACACTGTGCGAGGTTACACTCCCCTACCCATTATATACAGTGGTAGCGAAATGTGTTTAATGATGACATTGAATTTAATTTAATTTAATTATTAGGTAGTAACCCTAATTGTAATTTTAATAACTATTGTTTGTTTACTAACATAATATGTATAATATAATATGTGTCAAAGTTACACGAAATAAACGATTTTGATTTGAGTTGATTTGATAAGCAGTGAAATTGAAAATTAATCAGTATGTAGACAGTAGTGTTGTACTAAGGTATATTTTTTTCTATCGATATTCTCATGTGTGTTCATTTTACAGAGATTCACTGTGTCATGGATCCTGGCCCGACCACACCCCTCTAACGAGATTTGGTGAATGCACAAATTCATCGTTATTTAGGTGCTATTTAGTGCCACCAATCCCATGAATTTGTGCCGCATAGTAACGAAGATACCGATGTGGTCGGGCGGGGTCACAGGATCCTGCCCGGACCACACCCCTCCGACGAGATTTGGTGAATGCACAAATTCATCATATTTTAGGTGCTATTTAGTGCCGCTAATCCCATGAATTTGTGCCGCGTAGTTTTCCCGCAGTAATGCTGCAGTCAACGGGCATTTATTCCAGAATTAGAACAAGGAAATCGTACATCGCAGCACTTTCTGAAGATGATTACATATCTTCTATCACTGGTGGCAATAAACATAAGATCTGGTTTTTAAGTTGTGGCTGAATCGATGACAAGCAATTAAAAAGAAAAAAAATAATAAAATAGTTGGGTGTTGTTTTATTGATATTCTTTTTGATGATTCCCCAATATTATGAATACATGATATCCTTTATATTATAACAATTACTTCATCGATATCGATACAGCGTAGCTAACAGCTAGGTACAACGCTACATACTGCTGTCATTATATCCGTCAATCCGTGCTATTGCAAAACCGAAATGACGTAATGCCATACAAGTTCCATATGACATACGACTTTTGAATCAGTTCGATATAGTTCTACCATTCTAATAGTAATATTTATCTTTGCCAACTTAACTGTTAATATGGAGGTTCTAACCTCAAAATCGTAAAAAAATTTGGTTTTTATGGTTTTCAGTGAAGTGTCCGTGAATTTCTGTTAATTGTCAGGAGTTTTTATATTTGGAGATTTTTTATTTTATATTTGGAGCCTAACTATATTCGCTGTGTGCATGATTGTGGCGCCATCTCTTGGGCAGGTGGTCAATCTCTTTTTTTCCTTTTTTATTAATAGGTTGTATTCCTTGCTTATATGAAATGTAACTGGCTGATTCACTATTTTGACAGCAGACAGGGGATTTTCAGGTTCATTTCTTGTCACATTGAGCACTGCGATCGTTCTCGTTACCCCCACCATGCACTTCGCACATAGCGAATACCCCTTATGTTTGTCCAGTCTGGTGCCAACTGCCAATTTTGTATAGGAGCGGAACATCATCCTTTCGTATATTTTAAAATAAACCCAAAAACTCGTATTACAATAATGACTCACCTTGGCCATTTTGACTTCCCGACGGCATTGCTTCAGGATCTTGTCCTCGGGAGGTTGTATGTCGAAGAGCGCGGAAGACTTCTTCAATGTATCCACGGTCTTCTCGAAGACCATCAACTCTGCATTTACTTTATCGATCTGCTTGTAGGGTTCTTTGCAGCTCACCAAGAAAATCTATATTTTGTAAAAATAACGCATACCTATTTAATGAGATAGCAAAAAAGCATTAAAATGAGTCCTAGTGGAAAGCGGTAAGAGTCGCCCATAGACTGTATGTCTACTGTACTTTTACCGCTACCTTGCAGCCTTGCATGCATGCATGGCTTATCATACAACACCGGACCTTCTAGAAAACATCGCCACGCGACTCAATTAGCACATAAGATGGACCCACTTCTTAATTAACACTGTGCCTAAGTTGTGACTTGAGCGATTTCAGCGTATCATGCTAACCAAGATTTATCCGTAAAAAAGGGATCAAATTAACATAGTAATAGCTACTAAAGTGAAAATTAATGAGAATATTGGACATATATATAACGGCCACGTCACAACTCGATAGAAAAAGGTCTCAAGGCTGGGTTTTTGTCTATGTATAATATGGAATACCTCTATTAAACGAAACAAAACGGTAGTGTGGTGGGTAGTGTGGGTGTGTCTTTCGTCGGGTAGTGTAACAAAAACGACCCGCATCTCTTTTGACATTTACCGAGACTTCAGTTGTCGCAAGGTAAAATTAATATATATCGCGTTAGGCCCGTTTTGTTTTCGTTTAATATGTGTATAAAGTTATTTGAAGTACCTCCTTGTTCTTAAAAGAGTCCTGGTACATGTTGATGCGCAGGTTGGCGAGCGCGACCCGCTTGGCGATGAGCGCGGCCTGCGCGGCCTGGAGCGGCGCCACGTTTTGCTTCATCACGGTCGTCAACTTTATCAAGTTACGCCACTTCTCAGGAAGCATATCGAGCTGGGTTCAATTGGAGATGAATATCATTGCAATGAGATGAAGCAGCATCAAGCATGCAACACCATGCCATTCATGGCACGTGCCTAAGATATCTAGCTTTATTGGCAAAAGCAAAAATAGCCGCATGTTCATGCACTGCAAAGCAGACTACAACTAATCATTCTTGAGCAGCTGGTAGCGTAAAACAAACATGGCATGCTGGATTTGAAGGACTAGGTTTTAATTTATTGGTGCGATATAAAATTAGGAAGATTTATATTACGAATGCTGTTTGATTCACAATTGCACAATCACACATGCTTGTTAATTTTAAGGCATGCAAAATGTTTCTCACCAAAACATCCCCGCGGACTCTATCGCTAGAATGAGTAGTAGTTGGCAGAGGATATTGAAATTCCTATGGTAAGCATGAAGATAAGGTCAAACATCATTACAAAAATTAAAAAAACAACCTGCATAAGAAAGACTGACTTTGTTGGCATCTAAAATAGTAGACCTCGTATTGGAAGGTCCAGCCAAATTTTCATCAATATCATTATTTTCATATGTAGGTTTATCTCGAAAATCATCATCAAATGAATAAACAAATACCTGTTCATAAGTTTCTTCAGGGAAGTCGACCCCATATTCTTTCAAAGCGTAAATAATGTCGCGCAGTGGCTCAAACATGGTTTCGGTGCCGGCGTCAACCCTGGCCTTGACTTCGTTGAACACTCTCATGACATTCAGCAGACCCTCGTAATCGTCTTCGGTTAACTCTACTGATAGCTCCTTTGTGGCATATTTGATGAATTTTTCTAGCTCGTCCAAACTACAAATGTAATTCCCATGTTTTATAAGTAAAAAGTAAGAAACACTAAATTAGAGGTTTTGACATAGAAATATTGCCGATCAAAAATTTTCAACGGCTCCTCAACAGTAATGCTGGGGGTGTCAATTTTATTACTAATTACTACTGACTATATAAATTTTTTGCTCAATTTTGGATATACTACAATCAAACATGTATAAAATACGAGTACAATTTGTTGTTTCTCTTGAGCACATACATATGTTAAGATTTTGCTTTTTTGATACGTTATTTTTCCAATCGTATCCCGTTACAATAAGGACTATCGCATATAAATAAATGGAATCAAAAGTCAAGAGATCACCTGGTTTGCACGTGGTCTTTCAAGTTCTGTTTGTACATATTGCTCCACTTGCAGATGATGTTCATGATGGCTTGGTTGAGCAGTTTAAGATCGAGCTCCAGCCAACCGTTGCAGAGGTAGTTGCGCGGGAGTGCCGCAACCTCGTCATACATTGCGTTATACTTGTCAATCTGAGAAAACATGGCGTCAAATGCATCTACACTGTAAAGAATGGCGCCCAACGTGGGGCCAGAGCGTCTCAGCCTAGGATTCAGTTTCAATCCATACCCGTGAAGCCACTTAATACAAGAAATCTCAACTAATGAAGAATCTCAATTCAATTTTTATTATCGAACGAGCGGAGCAAGTGAAGCGAGTTCTTACAAACAACTTCTGGCTACTAAGACGTCTCGGCATTTCGATGGCTTTTTGACTTTGAGAGTTTGTTCGACGATAACTAGAGTAGCGTTTTCTTGATCTTCATGAAATTTGTTGAGGTTGCAGCAGAAATACATATAACTTGAGAGTACGAATGATATGAGCGGGATCAATTAAGGGGTTATGGAGCCAGACGGCAGTCTTGTTATTTTGGCCAGCTTGTTTACAAGTAAATCGCGAGTTCTCCGTTCGAGGTGGACTACTAGTAATAGATTAAAACAACAGGCAAAACATGACAGCCTCCGCTTATAATGTGAAATCCAACGGTGGGACTATAGAGGCCTCTAACTATTGGGTGATCACCCATTGATGTGGTTCAACTAAAATGTCTATGCCTGTCTCATGAAGAGGAACGAAGCTTCGAAGGTCCATGTGTTCTGCCCATAGATATCCTGAATTATAAATAGATAATATATGGTATGACAGCTAAAACATTGTCCCAAAATCCTGATCGACTCGATCTTAAAACTTGATCACAATGTCAATAACATGACAACCGGTGCAGCATAAATACAAACATAAATCAATGTTTTCGCCTTTGTTACATGTACAAATCGCAGTACAACTATAAATTCAAGTGAATGTGGTGTCAATTATCCAATTGAAAGCTAATTTTGGTTTGTTTTTGCCAGAAAAATCACTAAACATAATTAAATACGTTTTCCAAAGCGAGATGTCAAAATGGCATCCAATGCTTGATTTGTGTGCTTATTTCTTAGGTGTTTACTAAGCTGACGCTCAATGGACAGCGAACGTCTGATATTTGACATTAGTCCCAAAATTGAAAGAATACGTCAATATAATTTGGCACTAGTGCTGCGGGTCAGTCGATATTCTAAATTTTATCGTATCGATATTTTTGCGAAGACGTGCGGATGTCATGTCATAAGTAAGTATATGAATAACTATCGATTAATGGAAAATTATTGTAACAAAGCTACACATCGAAGTTAAAAAAAATTCCTCCCTTCATTTAATATATCAGTTTATTTTACGACTAATATATTACTGCTAATCTTGTGCACTGACATGCTTACTAAACTTACGTTTAGAGATATTTTAATGGAAACTTTTAACTCCGACAGTACTTTTCTGGCAAACGTCATATACTACTGAACTAGATGACTCTCATCATCATCAATTATTTAAGAGCTAGGCTCTTGTCGGTGGAGCATTTTCCATGTATATCTGGCCTTTGCCTTCATGATGAGATGACTCTAATCGGTCTTAATACACTGATCCTCTTCTACAAATCTGACAAACAACTCACAACAAACACAACACACAACAACAAACAAATCTTTCAGTCTCCGTCATCAGAAAATTTTGAAATACTGTATTTTCTTCCAAGTCACATAGGTATACCTACTAAATTTCAGCTCAATCAGACATCAGGAACTGGTTCATAATTTTCTTGCAAAATTCTATCTAAACAACAAACTAAAATAAACTGTCATTATTATGGCATCGGCAACGGCATCACACAAGATTAAACTTTGATATCGATACAATAATAGTACATTGTGCAACATGGGGGGTAAGAGGAATATTACTAACGAGAGTCTAGTTAAATCGCGACGGCTTGCCGGAGCGATTTAAAGACTCGAGTTTGTAATATTCTTACGCCCCGAGTTACACACAATGTTTTTCATCACACTTGCGAGGAAAAAACTAAAATTTAAGCGAAATAATTCTTAAATACGGTGACGTTTCAAATAGGTATTCGATCGCCATTTTGCTTGCGCCGTTGCTTAGCAACGCGGTACAAACATTCCGTGCGTTTTTTATTACGACATAGTTTTCGAACTAGATTTTGCAAAATTATTATAACAATATTTACCAAAATTAATGATAAATACTTTTAAATATTAAAAATAATGAAGAAATATACCGTATTAGTTTTATATACTTTAAAATTTGCTTGTAGTCAAGTTTGGGTGACATAACAAAAAACCCTGGCTGAATATAAATGTCCTGAGTCTGAAGTAATGTACGAGTGGGTCAACGTTTTTAAAACTAAACCTATAACTCCACACTGTGGAGTTATAAGAATTCCTAACTCCCGCGGGATCAAAGTAGGCCTTTGTCCTTCAGTACACCCGCATGAAATAACACCATTTACGAGCAGGTGTGATGAAAATATTTTAACTGCTCATCTCTAGTGCTCATCTGAGTGAATGAATGGGTGAACGAAAAGTTTGAATAATTGTCAAATTGCTGTTAAAATTAAAAAGCCTTATGTTATAAAATATCGTACGAAGATATGACGTTTTAGTTTTAGGACGTACTCACACATTCACGGAAGCTTTCGTTTACTTGTTTGCGCACATGATTAAGCGTGGCGACATAGGTTTCGGTACTAAATCACGATGACAACCGGTCTCTTTATATTCATATGTTTGTGGTTCTGGCAGAAGAGTTATCCTGTGATTTAAATGAAAAATGTCATCTGATAACATAATATAAGTTTTATATACCTTGTTTTGATAGTTTTCCAGTTTGGGTGTCGTCTCCGGCGGAGGCGTACCGTTTTCGTAGACGTACTTGTCGAACTCTCCGGTGGAATTACGCGGCCGTACTGCAAGAAGCCTGCCAGCACCTCTTGCCTGTCCTCTAGCCAGAGGGGAGAGTATTTTTCGTATTTCTATATAATATACTTAAGCTTTACCTCGTTTTGATAGTTCTGCAGCTTGGGTTTCGTCTCCGGAGGAGGAGTACCGTTTTCATAGACGTACTTGTCGAACTCCTCTGGTGGAATTACGCGGCCGTACTGCAAGAAGCCTGCCAGCACCTCTTGCCTGTCCTCTAGCCAGAGCGGCGTGTATTTTTCGTATTTCTAAAGGAATATTAGGTGATTACGATGTTATTAATTTAAAATATTAGGTTATTCAGGCAGAGGTAAACGAATAGTAAGGTCAACGCAACCTATCTAATGGTAATGAACAATGATCGCCGATCATTGATCGGACACCGGTAGCATTTTTCCGACGAAAGTATTACATGGATATGATTTTATTTAATTTTGTACTGAATTTATATCCCTATTAATTTTTTTATCCAGTTTTATTATCGAGGTTTTAACATTTCTATTATTGTTATGAATAAAGTATAGGCCACTTTATAAATTATCTATCGAACAAATGTGTCTGCGTCAACTCTTGTCTTGCACTTGTCTCATTGACGTTCCCATCATTATTTTATCCATCAATTGAACACGTAAAACGGAATAACTGAATTGTTTATTTCATTAGGTATATATCGGTATAATGTTTGGTGTAACGTAAAATATGCCTAACGAATTTACCATTCGTAAATGGTTACAAGATCAACCGGATCTTAAATACGACAAAACGAAAGGTTTAAGATGTTGTACAAAATGTGAAAAAAATTTGTTTGCTAAACGCAAAACAAATACTCAAAAACACCATCTGGGTGAAAAACGTAGAAAAATAGACCAAGAACAATTTAATTTTGATATACAGAGTGTTTCCTGTAACATGAGCAATAAATTAAAACGCAGATTCTACTCCTCAAACAATAAAACTTTAGTTCAACAACTTTAAAAAAATATGTATTTTTTAGATTGTCTCTTTTTCATACAAACTAAATAGTATTTTCAATGTACGTTAAAATCCGTCAAATTGACATTGCTTGTCAGCCTTATCACCCTACAGACATAATCAATTTCGGAATACATTGCGTGTTCGAATAATCTTTAAAGTGAAATAAAAATCAAACGTTGTCTGGTTTGAGGAGTAGAATCTACGTTTTTATTGCTCCTATTACAGGAAACACCCGGTATAACATTTTTTGATTCTATGTAATATTCCGTGGGATCGACTGAAAAGAGATGAGACTGATAATTTACTATAAAAAATTAAATTCAGTGAATCCATAAAAACATGTGATTTTATTTTGAACAACATAGGCTTATCCATATTAGTTATTACGTTGGAAGTCAAAATGACATAAAATGCTACCAGTGTCCGATCATTGCTAATGAAATTTAAGATTATGAGTGAGCTAAACATTATATCGTCAAAATTTCAAATACCGTCAGTTGACAAGCAAAACTCACTAATTACAAAAAAGTAATTTAACGAAAATCAACCTTGTTATGTTGCCAGTATGGTTTATTATGGCTATGAACTTGTGGTAGTACCTAGTGAGTTTTGCTTGTCAACTGATGGTATTTGAAAAAAAATTTTGAAGTTTGTAACTGTACCGGATAAGTTTTACAAATAATTTATTAAAAGGAACACACAAAAAACACACATTTTAATGTAAGTGTATAGTTGTTGTTTTATACAAATATCAAATGGGCATTATTGGTCCGTCAAAATTGATGATTTTTAAATCGAAATCCCTTATAAAAATTTACGTATTCAAATTTTGCTCACCGATGCGTATGAGAGGACGTCATTAATTGCATTTTCAACCCTCTTGAGTATATCATGGTACTGATCTATTAGATCGCCTTCCTGCACTATGTCATCTATAACGACAATATCAAATGATAAAATATCAATAACTCGTAAACAAAACAAAACAGCAATAGATGTTTCACTGAATATGCGTAATTCACCTTCATAAGACGCGATCGGTACGATTGGGTCGATTCTGGGGAACAAAGTAGCCTGAAGGAACATGTCTTTCATCATTTCTCGCAATGTATCATATAATCCATCTTCGTCATCTAATTCTAACGATGGCGAGAAATATACATCTAAAAGAGACACAATAATATTGAATGAGTCTATTAGTTAAAAAAAAACAATTCGGTGCTTAAATAAAATAATATGAATTACAGTGCGTGAGCTTTAAGAAGAACCTTCGGGAATCGACGATGACACACGACGGTAATATTGCTGTTCTGCCTTTTCATGTGTCAATGTCAATGTTGATTGATTGATACCCGACGTTTCTTTCTAAAACCCGAAGGTTCTTTTTAGAGCTTACGCACCGTATGATGAGCTCCATGAGCTCAAAGTGACGCAGCGTAACATGGGGCGAACCATGCTCGGCATAGCGCTACGCGATCTAATCCGGAACGAACCCAACTGAAAAAGCACGAAAGTGGTCGACGTGGGTCATCGGGTCGCCAGGCTATGGGCCTGGGCCGGTAATGTATGACGGCGTCGCGACGAACGGTGGAGCAAGTGCGTTCTAGAGTGGAGACCCCGGCTAATCAGGAGAAGTGCAAACCATCCGCCCGATGGTCAGATGACATAAGGAAGACTGCAGGACCATTATTTTGACAAACCCGGGACTTAATCGCGTACACTTACTTTTAATTTTCCTGACGTTAGAATCTGGACCAAACCACTGGATTGAGCTCCATAATCCGAAAGTCCTCTCCACGGAACCTCGACTTTATAGCAGGAAATACGAGAAGCTATTGAAATTAGAAAGTATAAAAACTTCAATCAGAACGAGGGACAGGGGATTTCTTCTTCGTGGAATCCCGTGATCAGCAAATGTAAGCGTGGAAATACGTGCATTTCCAAACCATCGGATGTTGTGAGTGTTGTGTGTAGGCAAAGTGATAACCCTAGCGTAAATGTGAATAATCAAGACCAAGTGCGGGTAGTTCGGAAAACCCGCGCGGCTAGGAGATGCTGATACGATTCCTCGCCAGTCTGCCCGCGACCACGAGCGTTATGACACGCTCGAAACGTCAGGAAAATTTAAAGTAAGTGTACGCGATTAAGTCCCGTGTTTGTCAAAATAATGAGTGAAAATCGTGTGAGTTTAAATCAGTACACAGCAGGACCAGTCTGGATGAGGGAAAGCAAAAACCGCTCTAAATAAACGGGCGTCTCGCTCGTTTCTCCCTAGAACGTGTGGAATGTGGAATGAGCTGCCTTCCGACGTGTTTCCATTGCGCTTTGACATGGGGTTCTTCAAGAAGCGGGCGTATAAGAGCCCTGGCTCTCAAAGGTCGGCAACGCATAAGCGGCTCCCTTGATGGTGCTTATGTTCATGGCGTTGATTACTTCCCATCAGGCGGCTCGTTTGCTAATAGTTTCATTTTTTTTCGTTAGCCTATTTAGTGTACCACTGCTGGGCAAAGGCCTCCCCTCTTTTTCCCCATTCGACCCTGTTGGTTAATATTTTTGACCACTCTTTACAGTACGCGTCCAAGTCATCCAGCCATCCCTTTTTTGGTTTGCCTCTGCCCCGGTAGCCGTCCTGTGGGAGCCACTCGGTAGCAAGTCTGGCCCATCTTTCCGGATGCATGCGGCAAACGTGTCCTGCCCAGTCCCATTGTAGCTTGGCGGTCTTGACACCAACATCTACAATGCGAGTTCTGGAGCGCAGTTCCGTGTTTCTGATTCTATCAGTCCCGCGAACACCTAATATACTGCGCTCCATCGCCCGCTGACAAACCTTGAGTCTGGATTTTTGAGCTTCCGTTAATGACCAGGTTTGAGCATAGTTTATTATCATTAGAAAATGCAGAGAGCTTGGAGAGGCGTATGCCCAACGGTGGGCGAACACACGCTGATGATGACGATGAAGAAGATGATAAGTTTAATATAACTTCACCTGGATCTCTCAATTCTGCTGTAACCCTCATAAATGCGACTTGCGGTCCCTTTTCCAAGTCTGTGTTAATTTCAAATAGATCGACACTAGATTTTATCGCTTTCATAACTTGTTTTGATACCTAAAATATATAAGTAATTATACTTACAGGTAATTTTTGTTTACGAGATTATTAATTATATTCGTAGTCATAGGGTAAACAAATATGGCTGCGTTTCTAGGCATTAAAGCATTTGACTCATGATAAAATATTATTATAAATTCTGGTTTTCACTGAAATGTAAGTAATCAACGGGTATTTTTGCTAAAAAAAGAATATAAACAACAAATGTACGTGTATAAGCTGACAATAAAACAATGCTTGTTCCTTAAAACTGCGTGATTGCGAAGCAATGAAAGTAAATGCGTTTGTTTAAATATATGTGAGTTTTCTATTGACCCCGGATATAGAATGAACTTTAGCAGGGGCGGCCTTAACCCTCGCGAGGCCCTGGGCGGCCCATGCTAAAATCTGCTTTTGGAGGCCCTTGTAAAAATTCGATCGGGTTGTCGCGAGGCCCTTGCAAGCGCGAGGCCCCGGGCGACTGCCCGGTTCGCCACCCCCTAACTTTAGCCTTACCAGAGAATCAACGTATTCGACATATGCAGGCCAACGAGCGGCTCTGAAGTTTGCTTCTTCTATTTCCTGTTTTTCGAGTTCAATATCGGCTAACTCCTCCGGGTCTGTAATTTCTTCTTCCTCCTCAGCTGGTGAATCAACTTCCTCACCTATATCATCATAAATTGTTGTATATGGTTAATTTAATAGTTACTTTTATATATATATATATATAAATAGATGTAAATAAAGAATGCCAATACTAAAAGAGCGATGATTCTATTTCCATTGCCATTTTGATTGTGTCTTAGGCTGCACACACGAAAACACGCGACCGGCCGCCGCTGCTATAGTTCAAAATCTGTAAGAATGAACTTTTGACACTTGAGTCTTGACGTAATTAGTGATGAGGCTAAGACGTATCGTTTGTCAAATTTAGCGATTATTAATGAATCGTTCGAATCGATTTTACCACCACCGATTTTTTCTTGTTATGTGCCTATATATTCTCAAATTAATAATTGTTATCTACTAATTATGTATGATATAAAATAAAAGTACATAATAACATATATATAACTTAATAAATTAATCCTAGAATATGTACATATTTACAAATAGAAAACGGGCTCAAGTTCCAAGCCAAATGGGAGGGTGCCCAGAAGGCTGGCGGAGTTACCACGCTGAATAGCAATTCCTATGCGCTGTGCAAGGAAAGCGCCAGCCCTCTGGTCACCCGTAGCATCTTTAAGCCGTTTACTAAGTTGTTTAAAAATGATTCGAGCTCCGGGTCCCCAGGGTCCGAGGACAATATATGTATGACATAATAATATTTCCATAATTAATACAATATGATAAGAAAGTTTTATGATGTTCCATTTTATTAACATCGTACTTCACTTTATTTTCATTTTGTTTATGTTTTTATTTATTATTATATATTAGGCAATATTGGTTACATAATCGATTTTTATCGACTTACGGAAATGTTATATGTATCGGAACAGCAGACATGGTCACAACACTAAATTTAAAAACAAAAAGACGTAGACCGTAACTGTTTGCATGCTAAATTGTTATTATCAAAAATTCAATAACTAAGATATGAAAAAATTTAACATTCATTAAGCTATGTTTATGAAAAGTGAAATATTAGGTTTACATACATGACAAGCTTTAATATAGTTATAGGATTTTGTTTATAATTTCAAAGTGTCTTGCGCGTTTACGTTTTACGGGAGTTGCGATGTGTCAAAAGTTCATTCTTACAGATTTTGAACTATAGGGGCTGTCCATAAATTACGTCATCGATTTTTGGCGAATTTTAACCCCCCCCCCCCCCCCCCTAAAATCATCCAAAGATTATGCTTAAAATGGCCCCGTTTTGCTCCTACGTTATCCGATGTCCAGACCCCCCATCTATTTTGAAATGACGTAATTTATGAATAGCCCCCTAGCGGCGCCGGCGGGACGAGCGGCGGCGCGAGCGGCGAGATCATAATGTTCAGAAATGTATGATTTTTTTTTCACACCTCCCCCTGCCCTCCTTTCCTGCGCAATTCCCTCTTCTCTCGCTTCACATACGGGATTACTTTAAATTTCGCTGCACAAATTTCGCTGTCCTGACTAAAATCACATTTTACCTGCATCTCGTTGCACTTGCTGCTCAGCTCATTTCACTTCCTTAACCTCCCTCTTCGCTGCCCTCCTTTCCTGCGTAATTATCTCTTCTCTCGCGACACGTATATACCGAGATTGCTTTAATCTGCTGACCTTACTAAAATGACATTTTACCTGCATCTCTTCGTGCTTGCCGCTCAGCTCGCTCGGCTTCCTTAGCCTCCCTCTTTTCTCTTCTAGCAGCCCTTCTTTCCTGCTTAATCGCTTCCTCCACCGCCTTCTCAGCTTCTCTCTCTTCCCTTGCAATGCGTCTCGCTTCACGTTTGTCCAGGATAGCTTGAAGTTTGGCCGCACGAGCTGCTTTCTCATCGTCGTCAAGTGTAGCTTCATCTACTTCTTCCAGTTCCTCTTCGTCGTCAAGTGACTATTATATTACAGGAAATTAGAAAGGAGATGGTTATGATTGATATTTATTTTCGAAAGACTCACACACATTATTTTACTTACCTCCGTATCCTCCTTGATATTGAAGAACAGCTTGTAATTAGTGGCCAATATATTTCGGAATTCCTCGTGGCTCTCAAGTATTCTGTTTCGTCTGAAATTGATATCAAAATTATGTAAAGGACGGCAAAGATACCCGTTAAGTGATACCACTCGTACATATTGTAAAAACAGATTCGGTCCTAATATAGCTCAGATTATGAATGCCTTGTATTTGATCTGGAATTAGGAAAGAGATAGGAAATTGATGGCTACCATTGATGGAGCAATTAAAAAAACCGTTGCATTTTTTTTACTTGGGCTGCGTTTCCACCATAGATGAGCGAGGATACGTAGCGATGGATGGATGTGTTTGTTAGGAATCAATAGAAGCATTAACAAACAAATCCCTCGTTACGCATCCTCGCACATCTCCGGTCAAAAGCACATCTCCGCGTTAATTAAAACCGGTGCAAGAAACTCTAGTTACACAGTTTTATTTAGCTTGACCCCGTATAATTGTTTATGTCATTAATACGCATCAAATCTTGTAAGTTAAATTTCAACCACTTCCCGGTGTCTGATTGATTGAGCTGAAATTTGGTATACTTCCGTAGTTTACATGACAATGCTACTAGGTATAGTCAGCAATAAAATTTTGTATTTAAATACTTGTTTTTTAATCCTAAGCCAGCCGTATTTAGGTGGTCTTAAGAAGGTAATTTGTAGATACCTGGCAAAAAATCTCGGATGCCGCTCAGCCACCCCCAACAGCTCTCCTTTGACGTTGATCCTGGACCTGTTCTCCTTGCGGTTGTAGAGCGGCACGTCTCCCCAGGCCGCGATGTTCAAGAGCCCCTGCTTCATGTTGTTCTGGGCCTTGAGGACTCGCTCTTGGAGCGTGTTGATGGCCGCATACACTTCCGCCATCCATTCAGTAACTGTACCATCAAGTTTCTTTCAAGAAAAGTTTTAAAAAGACGTTTTTAGATTTTTGGAGTTACGATTAGGGCTCGATTACCCGGGCATTATACAGATAATTCACATTATACGTATAATGAAGCAATGGGATGGATTTAGCAATGGAGGGCCACAAACAGATATTATTCGCGGTTTCTTCAAGAATTTCTGTGTCTACTACGAGAAACCCTGATATTTTTCTTAGAAAGCTGTGTCGGCTAAGGAAAACAATGGTAAATTGCTGTTTTGTGCTGTAGAAGTAATTTTATCGTCATGATCTATGTCTATCCCTTACGGGAGTACCTACGCGTATGCGATCTCTAGTTAAATTCGTGCTTTGAGACCTCTCGCCACGGTGATGCCACCTGAAACCCTCATTCCATCAAAATTGAGTATCGGTCGCCTTACTCAGGCCATGGTTCGGTGCTCCTTAAGATAATCATTTAACTTCACCGAAAAAAGGCTAATTGTAAGCGACTTACGGTTACGTAGTGTTTTTTTATACAGGCGTTTTTTTCAATAACTTAGCCATATTGTGGGAGGTGATTATTAGGTGAGTACGACTCCCCATCAGAAACGTCAACGTCTGATGCTGATCGGCCGTATGTATGAAACCGACAAAACATTTTTTTGAGAGTTCAGAGTTGCCCCCATAGTAATAGTAGATTGTACAACAAGTGCATAAAACGCACCATTTTACGCGAGGCGTTTATCCATACGAGCGAGCTTGCGAGCGAGGATGGCTATAAAGTACGAGCGTAAAATGGGTTTTATGGACGAGTTATACACTCTACTTTTTACTTCGATTGTGAGGAAATAAAAAGAATAGGAATTTCTTTCATAAGTGTTTATATTTTTTTTCTTCTCATGCTCGTAAAGTTTCACTTTATGCTGGGTATAGGCGGACTAAAACTCAATTTTATGCACAAGTGCATAAAAAATTGACTTCTTCTAAGGCTATTTTGAAAATGGCAATTTTTTAGGCACTTGTGCATAAAATTGAGTTTTAGTCCGCCTATACATGCTGGGTATGTAAGTGAAACTTTACGAGCATGAGAAGTAAAAAAGTTGTTTAGTATGGCCTACCAAATCACCTCGCACAATATGGCTAGTTATTGAAAAAACACCCTGTACGTCTGAAATAAATTATTTCACACATACAGGATGTTTAATAATCAACCGAAATAAGTAACTCGCTATAAATATTGCTTAACAAGTTGAATACAAATTAATCTCGTTACTTACAATCATCATTCCAAGTCAACTCATCAACGCCGCGGCCCAGAAGAGCGTCGATAGCAGAGATCTCCTTCTCAATTAATGCCACTTCTGTCTCGTGGCTGCCCTCTCGAATCGCGTTGTACCACGATATGGCCCGGTTCAGACGTCTCAGATCGTACTGCGAGAATAACGAAATTGGTTATATCTACCCTTTGTATCATCGCCCACACTGTTAACTGCCCACAGTGGGACCTTAATATGCCTGTTGTGATGACTAACTAGTAGTCCGCCTCGAACTGTGAACTCGCGTTTTCCTTGCTAACGAGTTGACCAATATAACAAGACCCATTTGATGAATTTTTCACGCCTTCTAGCTCCACAACCACTCACAAGATCTATATCTTTCTCATATACGAGCTCTCAAATTGTATGCATCTCTGCTACAATCCCAACCAATTTCATAAAGATCAAAAAACGTTACTAAAGTTATCGTAACAAACTCTCAAAATCAAAAACCCATCGAAATGCCAAGACGTCCCAGTAGCGAGTCGTTTGTAAGAACTCGCTTCGCTTGCGCTCCGCTCGTTCGATAAGTAATAAGGTCCACCGATGTACAGTTAAGAGTGTTACTGTTTGTACAAGTACGAGTCGGCTAAAATAATAGATAGATAGATAAAGAATTTATTTGAATACTAGCTTTTGCCCGCGACTTCGTCTGCGTGAAATTAGTAATCCCCCGTTAAGGAATCAATTCTGGATATCAACTATTCTATATCCTTTCCCAGAGCATCTCCAGCGTTCAACGGTTATTGATTCGCCATACAAACTTTCAACCCCTTTTTCACCCCTTCTAGGGTTGATTTACGGGATGGGAAACAGACAAACAGATAAACAGACAAACAGACAAAAATTCTAAAAACTGTTGGAACGTGTTCTGTTATCGATTCTAAGTATCCCCAGCCACCTTTTTTTTGAATATCTTCCATGTACAGACTTTCGACCCTCTTCAGCTTTATTATATGTATAGATTGCAATAAAACACAAAATTAAAAGCAAAGCAAAGCAAAACAGCAAAGTATAACAATAACACAGAATAAATTAAGACAAAGTAAGTAGAGTGGTTGTGTGCGTTGCAGCAAAACAAGAGGGTTCACTATAGCTCAGCTATACGCTTCACTCTGTCGAGCAAAATACTGGTATTCTGCTTCCAGATCACGTTAGGTTCTTAGAGAAACTATACAAAAAGGGAGGTACTCAAAACATAAAAATAATAAAACATGAACTGACTACTTCAATCTACTGACATACCTGTAACTTTTCATTCCGTGCGTACAGATCCAAACCATCCTGGGGTATTCCCTGCTTGTTCAGGTACATCATGTGACGTATTTCACGCAGCAACATTTCCAACTGGAATAGCCAAAGAAAAACGGATAAATGGTTAACTGGCGGATGCCTAGTGAATGTGGTTATTCAAAAATGGATTCACGGAAAAGTCCATCGTTTGTCCTATACAAACGCGAATTTTATGAAAATGGTAGCTTTTGGAGTTCCATTTTCTACGACAAGTATGTCAAAATATCGCCAGAATAGTCCTTCTAATTAAAATTGCAAATATGCTTGCTGAGCGGGTGGACTGCCCGATAATGCGGCATTGGGATGAGGCTCACGCTCCGGTGCGTGCCCCAGCCCGCCGTTATTAAATAGTTATAATACCATAAGCTCAAGCTTTGTTACTAACCCTAATTGTAAGTCTAACTTTGTTTTTGCTTTTGTTACTAACAAATCATCGATCCCAGCGTCCGAAATAAACGATTTTGAATTTGAATTTTAAATATCACTAATAAACAGAGATAATCACGCGTTTTTATGGAACAGCTCGTGGAATGCCCTACAATAAAGTTGTCCGCGATCATGACCAATGTAACCTGTGTCGAACCGTCGGAACTCAAGATAAAATAAATCTATTTTGCGTTAGACCCGACCCGATTGTTTCGTTTAATATGTGTACAGTCAGCATCAAAAGTATCTTCCTACACGAAAGCCGCAAAAATATCTGACATGCTCCTATGGCTCTACAAATAAGAGCGCGTCACATATTTTTCGTGTAAGAATATACTATTGATGCTGATTGTACAAAACGCGAATATTGTAAAAGTTATATGTGTTAGTAAGTTTCCTTACCTCAGGACTGAAGTTGTTCCTCACGAACGGCGGGTCTCGATAGATAAGGTTCTTGGCCAGATGCAGCTTGCATATCCCCGGCACCGTAGCGGCCCACGCCTTGAACGACCTGTCGTCCGCCACGTTCAGGAAGGCGAGCATCTCGTTAGTCTTCTGACGCAGGTATTGGGCGGAATCTGATTGTGTTATGCTGCAAGTCGAGAACAAAACAATGTATTAATTATTTATTACACAAGGGGGCAAAGTTGATGTTTAACCTCTTGTGCTTCATTGAGACCCGAGCTAGCAAGAGATTTCAAAAATGGAACATTGAGCGTACGAGGGCCTCATAGCAAGAGGTTGAACAAACTTTGCTGACGAGGACTGTAGGCTCGTAAACTTACGGGTCCTCGATCGTGACCATCTCCTGCATGGGGTCTTCAATCCTCCTCCTCAACTTGTGGATCCACCACATCATGCCGGCCACGGGCGGCAGATATGGGTCTACCATTGGCCTGTCCGGGCCTTTGCCCATTCTCTACAAAATTATAAGTATGTAAGGAACAATATTTGGATGCACAAATGGTACTCTAGAACTTATCTGCAAAGGCATTATGTTTTTTGTTCAATTTAACCACTACTTACAGTTCAGGATATAAAGACGGATATAACTTTCCGGGCAAATAATTCTAGTCTAATTTTTAAAACGGTCCATTAGAAAAAGCCTGATACAAGTACGAAATAAGTGGATGGTATACGGAGGATAAGTATCTCTTATAGGAGACTGATTGAAAGAGTGTCCAGCTGTAAACAGTAAATAATAGTTCCTAATCTCTCCGAGTGGCGCTAGTATAACTATAGCAACTTCTGTTATTGCCGGAGTGAAGTGCGCTGCATATGCGCTACCATATATTCTATAGCTATTGTGGCGCAACTAATTTAACGTCTTTTGACGGACACTTCTCTAACAGAGAGTGTCATCCTTAGGCGATTATCACACTAGCGACGGATCCGCATGCGGCGCCAGGGCGATAATCGCCTAACCTTCTACCATCCAGCCATAGTTTTTAGATTCAAGAGAATTGAGAAGCATGTCTATTATCGAGCTATGATTTCGAAACACATAAATTAAATAGTTTTAGACGTAATATGTGATTTTTAAAACATAAAAGTAAAATAAGAAATATATTTTACCGCCATTTCTTCATCGAAGATTTCCTTCACTTTGTCCAAGTTGTCGTGCATGAAATCCATCAACTTGACCAGTTTCGGCTGCACCTCAGCTTTGATGATGGGCCGGTGGTACAGATCACCCAGGATTTGGAAGAACTGGAAATTGCATGACGATTTTTTTTTTCATGTATGTTATCAATCGATTCGTTTTGATGTGAGGATAATATATAATATCGTCACTACTTTGTAAAAAATCTTGTATCTGGTTCAGTCACTCAAAAGAACAATGTGGAAACTATGTATGCGATACATTTAGAGTTGCTGCGTTTCAACCATAGAGTAACTTATATAATAGAGCAGTACAGTCTAAGAACTATTTGAAGCTCATGTCTGAAAGCGCCATCTATTCCAAAGCCACCTAAAAGGTAGCTCGTAAGTAGGAAAAAAGCTAGCTTTACTACGGTACTCGTCCCTAGATGTCGCTGCGACGCAATATAAAAATAGAAAGAAAAATCTTAATTCTCTATAGTCTCTGGTTCCCTTAGAGAAGTGTGAGATACATGTTTTTTTTTTCAACTCAAACTCAGAATGTGGCATCCGCACTTACTGCACAATACTCTCCTAACAAAATGATATGAAACTGTGACGTCACGGCGTTATAGTGGCAGTTTTTAAAATAAGGATAAATAATGAAATTGCTAGGTATTTTGACCGCGAATATTGCGTTTATATAAACAGGATGGATTTACTTTTTGGGTCAGTGAGGGCAGCTACCAGATCCCGTTCCTTCCCTCAATTTCAAATTAATGAAGATTGACATTAACAGATTTTTGTCAAAAAAAATTAACGCCAACCGATCCCATTCCAATCCAAGATCAAAAGCTTGTACAGGACCAAGAGAAATTTTCGGCGACACTACGATGTTGCCACTTTTTAATTTCTACTCTTTTTGGTGACACTGTACTATGGAGAAAGAAAGAAAAGTAAGATAATAATCGATGTGCCAACCCTGCCCTCATTAAGCCGCCGGCACGGGGCGCGAAATTTAAAAAACAGGTACAATGAAGAGAGACATAGTGAAACCCCCCTGGTACTAGTAGTACACTAGTAGCTACTAGGTGGAGTAGCTGTGCAGGTGACATTTCTCTTACATATTCGGTATCTTTAGGGGGCTTTGATATAGATGGCGCAATCGACATAAGCTTCAAAAAGTTCTTAGGCTGTGGTCGTCTATATCTCTATAGTCTCTGATAAAACTGTGTATAAAAAGAGGCACCAGTGTAGATGTTGTAAAAGAAAATTTAAGAAACTGTTTTTTTATTGTTGATGTTCAACACTCACTTTAAATATTTGCATCATGTTATTGCACTCGTCCATCCCCTGCGAGAAGAGCGACGACAGCCTGCGATCCATCTGGTTGAGCACGTCCATATGTTTCTTATAGTCCGGGAGGAAACTGTCGTTTTCCGGGTCTGCTGGGTCGTAGGAAATGTTGCCGAGATTCTGGTAGATGAGCGTGTAGTCTTCCAACACCTGCAGGTTACAATATTTGGTAATACAATACATAAGTACTGCATGTACTACCTGCGAGTTCGTACTACACTTCGTTTTTTTTTAGATTAGAAATTGAGTAAACATAGAAACAGAAGTTGCCAACCTGTTCTGTTTGAATGTTCAATTTAGACATACTGCAAGCACACTAACAAACGATTAGTATACATGATGAAGAGTTCACATTTGTAAATAAATAATGACAATTTGTAGATTATATATATTTCTTTTTTTTATTCAGAATAGGCAGGCGTTTGACTACGATCTCACCTGATGGTAAGTGATGATGCGGTCTACGGTGGGGCACGCTTACCTATGAGATACCTATTTACTCGCGCTTTGAAGAGACCCAAATTGTACTCATGTGGAAACACAGACTCGGGCAGAGCATTCCACTCTTTGGCAGTTTGCATAAGGAATGTTGAAGCGAAACGCTTCGTGCGTATATGTGGAATACCTACCATGAAGCGATGCCGGAGTGCCGTTTGTCTGGTAGTCCGATGGTAAAATGGGGACGGGGGAATAAGGTTATGCAGTTCCTCGGCACACTCACCGAAATGTATCCTATAAAAGATCGATAACCTGGCAACATTGCGACGATGCTCCAGACTTTGAAGTCGAGCATTCGTAAGATCGTCGTCATTGATAATTCTTTTGGCCTTCCTCTCGACTGACTCGAGCGCCTCAAGCTGGTATTTTGCTGAACCATCCCACAGATGAGAGCAGTATTCTACACATGACCGGACTTGCGCTTGGTAAAGGTCGAGCAGCTGCCTAGGTGTAAAATACTGCCTCACCTTGTTGAGGATGCCCAGCTTTTTTGCTGCTAACTGTGCTTTCGACTCAATGTGTGGGCCGAAGTTGAGTTTCGAAGTTAGTGAGATTCCGAGAAGTTCAAGATGGTCGGTCAACGGAAGGGATACATTTCGAAAAGTAGGAGTCAGATGGAATGGAATTATAATCCATAACAACAATAAAAACACAATTTTCTTTTGATTATCACGTTACAGACACATGACAATTGAAAAACTGACAGTGACACACGCTCACGTTATAAATCGAAAACCATATGTTTCGAACCTCTTTTTCTCCAGGTTTTTTATTGTGCAACATTCACTAAAACGTTAACAATAAAAAGAATAAATTATTTCGTAATAATGACTACTATTACAATACTGTAAAATAATTAATATTATTCAATTTAACATTTACAAATACCTACGCATGGCTTTATTATAAATACAAATATATTTAAATATTTTTTATTGGCCGCATAGGCAATTTGGCACTTGTGACATGTATCATGCCGTATCGTGCCTGATAAAGAACCCTGTACATGCGCGACTTTCAACTTTTTTCTAATCTAAAAAAATACGAAGTATAGTAATGCACCAAGGAGAAATTTCTTAAGTTGCGAAATTTTCCATACGGAATGTTCTCAGAACATAAATTTTACAAACAATAAAAATGATTCAGGAAGTCGCTGGACACCGCCGTTATCAATAACTAAAATAATTTAACTGACTGTCTCATTTACGAGTTCTAAAAATTATACTAATAATACATTTTTTGATTATTCCCATAGGGAATGTTCTCATTGGAAAATTTATTTAAATTCTCATGTAAGTTTCCAGAAATTTCATAGAATGTTACTGAATTTTTGAGAATGTTCTGAAACTTGTACAGTCGACGTCAAGAATATGTTTCTACTTTTGGACCTTATTACAAAGAAGTAAGGTGCACACGTGTAAAGATATCTTTGACGTCGACTGTACAGTCGCCATCAAATATATCGGAGCGGCCAGGGTACTCAAAAATATCTTAACATGCACTTTATCGCCTTGACAATAGAGGCATCGTTCAGATATTTGTGACCACCTTGGCCTCTCCGATATATCTGATGGCGACTGTACATTGCTAGTTCGTACCGCTAACTTCCACCGATATCAAATGGGGAAGACAACTGTCACAATGACACAAGGACCGGAACCGGTTACCAATGAAAGGGTATATGATACGGTTGTTTTTACAAAACCTATCAATTCGGTAAGCACATCATTGGCTTACCCAAAGGTAAGCGATTACCGAATCGAAAACCCCCAATGAGGTTACCCTATCAAGTGTTTTTAGAATGATATCAAGCTATTGTAAACTCTATCGTTAAGACATTCGATAGGGAAACCACATTGAATATGGTTAACCCTATTAACACGGTTACCGTAACGATTGGGTAACGCCCATGATAGGGTAACCTTATCGATAGGATAACCCTATCATTGGGTTATCAAAAAGATTAATCAAATAAAGGGGTTTTCCGATCCCTGCAATGACATTTACAACAATGGTCCTTAGAAAAGCTAAATGTGTAAATTAGTCAGGTGAAGACACAAGACTTAGCCTATGGGTTTTGTCTGGTTCTTTTCATGCTGCTGCTGAAGAAATCCTCGCTTCGACGCTCCGGCCCTGGGTCCTACGCGGTATTAGGCCTTCGACCTTCGCAGGCAATGCCGCTCACCCTCGGGCCTTCGGCGCAAGGATTCGCTCCGACACTTAATCATTAAGTTAACCATAGGTACTAGTAAAAAAAACAAGGATTTGGTTGTGACCTGATGATATAGGAATACTCGTACTTCTCACCTTCATACACTCCGTACTAATAATCTTTCCTCGGATTCCGCAAAACTCCACCTTTTCCAACTTAAGAATCTCCACCGTAGCTTCAAGTATAGTCTCGATCATTTTTAATCTCTTCAAATAGACGTTGAATCGCATAAAAACGCGATCGAAGTTAAAAGACCAGCGCACCGGCATCACGCCGGGGGGGAAGAACGATTCCACCTTGTCGCGATTCATCTCGTACGTGGCACTGGAAAGAGAATAGTAACATAGAATCGTAATTGTGTGACTCAAATTGATTTCCAATTGTAAAAAAATAAGAAAAAAAGATCGGAATATTACCAAGGAAAAACGGTTTTTTCAATGAGGGTTTCTACAACACCAGAAGGCGGCACTGTGACGAGAGTTCTTTCTGACAGCAGCTAGACAAAATTCACTCAAAAAAAAATTTACACGTTTATTATTCCTATCCTAAATAGCTGGAAGGAGGGGAGGCCTTTGCCCAGCACCAGCAGTGGGACACCTTAACAGGCTGATAAAAAAAAATCCTATATAAAACGATCTGACAATGTCACAAGTCCTATTGTCATTTTCAATATCTGCACGTGAGCTCTTCAAAGAGTTTCATGACCCCACATTGGGGGCACCCGGACAGGGAACGTGTTAAACATGATTGGCGGATTATGACAGCTAGACCTCTCACACGGTGCTGCCACCTGGTGGAAAAATCTATTGTAGAAATTCGCGTTCATTTACCCGTGAATGGGTTCTAGCACAACTGTAACTGTAATACCAGTGAATTTCAAAATGGTGAATTAATAACGATAATCAAGTATTTTCGCAAGATGTACTCACATAAAATGGTACAGGTTAGTAAGCGCTTTCCTCAGCTTGAGCAGCTGTTCGTCGGCTTCCCCCTGGAAGAGAGACTGCGGGTCGATGGAGTTGGAACACTGCATTATCACCAGGTTGCACACCTCACGGAGCAGAGCTGGGAACGGAAACCAGATATTAGTCATGACATATTTTCATCAATGAGGATTTCCTGAAATCCAGATGGCGTCACTGTGACAAAGTCTTTTTGACAGCTGCTGTCAAAATCCACCAATCAAAAAATGGGATTAAACCTGATTGGTGGATTATGACAGCTGAACCTGTCGCCGCGATGCTGCCATTTGGTGAAACAATCTATTCAGTAAACCATCATTGTTGCTTGGCATTTTACAAATGCGTAAAGAGTTTATTTATACTAATAGTTTATTGGATAAATAGTAAACGTCTTTTTGTTACATTTATGTAAAAAAAAATATGTTGGTAAATTCTGATGAAAACCATTGCGGGAAATTCGGAGGGTAAGTTTATTTACGAGTCATAATGATAAAATCCGGGATTTTCCTCATGCTTCTATTAGATATCTTTCACACCAGCATGAACACGATAGCAGTGGTTATCGCTATGATAAACGACATAATGAAGCAAATGTAACTTCGACCTCACCGTCACTGACGTAATTTACGGTTGACTTAAACGTATTTTGTTTAGGAAATATCACACTAGAGGACCAAGCCGGTGGTAGGATAGCAATCGGTAGTGTTGATGTTATTCGACATTGTAATTACCAAAACCGGGTAAAACATGTAGCTTGTCTGATTAAATCTGAATTGTTTTACAAATTCATCGAACCCAATCCAATCGTTACGTTACCGACATTGTTCGTACATGGCGACCCTGTCAGAATCAAACAAGAGGTCTCCTAAGTATTCAATATAGTAATCAAAATGAAACCATACGTATAAGTTTCTCGATGTTGCAGAAATATCTAGAGCTGCCCCACAGCATGCCGATGCAGTGGAACATGGGCCGGATCAACGGCTTTGCGTCCCCGAAATCCGTGGCTTCAAAAGTCTCGAAGTGGTATTGCAAGGGCCTTTGATACACGTAGATGTCCCGGCATTCTACCACACCTGTTATAAAAACACTGTGTAAGTACTTTACATACATACAAATACATACATACATACAATCACGCCTATCTCCCAAAAGGGTTAGGTTGAGATCACGGATTTCTATTTGCTACTATCAGTAGCAAAACGGCTCTCCGTAAGCCCCCCGTCAAAAAACGAGACTTGATGGGTGCCGAACCGCATCGCCGCGCCGCCGTACGGATAATTATTAATTAAATGAATCACCATAGCGTTCCCACGAGTAGTCAGATCAGAGGTCCCCTTATCCCTTAAGGCTTTTATCATCGGAAAAACTAAATACCAAACACTTCGCTAGGTTACCTTACCTATTCGCTATGTGCGACGTGCATGGTGGGGGTAATGAGAACGATCGCAGTGCACAATGTGACAAGAAATGAAACTGCAAATCCCCTGTGTGCTGTCAAAATAGTGAATCAGCCAGTTACATTTCATATAAGCAAGGAATACAACCTATTTATAAAAAAGGAAAAAAAGAGATTGACCACCTGCCCAAGAGATGGCGCCACAATCATGCACACAGCGAATAGAGAATGAGTGAAGTAGGATTGTCCAGAGAAGGTACTTGGAAACCGACTGTTTTTCGTTCGATGGCTCGACATGGGTATGGCTGAGAAGCCAGCGTAAGAGCGTCATCGACTTCAATTTTATACTAATACTTAAATGGTTGGGTGTCGTTTAGAAGGTTATATTATATCGTTTACCTTTGTGGTTTGAATGATGTTGACAAATGTTTACCAGCTTCAACGTTGATGGGAATTTTTTGAAGTAAGTGAACTTAAAAATTTAGGCTTTCCGTCGTGGCCGCAGGATTTACGCGCATTTGAGTGAAAATCACCTCTAGATTTTATTAGTCTATGGTCTGGGCTAGTTTAAAGCAAATAATGTCGATACGTAGTATATTAAATTTGATATATTGTATTTCCCAGCCACAAGGTTAGTGAGCAGATTCTTGAAGCAGTCCAAATACACGCTTCCCGTGGCCTCCAGATATGAAGCCATGCGTTTCACGCGCGGGTCACGCAGTTGAGAGTAGATCCCTTCCAGGTTTCTAATCTATGTTCGATGCTATTTTAATCCAAATGATTTCAATACATAATGAAGGTATGTTGATATTTACCAGCTACGACGTTAGTGAGCAGATTCTTGAAGCAGTCCAAATACACGCTTCCCGTGGCCTCGAGATACGAAGCCATGCGTTTCACGCGCGGATCACGCAGTTGAGAGTAGATCCCTTCTAGATTTTTTAATCTGCGCGCGTAGAAATCTAAGTCCGCGGTTGGCAGGGGAAACTTGGTCCGTTTGAATGCTGCAAATTTTATGATCATGAATTGTGAGGTTTTAGGCAGAAGAAACGTCATTGGATGGGACTGGGATGTCACGAATAATTGTAGTAAAAAATAGGGATTTGAAACAATGTAGTTCGCATGCAATGGCAACTCTACTCCATGGGTCATCATAGAGCTGCAATCGCATGCTACACTGTTTCAAAACGAGTAATAGTACATTACGTACCTAGGACGGTAAAATAAAGAACGGCTCTGATTGCGGGCATTATGTGGCCCGCACCGAAGGTAAGGACCATAAACAAGCGGTCTGAGACCTTTTATTACCGCCCGTGGTGCGTACACAATTTTACGTCTTCTCCTGGCTGTGAAGTGAGATTTGCCGCTGCGCCCGTGGGCGGCAAATCTCACTTACCGCCCTGTGTGACGTAAACAATAATGCGATCCTTTGTGACCACCTTGTCCGCTCCGATATTTCTGATGGCGACTGTACGTCATTAGTATCACAGTGATAGTGATAGTTTGTGACAAGGTGGTCACAAACTATCACACATTTACAAAATTTGAAGCTGTATTTCGACTGTATTCATGGTTCAATGGTTGCTATTATAGAAATGATGAAACAATCAATAGATTTTATTTTTGTCAACTACCAATACATACCTATATACGAGTCCTCTGACAGCAAGTCATGGATTTGCTTAGTCCACTTTATAACGGCGCCCTCGATGTTAGTCTTCAGTTCCAGGTCTAGCTCTTCGCCCTCACTACGAGATATTACAATATTTCATAAATCTATTAACATAGCTATGACTTGCATTTAATTTCATAACTAAAGTGAAAAGCACCAGTGTACACTCGATGTCTAAGATATCTTTACACCTTTGGACGTTATTACAAAGGAGTAAGGTGCTAAAGTGTAAACATATTTTTGACGTCGACCAGGCGCGAATCCCCCCCCTATAAAATCTTCATTTACCTTTGTTTTAGCGAGGTTTCCGCTTGAAAAATGTTCTCTACCCCTGCTGGCATGGGCAGCATCACCTGACTGGACATTTCGCCTTTTATCTGCGCAAAGTAATTCATAATTATGTGTACGGTCTCCATCAAATATATCGGAGCGGCCAAAGTGGTCACAAATATCTGAACAACGCCTCAACGCCCAGGGCTTAGTCACTTAGCTACGCCACTGATGCCTCTTCATATCGGTGCAGACGATCTTCGGCCATCCTTTTGATTCTCAGGATTACAGAGTAGGAGCCCGATCAGCTCGTCTGCCATGACGCTCAGGTCCATCAACACGTTGCCCGACATCTCGCCGATTGCAACGTTCTAAAAATGGTTTAGGAGTAGATACATCATACCTGGTGCATGAGATTTCTTAACTCATCGATATGCCTCTTCATATCGGTGCAGACGATCTTCGGCCATCCTTTTTGATTCTCAGGATTACAGAGTAGGGGCCCGATCACCTCGTCGGCCATGACGCTCAGGTCCATCAACACGTTGCCCGACATCTCGCCGAGTGTAACGTTCTAAAATAGTAGGAGTAGATACAGTAGGCATAGAAGATATTGACGGTAACAAACTTCGCCTAAAATATGGCATGACAATTCCTTACCTATATACCTACACAGAACAGGCACGGTTTCCACTGGGAGAATGTTACTGGTATAACTTGAATTGGAAGTTATATTATAACATTCACGCTTATTCGGTAAGTAGTCTTGCTTACGCTGGTCTAATTTTAACGAAGCGCTCAGGCGGCCTTTGTGAATAGAATTTTCCTTACAGTGCTGCTCAAACCTGTACAGTCGCCATCAGATCAGAGCTGCCAAGGTGGTCACAAATATCTGAACAATGCCTCTATTGTCAAGGATATTTTTGAGTACCCTGGCCGCTCCGATATATTTGATGGCGAGGCGACTGCAGTCCGCGAAAAAGTTTGTTCCAACAAGTATGGATGAGTATTTTTAATCAGTGCCTTGTCGTTAGGACACTAAACTGCCTATTAATAAACAATTATACGTGAAAGACGCAGCTTGGAAACATATTTTAAATCATCATCTTGCCCTGTAGGTACAGTCTCGTAGGTACGCTCTTATATGGCTCTACAAATAGGAGCGTGTCACATATTTTTAAGGCCTTCTTGTAGGAAGATACTATTGATGCTGACTGTACAGTAATATGACCAGTGGCTGATCTCTCTTGGCAGTGGGGACACTTGTCCTGTCTGTCCTTAAAGTCGACGTTTTACTAGAGCCAAAAGAAATTTAACCTTTCATATAAGGAGTTACGTTGCACGTTTGAATGACGGCACCACGCCACGCGACGTACTCGCGCATGCTCGCGAACATTACTGGCTTACTGCTGCTATTAGAATATGAAACTTAACTGCTGTAGCGAAGGTCCAAATTCCTTTACATCTAGTAAAATGCGCGCCGTCTCCGCCAAATGGTGGGAATTATACATAAGGCTAACCCCACACTATCGTCTTTCGAGCGTCGACGTCGCCCTAGCGCCCACGCAGCGTAGCGTCGAGGCGACATCGCCCGAGCGTCGGCGTCTCAACAGCGTCGACGGGGCGTCGACACGACGTCAACCCCCCGCCCCCCAGCCACATTGTTAGACACATCGTCAAAACAAAAGGTATACCTTTCTAAAATTAGCAGAAGTGAGGGCCTCTTCAGCAGATCTCAAAAAGTAAACCATCTTGCTCTTGCTTATAGGTGGAAAGGTGAGAGAACATGTCAGTAGTCCAGCTGTGTTCATACGAAACACCAAAATTGGAGATAATTTATTTTCAAACCATCTGAATAGTATATGCTGCAAAACAAATTTACTACATTGATTAGTACATAACTAATTAAATTATAGTTTAAAACTAATTCAATAATTATGAAAGTACAAGAAAACGCAACCTAGATTTTTGTACTATGAATAAATGCTTTTAAGCCCCGGTTTTTTTCATACTACAAAAACCCAGGTTGCATTTACCAGTAATTACTTACATACTTTTAAATCATACTGCTTTTATTATAGATACTGATTATGAAGGTATTGCAATTTATGTTTACTTGTGATTAATTATATAAACATATTTGTCAGAGAAGTTCCCATGTTTTGGGAGACAAAGTTAAAGTACTGTGGACTGGGCGGCACAGCGGTGAGGTGGTGTAGCTCAGTAAATCACAGGGGTAAAGCTTGACGTCTTCATGTATTTATTTAGATTTTTATGGGAATTAGCGCGCGTGTCATCAAGGCCATTGGTGCCTTGATATCCTCCCACTGATTTCCACAACTTTCAGATTTGGATAATTATGATTCTTTATTTGTATTGACTTTTAGTTTGAATATAGAATCTTTTAATATAAAACAACCAGTAATGTACCTACAGGTTTCTAACCAACTGTTACAGGACTATTATATACCTAGTAGTATTATTATTAACATACCTACTTTATAGCTCAGAACAAATTCATAACATGACAAAGATCTCTTTGTCATGTTATGGATTTACCATGAGATTTATAATTTGGATTAGATCATCTGATCTAATCCAAATTATAAATCTCATGGTAAATCCGCCTCTTTACAACCCCATATTATGTAGAACTTTACAAACCATGTTTATTTTTATTTCCTTTAATTGCAGCATATGGTGAGGTACGATTAAGAGTCGCCAGGACGCTCGCGTGAACTCGCGTCCCTGTACAAACGTAGTTCAGCTCTCATTTTAAAATGACATGCTTTAGAACCACGAAATTTGGCATGGGCATACTAGCAGTACAGATCTATGTCGGTAATTCGTTTTCGTTGCAAAAAATTGTAATACAAAGAAAATACAGCCAGATACAGATTTACATACAAAACTTATTTTTTCTATATTTTCTTAGAAAAAATAAGTTTTGTATTCTTCGACATAGATCTGTACTACTAGAATGCCCATGCCAAATTTCGTGGTTCTAAAGCATGTCGTTTTAAAATGAGAGCTAAACTACGTTTGTATGGGAACGCGAGCGTCCTGGCGACTCTTAAGAAAATGAGGCATAAAGTGTTTTTTTTTACTAAACTGGTGTCTTTGAGAAATACTTATACTTAATTTAAGCTCAAGAATGTACCCTTGCAATTAAAGTAGATAAAAAAACACGGTAGGTATCGTACACCAACAATATTCTGCATTGCTTTGCAGACTTTGCTACGTAATTGGATGAAAACCTACCAATTTTACGTGCAAAGTTGCGTTAGAAAATAAAGATAAGGTTTGACAAAAGAATTTGTATTATAGTTATAATGTTTATGTTTATAAAGCAAATTAATAATTACCCTGTCGTCTGAGGTTATAAACTTTGCCCATTTGTCCACTTTCTGTTTCAGCGCCTTCAATAAATAATCTTGCATAAACTCGAGCCGTTTATCAATTTCTTCCTGTAAAAACAATTATTTTTTTTGTAAAAAGGACGTGATAAATAAACATTGTATAACTAGTATCAACCAGGTATCAACGTTTATGCATTACTTACATCAGTCATCTTGTTCGATTTCAATAGTCAATCACATAAATTAATAAATATTGTGTTGATGTGCACATTTTAAAAATATAATTAATATTTAATTATTTTTCTTTCAGAAAGAAGTGCACAAATCAATAATGACCAACATTGTTTACTGTGCTGTCTAGGCAACGTAAATATTTTTTGAATTTTTAAATTTCGAGCATATTTCGAGCTATAATACCACAGATTAAGAAAATTAACATTGCACATGTGGTGGGTGGATTTTAGACGTTATTTAATATACCTCAAACAGCTTAAAGTTTACTTCAGTGTTGCCATAGTCTTAGAAAATAAAACCTTAAATGAAGGATTATTTAGATCACAAAAACAAACTATGATCCTAAAGCACGTTATATGCTTTTTCTACTCCCGTACTTTTATCTGTCATTTATACATTCGTCATCACCTATATAACAACATAGATAATATACTCGAAGAAAAGTCTATCTAGTCTATTCCCCAAAATAGCACTTGTTCTATAAGGGTCACAACAGACCTAGCGGAATTCCTCGCGGAAGTAGCAGAAATTTTTCTATGGTAGCGGAAATTTGTCTATGGTAGCAGAAATTTTTCTATGGCTTCCATACAAAAAATCTGCTACCATAGACAAATTTCCGCTACCATATACAAATTTCCGCTAATTCCGCGAGGAATTCCGCTAGGTGTGTTGTGACCCTAAAAGCGCCAAAATAGAACGCTTGTCATGACTTTAAAGCGGTATTACACATTGCAACCTGCAGGGCCCAATCTGTCAGGTTGGAAGGTGTAATTGAAGGTAGGGCCCGTAGGGAGCTGAAGGAGGGGTAGGAAGAGGCAGGGTACACAACAGATTGGGCCCTACAGGTTGCAATGTGTAATACCGCTTTTAGAAGAAAATAAATTACTGCCAACCTAAAAAACCTAAATAAACGCAGCGTTTTTAGAAAAAAAAAACTTTGAAAAAGAAAAAATGATAAGTACCACAGACATACTTTGTAGTTTTTACGTTCGTTTGTGAGGGCAAACTGCAAACTTTGAAAAATTAGTACATTTCGATACTAGGTCGGAAAGGATGTCATTATTCAACGAGTTCCGAGACATTTGGTCACGAGCCGCAGGCGAGTGGCAAAACTCGGGACGAGTGAATAATGACATTCCGTCCGTGTATCGAACGACGTTTTTTAATAAAGTTGTGAAAAAATTATAAAAATGTACAATATGTCACTTTGAGGTTACTTCATCCGAACACTCGCGCCGTGCGATGCGGGGCGGTGATCATGAATCCTGAGCTGTGATTGGCTGGAAAAGTAAAACGCGCTAGTGCGAGAAATCCAACTTCTCGCATTATAAACTACTACTAGATTTGAGCAACTGTGTTAAAAAATATTTTAACATGATTTCAACTAATCTCTGTTACTCTGATTTGATAATTGATTAAATAACGACTGTTTATGTTAATATTCTTCTTGAAATACTGTATTTTTAAAGGTGAAACTTAAATTATTGTTGTATTTGTTGATTATGTGACAAAAAAACTGCAATATCCATGTTGTGTTCAATTTTGAATTTTATGTAAGGGTCACCACACACCTAGCGGAATTCCTCGCGGAATTAGCGGAAGTAGCGGAAATTTGTCTATGGTAGCGGAAATTTGTCTATGGTAGTGAAAATTTGTCTTTGGCTTCCATACAAAAAATCTGCTACCATAGACAAATTTCCGCTACCATAGACAAATTTCCGCTACTTCCGAAAAAGTATTCTATGCAACGTCGTATAAGTAGGTAAAAAATGTTCATGGCGTTTTTCTTAACAATTTTCGCCTCCGGCGGCGCCTACGGCTCAAATTGTTATTTGTTACCCACGCCACTCACCTTTTTTGACCCCTCTTATACAACTGTTGCATAAAATACTATTAATGACTTCGTTAAACTAAGGTCATAGACGTTTAATGTAAAAATCATAATCATAATACTTTATCATGTGAAGGTCCCTTTTTTGGTTTTAGTAAATAAATCATAAACAGTGGCACATAAGACCTATCCAATGACACCTTACATAGGGTTGGAGTAACAAAACACAAGAATTTAGCCCCCCCCCCCCCCCCCCCCCGTGATTGAAACACATACTCATACGAAATTTAATTGTTCCAGTACTGCACTTATTGTTCTCTGTGTGAGCGAGAAGAGTGTAGGGACGTATATGCTAGAAAGGGCCAGAACGACCATCAACAGTGCTGCCATCTCTCAATGTTTACTTTAGATCTCAAATTTGTAAGTTTTCTATAAATAGGGTAAAAACTCACTATTCCCACGTACGCAACGCACGCAATGCAACGTGGGAGAGATTGTGTGCACACTTGTCCCACGTATTCGACGTGTATTGACATCAGACGCTAGAAATACACTATACCTACGTACGCAACGTATGCATTACCACGTGGGAATGACGCGCTAGGAGCGTAAGATCTAGAAACACACTGATCGTACGCGCGTGAAAGCGTGTGATATCCCCCCCACGCTCCCACGGCGATCTGGCCTATAACCGCGAAGCACTTCGTTCATCGAATCGAATATTTCTATCACTCTCTTTCGTATATGCAAGAGCGATAGAGACGGGACCATCGTATTGTCGATTTTCGAACTTCGCGGTAGGCCCTCTGGCGCGACAGATCAAACGTTGCATGTGACGCGTGGCATAGCATCGCGTATGACAAGTATGTTTCTAAGCATACAAATATCAGGGTCCAGATTTCATAATGCATTGCATACGTTGCACGTGGGATCAGTGGGTCCCTACCTTTAGCGTTTTATTTTGTGTAAAACTCCGTCATTTTTTGTGGATTTTTAATTTTTATGAGCTGTTAACCCTACAGTCACGTTGCTGTCAATGTCAATGTCATGTCAATGTCATTGTTAATTGTTACGCGCCAAAACTACTGTTTGCTTGCGGCGTTGTTGTGTTGTGCTATTCAGTCTAAGGAATTTTATTTGAAATAAAGCATAATCCAGTCATTATAAGCTATTAATTATACTCTAAAATGGAAGGATTCGATGATCCCGGTGTTTTCTTTTCTGACAATTTTGGAGTGGAGGAAAATGAATCTCAAGATCAAACTAACCTACAAGGTGTAAAGAAGAAGTTTAAAGAGTTCATTCGCCAGTTTCATGTTGGAAATTTCAACTACAAATACAGGTAAGAACGCATGATACGAACGATAAACTGATGCTCAATGTTAGTCCACTTTTATATTGGCTTTTCTCTTCAAAGTTTTTGATTTTAGGTGTCAGTTCCATTGTCCCAAGCCATCAATGTTGCCGACTCTAGATAGTAGCTTAAATTTCCCGAATGTTTAGTGGAAAAGACATCGCATTTAATCCCCCTTGGGATCAGATTTCTCTTTCCCCAAGCACTGAACTAGTATTATTTCTAAAACAATTTTTTTTTTCAATATTTTTACTGTTGATACAAGCCTTTATTACTAGTTGTACAATTCCTAATTGCTCACCAAGACAAATGCGACAAGCCCAAACACAATAAGAAAATATTGAGTGGTTGAGGAGTTCCTATCTTCCAGCACCATCATGAAATCAGCTCCGTGTTATAATAATATTGCATTGTGTTCCCATCTCATCCTCTCACCTCGTTCATTTCTTTTCCATCTCTTGGGTACCGTATGGTATCTTTAGACCATTTTCTCTTTGTTGTCCCAAAGCATGTGACCCGTCCATTTCCATTTTGAATTTTTTCATTAAGTATACTAATTAACATCAATTGTTTTTGTCCTCTTTCTAATGTCTGTCTGACAATGCTACAGGTAAAACAAAAAATTAGCTCGTAATTAAATATTAACGTTTCTCCTTTACAGAGATGCTCTTAAACGCAATTACAACTTGGCCAAATACTGGGTTGAAATAAACATAGAAGATCTGTCAAGTTTTGATGAAGTTCTCGCTGAAAAACTATACAAGAAACCCAGTGAACACCTCCCTATCTTAGAGGAAGCTGCTAAAGAGGTAAGTTTCAGTGTAGTAGGTAAATATTTCTTTATTTAATTTCATTTTTCATTTCCATTGCCATAAAGGCCATTGCAAACTGAAAGCGCGGGGCGGTAGCGGCGCGGCAGCAGAGCGTGCGCAGCGGGCCCGCCGCGCTGGCGGTATGAATCACCGTATTTAATTCAATGCTATACAGCGCGCCGCGCACGCTCCGCCGCCGCGCTGCTACCGCCCCGCGCTCTCGGTGTGCATTGGACTTAAATCTTATCTTATCGATCATCATAGACAAAGGCTGCCTTTCAACTGAGGAAGACTTGAGAACTCTCTAACTAAAATGTTGTCTTCAGTTGGCAGATGAGTTGACAGCTCCTCGACCTGATGGTGAGCAGGAAGTTGAAGACATACAAGTGCTCCTGTCTTCTGATGCACACACATCCAACCTTAGGGAGCTGAAAGTAAGTTCACAAATACCTCATATTTTAAGGAAAAAATTAGTCAGCAAATGAATCATGTACTGTAACAAATGTTTGTCCTATAAATTGTATAGATATTGGAAAACTACATAAAAATGGAACAGCTTGTAGAATGCATCAAAACCTTTTTTTTTTAAATTCAAACAATCTATTTTCAGTCAGAGACCGTGTCCCGGCTGGTAAAGATCCCTGGCATTGTGATATCCGCATCCGGCATCAAGGCAAAGGCGACCAAGATCTCCATCCAGTGCCGCTCATGCCGCAACGTCATCCCCAACCTGCCCGTCAAGCCTGGCCTGGAGGGATATGTCATGCCTCGGAAATGCAACACGTAAAGACTTTGATCAGTATTTTTCATTGAGCAACAGTCAGTGCCACGACTGGTAAAAATCCTTGGCATCATGAAAATGTATTTATATCTTTTCAGTGAGCAGGCTGGTCGACCGAAGTGTCCATTGGACCCTTACTTCATCATTCCGGACAAATGCAAATGTATTGACTATCAGGTAAGTCTTTTGCAAAAGTCCTTGTTCTAGGAAAGGACTAGAAGGTGTGTACCTAATGTTTATTGCAAGTGCATGTACAGTCAACGCCTAAAATATGTATACACTTTTGAACTTTGTTACATTGAAGTAAGGTGCAAAAGTGCACACATATTTATGGTGTTGACTGTATGTAGTTAACTGATATGCCGCGGTCGAACATGCCGCGCGTAATCTTTAAACCTGAGCTATTTACCAATGGTTAAAGTGTACTTAATATCTACAATATACATGTGTTTGTGCAATTTCATTATGAACTTGTATACAGGTCCTGAAGCTACAAGAAGCCCCGGAGAGCATTCCACAGGGCGAGATGCCGCGCCACCTGTCGGTCTATTGCGAACGTGTGCTCTGCGAGAGAGTGGCGCCGGGCGCAAGGGTCCAAGTTCTGGGGATCTACTCCATCAAGAAAATCGCCAAGCAGGGGGTAAGAACATGTCGACGTAGAGGCTGCAGACTCGACGTTTGAAACCGCACGAACGCAGCGCGATAATCAGCCACCGCTGTAGTTAAAACAGGGTCATACAAATCTATGTCTACATTTTGATCGCGTTGCGGCACGATCAAAACGTATAGTCGCCATCAAATATATCGGAGCAGTCAGGGTACTCAAGCGCACTTGACAAGAGGCGTTGCTCAGATATTTGTGACCACCTTGGTGATGGTGAAAAACAAGGCAACTCTATTAACTAATATCCTAATTCCACAGAGAGAAGGACGCGGGGACAAGAGCGTGGGCGTGCGCTCGTCGTACCTGCGCGCCGTCGGCCTCTCCGCCGACCAGGGCGCCACCGGCGGCCTGCTGCCCTTCACCGCCGACGAGGAGGAGCAATTCCGCCGCCTCGCCGCCTCACCAGACATCTACGAGAGGATATCCATGTCCATAGCGCCCAGTGTGTTCGGGGCCGCTGACATGAAGAAGGCGATCGCTTGTCTCTTGTTCGGAGGTGAGTCTAGCCACCGGCGGCCTGCTGCCCTTCACCGCCGACGAGGAGGAGCAGTTCCGCCGCCTCGCCGCCTCACCAGACATCTACGAGAGGATATCCATGTCCATAGCGCCCAGTGTGTTCGGGGCCGCTGACATGAAGAAGGCGATCGCTTGTCTCTTGTTCGGAGGTGAGTCTAGCCACCGGCGGCCTGCTGCCCTTCACCGCCGACGAGGAGGAGCAGTTCCTCCGCCTCGCCGCCTCACCAGACATCTACGAGAGGATATCCATGTCCATAGCGCCCAGTGTGTTCGGGGCCGCTGACATGAAGAAGGCGATCGCTTGTCTCTTGTTCGGAGGTGAGTCTAGCCACCGGCGGCCTGCTGCCCTTCACCGCCGACGAGGAGGAGCAGTTCCGCCGCCTCGCCGCCTCACCAGACATCTACGAGAGGATATCCATGTCCATAGCGCCCAGTGTGTTCGGGGCCGCTGACATGAAGAAGGCGATCGCTTGTCTCTTGTTCGGAGGTGAGTCTAGCCACCGGCGGCCTGCTGCCCTTCACCGCCGACGAGGAGGAGCAGTTCCTCCGCCTCGCCGCCTCACCAGACATCTACGAGAGGATATCCATGTCCATAGCGCCCAGTGTGTTCGGGGCCGCTGACATGAAGAAGGCGATCGCTTGTCTCTTGTTCGGAGGTGAGTCTAGCCACCGGCGGCCTGCTGCCCTTCACCGCCGACGAGGAGGAGCAGTTCCTCCGCCTCGCCGCCTCACCAGACATCTACGAGAGGATATCCATGTCCATAGCGCCCAGTGTGTTCGGGGCCGCTGACATGAAGAAGGCGATCGCTTGTCTCTTGTTCGGAGGTGAGTCTAGCCACCGGCGGCCTGCTGCCCTTCACCGCCGACGAGGAGGAGCAGTTCCTCCGCCTCGCCGCCTCACCAGACATCTACGAGAGGATATCCATGTCCATAGCGCCCAGTGTGTTCGGGGCCGCTGACATGAAGAAGGCGATCGCTTGTCTCTTGTTCGGAGGTGAGTCTAGCCACCGGCGGCCTGCTGCCCTTCACCGCCGACGAGGAGGAGCAGTTCCTCCGCCTCGCCGCCTCACCAGACATCTACGAGAGGATATCCATGTCCATAGCGCCCAGTGTGTTCGGGGCCGCTGACATGAAGAAGGCGATCGCTTGTCTCTTGTTCGGAGGTGAGTCTAGCCACCGGCGGCCTGCTGCCCCTCACCGCCGACGAGGAGGAGCAGTTCCGCCGCCTCGCCGCCTCATCTCACCGCCTAAAAACAAACAAAAGAGCATGGAAAGATCGTGAAGAAGGGGTCTTACATGATTCATTTTATGCTTTTAGTTGTTTCAATTTAAACAAGTCATTTACCTGTACTACAATGTTTTAGGAGAGTTGTAGCGTTATCTGATATTTCTAAGCTATATATTAAAGCGCCATAAAAGAAGTTCCCGCAATTAGGCGGTTTGCACACTGCTGCGGTTTCTACATGCGACGACGTACGCGAACGAGATAGTGCTATGCATGTCTATAGCGCCTTCACGCTTACACACCGCCGCCGTATCCGGTTGCGGCGCCAGTGTGATGATCGCCGTAGAGACTAGATTCTGTGTAGATTTCAGAACATTTCTGGAACAAATAATCACTGTTTCAACCCCATTCTACGTCTGGAGCCATTTTAATTTATAAATGTAACAACCAGAATCGTGTTATTGTAGGGAAGATATTCCATAATAGATACAGGTTCGGGTGAAGAAAAGGTAACTTTTGTATTTCTGTACAGTCAACGTCAAAAATATTAACACTTTTGATCCTTATTACAAAGGAGTATGGTGAAAATTTTAAACATGTCTTTGACGTCGACTATACATCAAATATTACCATCTTATGACTTTCAACAGGTGCCCGTAAACGGCTCCCCGACGGCCTAACCCGGCGAGGCGACATCAACATCCTCCTCCTCGGTGACCCTGGAACTGCCAAGTCCCAGCTCCTGAAGTTTGTGGAGAAGGTGGCGCCCATCGGCGTGTACACGTCGGGCAAGGGCTCCAGCGCGGCCGGTCTTACGGCTTCCGTCATCAGAGACCCCGGCAGCGTGAGTATACTAAGACCTGGTTAATTAGGTCCCTGATGAATTATAATGGTCAAATGGCTAACTTCAGAAGGTCAAAAACTGATGAGGCGTATTTTTCTGATAATCTGATAATTTATTACATTTATCTTACATATGAGAATATCACGTGAACGTTGTAATAGTCGGATGCTATTTTGATTTTTACCGGTAACAATCCTTGGAGTATAACCAATAGCTACACTCTACTGTTAACAATCATCTTGGATCCCAAGAAATGCCACTCTCTGAAGCGCAGAGACTCATTTAGGAAAGTCAAATTTGTGTTATTCCATTTTCGACATATTCTCGAATCATCGGCACATTTTTGTTTCGATACATTCTACGTAGTCAAGGACTCTAGGCACATTATTTTGCATTTAATAACAACAGGGGCCAATTGCATAACAACTTGTAACTAATAATATTAGCGGAAGTCTCTTTCCAATCCCTTTTATAGAATGAGACTTCCACTAATAATATTAGTTACAAGTTGTTTTGCAATCGGCCCCAGGAAGCTTAATTAAGAACATCTTAAAAATAATCCATTGGAGCTACCGCTAGTCAGCACCTACTCTAGTGTGAAATATACTGATTATTTTTTTTGTTGAGGTTGAAATGTACTTACTGACTAAAAATATACTATTATTTTTAGCGCAACTTCGTAATGGAAGGAGGTGCCATGGTGCTGGCCGACGGCGGAGTGGTCTGCATCGACGAGTTCGACAAGATGAGGGAGGACGACCGCGTCGCCATACACGAGGCCATGGAGCAGCAGACCATCTCCATCGCCAAGGTAGGGTAGCTACCTGAGGCAGTACCACGGTGCTGGCAGACGACATGGTCTGCATCGACGAGGTCGACAAGATGGGGGAGGACGACCGCGTCGCCATACACGAGGCCATGGAGCAGCAGACCATCTCCATCGCCAAGGTAGGGTAGCTACCTGAGGCAGTACCACTGTGCTGGCAGACGACGTGGTCTGCATCGACGAGTTCGACAAGATGAGGGAGGACGACCGCGTCGCCATACACGAGGCCATGGAGCAGCAGACCATCTCCATCGCCAAGGTAGGGTAGCTACCTGAGGCAGTACCACGGTGCTGGCAGACGACATGGTCTGCATCGACGAGGTCGACAAGATGGGGGAGGACGACCGCGCGCCATACACGAGGCCATGGAGCAGCAGACCATCTCCATCGCCAAAGTAGTTAACTCACACCAGGATCAATAGGCTACTTTCCTATAGATTTCAGTTGTGTCGCAATAATCGGTGAAATGGATAACGCGCACAGCTGTGCAGATTGTGTGTCAGTCGCAAAAGCACAAACTTGTTGTTGGCTATTGTTTGGAAATGTCAAATTTGTAGTCTCAATTAAATGGTGCTCACTAAAAAAAAGAAACTATTCATAATCTGTATCCTCATTCAGAAAGCTGTACTTAGATTTTTAGTTTCATCACCAAAAATCCATTAAAAAAATTGGGTGTACGTGGTTTTGTCTTTAAACTGTACTGTAAAATGTGGTCACTTGCTTGGACGTCCAAGAAAATTGGAACATTTTGTATGGGGACTGTGAACCTGTTAATGCGTCTATTCTTTGCAGGCTGGCATCACCACAACCCTGAACTCCCGCTGCTCCGTGCTCGCGGCCGCCAACTCCGTGTTCGGTCGCTGGGACGACACGAAGGCCGACGACAACATCGACTTCATGCCGACCATCTTGTCGCGTTTCGACATGATCTTCATCGTTAAAGACGAGCACGACCAGAACCGGGATATCGTGAGTATTGTAGACCTTATCACAATAACAGCAAGTGTCAAACTGCCGTGATACAGCGCCCTGTTTGGTCACTGGGACGACACTAAGGGCGACCACATTATCGACTTCATGCCGACCATCTTGTTGCGTTTCGACATAATCTTTATCGTTAAAGACGTTGTAGACATTGTGATAATGACAGCAAGTATCAAACTCCCGCGACACGCCAACGTCGACTTTATACTGCGTTGTCATGAATAAATTGCGGTTCGATATGATTTTCATAGTGAAGGATTAACACGACCAGAACTGGGAAGAAATTGGTCAATTGGCACATTAAAAAGTATATAATTAATGTTATTTAGGTACCTACTTACCCATCATCATCATCATATATTTAAGAGCTAGGCTCTTGTCGGTGGAGCAATTTTCTGTATGTCATTGGCCTTCTCCTTTACAGCCTGATACGACACGACGTTTATTTTTTCCTTTTCTTGATCCATGTACCTACCCCTACTTACCCATGTAACTGGAACTTTAAATTGTGCCAAGACACGAGAATTGACTACCATTTATTTTTTCTCCAATGTGCTCGGAAATTTTCAGCTTACTGTATCAAAATGAGTACGTGAAGTTCTTCATTTTTTACCAAAACGAATTAAAAAAAATAAAAATCATTATTTACCTGTTTTAGCGGCCGTGAAGTAATTTGTCAACGCCATAAATATGTATACACTTTTGCACCTTACTCCATAGTAATAAGGTTCAAAGTGTATACATATTTTAGGCGTTGACTAGTAAAATCCATTACTGTATTGTTTTTTACCTTTTAAACTTTTCATCCGACTAACAAATATCATTTCAAACAGCCAATACTTAAGCGACGTCTATACACCGTCTGAACGGCAATCCCTTCAAACTGTAGGATAGAGCGAGATAGTTAGATCAAAAACCTTGGTTGTCTCGTTCTTTGTCATAGCACCGCGTCTGATCGTGCGAATGAGGCTTAATACAATCATAGACAAAACAACTATTTTTAAGGTTTAATCTTGTATCTGTTGCATAAAAGGAGCATATTTAATACTGTCTTAAATAGCTTTTGACGAAAATTTCTTTTTAAATATTATTGGAATGAAAATTGGCAGTATACATAGTTCTTAATACTATAAAAAAAATTATAGAGGGAAGCTAATTCATGACATTGAACGCTAATAACGTAACCAAAATCTGTAATTTATTTCATTTACTTCACTATATTTCCTCGCACTTTTAGAGAAAAGCACTATATATGCCTCGGCGGGAATAGAAATTCGTGGACTCGTCTTATTTTTTCGGACTCAGCTGCGCTTCGTCCGAAAAAATCGCTCATCCACGAATTTCCCTTTCCCGTCCTCTGCAATAATGTACTATTTCTCCAATGTGCTCGGAAAGGTTCACCTTATTGTAGCAAAATGAGTACGTGAAGTTCTTCATTTTTTACCAAAAAATAAAAATCCTTATTGTCCTGTTTTAGCGGACGCGAAGTAATTTGTCAACGCCATAAATATGTTTACACTTTTGCACCTTACTCCATTGTAATAAGGTTCGAAAGTGTGTGTAGTAAAATCCATTACTGTATTGTTTTTTACCTTTTAAACCTTTCATCCGACTAACAAATATCATTTCAAACAGCCAATTACTTAAGCGACATCTACACCATCTGAACGGCAATCCCTTCAGATTATAGATAGAGCGAGATAGTGAGATCAAAAACCTTGGTTGTCTCGTTCTTTGTCATAGCACCCCGTCTGATCGTGCGAATGAGGCTTAATACAATCATAGACAACACAACTTTTTTTAAGGTTTAATCTTTTACAGTTGTATGAAAGGAGCATATTTAATTTTGTCTTAAATAGCTTTTGACGAAAATTTATTTTTAAATATTATTTGAATGAAAATTGGCAGTATACATAGTGCTTTATACTTAAAAAATATGTTATAGAGGGAAACTAATTCATGACATTGAACGCTAATATCGTAACCAAAACCTGTAATTTATTTCATTTACTTTGCTTTATTTCCTCGCACATTTGGATAAAAGCACTATATATTTATACCTCGACGGGAATAGAAATTCGTGGACTCGTCTTATTTTTTCGCTCGTCCACGAATTTCCCTTTCCTGTCCTCTGCAATAATGTACTATTATCTTCAGACGCTCGCGAAACACATAATCTCCGTCCACATGGGCGGCGACAGCGTGGAGCGAGAAACAGCAGCCGGCGAACTGCCGCTAGCCCTGCTCCGGCGCTACGCCGCGTACTGCCGCGCGCGCTGCGGGCCGCGGCTGGCGGCGGCGGCGGCGGAGCGGCTGCAGGCGCGCTACGTGCTCATGAGGACGGGCGCGCTGCAGCACGAGCGCCAGGCCGACAAGCGCCTCTCTATACCCATCACAGTCAGGTCAGTCTACCCCTCGCCCTGCTCCGGCGCTACGTGCTCATGAGGACGGGCGCGCTGCAGCACGAGCGCCAGGCCGACAAGCGCCTCTCTATACCCATCACAGTCAGGTCAGTCTACCCCTCGCCCTGCTCCGGCGCTACGTGCTCATGAGGACGGGCGCGCTGCAGCACGAGCGCCAGGCCGACAAGCGCCTCTCTATACCCATCACAGTCAGGTCAGTCTACCCCTCGCCCTGCTCCGGCGCTACGTGCTCATGAGGACGGGCGCGCTGCAGCACGAGCGCCAGGCCGACAAGCGCCTCTCTATACCCATCACAGTCAGGTCAGTCTACCCCTCGCCCTGCTCCGGCGCTACGTGCTCATGAGGACGGGCGCGCTGCAGCACGAGCGCCAGGCCGACAAGCGCCTCTCTATACCCATCACAGTCAGGTCAGTCTACCCCTCGCCCTGCTCCGGCGCTACGTGCTCATGAGGACGGGCGCGCTGCAGCACGAGCGCCAGGCCGACAAGCGCCTCTCTATACCCATCACAGTCAGGTCAGTCTACCCCTCGCCCTGCTCCGGCGCTACGTGCTCATGAGGACGGGCGCGCTGCAGCACGAGCGCCAGGCCGACAAGCGCCTCTCTATACCCATCACAGTCAGGTCAGTCTACCCCTCGCCCTGCTCCGGCGCTACGTGCTCATGAGGACGGGCGCGCTGCAGCACGAGCGCCAGGCCGACAAGCGCCTCTCTATACCCATCACAGTCAGGTCAGTCTACCCCTCGCCCTGCTCCGGCGCTACGTGCTCATGAGGACGGGCGCGCTGCAGCACGAGCGCCAGGCCGACAAGCGCCTCTCTATACCCATCACAGTCAGGTCAGTCTACCCCTCGCCCTGCTCCGGCGCTACGTGCTCATGAGGACGGGCGCGCTGCAGCACGAGCGCCAGGCCGACAAGCGCCTCTCTATACCCATCACAGTCAGGTCAGTCTACCCCTCGCCCTGCTCCGGCGCTACGTGCTCATGAGGACGGGCGCGCTGCAGCACGAGCGCCAGGCCGACAAGCGCCTCTCTATACCCATCACAGTCAGGTCAGTCTACCCCTCGCCCTGCTCCGGCGCTACGTGCTCATGAGGACGGGCGCGCTGCAGCACGAGCGCCAGGCCGACAAGCGCCTCTCTATACCCATCACAGTCAGGTCAGTCTACCCCTCGCCCTGCTCCGGCGCTACGTGCTCATGAGGACGGGCGCGCTGCAGCACGAGCGCCAGGCCGACAAGCGCCTCTCTATACCCATCACAGTCAGGTCAGTCTACCCCTCGCCCTGCTCCGGCGCTACGTGCTCATGAGGACGGGCGCGCTGCAGCACGAGCGCCAGGCCGACAAGCGCCTCTCTATACCCATCACAGTCAGGTCAGTCTACCCCTCGCCCTGCTCCGGCGCTACGTGCTCATGAGGACGGGCGCGCTGCAGCACGAGCGCCAGGCCGACAAGCGCCTCTCTATACCCATCACAGTCAGGTCAGTCTACCCCTCGCCCTGCTCCGGCGCTACGTGCTCATGAGGACGGGCGCGCTGCAGCACGAGCGCCAGGCCGACAAGCGCCTCTCTATACCCATCACAGTCAGGTCAGTCTACCCCTCGCCCTGCTCCGGCGCTACGTGCTCATGAGGACGGGCGCGCTGCAGCACGAGCGCCAGGCCGACAAGCGCCTCTCTATACCCATCACAGTCAGGTCAGTCTACCCCTCGCCCTGCTCCGGCGCTACGTGCTCATGAGGACGGGCGCGCTGCAGCACGAGCGCCAGGCCGACAAGCGCCTCTCTATACCCATCACAGTCAGGTCAGTCTACCCCTCGCCCTGCTCCGGCGCTACGTGCTCATGAGGACGGGCGCGCTGCAGCACGAGCGCCAGGCCGACAAGCGCCTCTCTATACCCATCACAGTCAGGTCAGTCTACCCCTCGCCCTGCTCCGGCGCTACGTGCTCATGAGGACGGGCGCGCTGCAGCACGAGCGCCAGGCCGACAAGCGCCTCTCTATACCCATCACAGTCAGGTCAGTCTACCCCTCGCCCTGCTCCGGCGCTACGTGCTCATGAGGACGGGCGCGCTGCAGCACGAGCGCCAGGCCGACAAGCGCCTCTCTATACCCATCACAGTCAGGTCAGTCTACCCCTCGCCCTGCTCCGGCGCTACGTGCTCATGAGGACGGGCGCGCTGCAGCACGAGCGCCAGGCCGACAAGCGCCTCTCTATACCCATCACAGTCAGGTCAGTCTACCCCTCGCCCTGCTCCGGCGCTACGTGCTCATGAGGACGGGCGCGCTGCAGCACGAGCGCCAGGCCGACAAGCGCCTCTCTATACCCATCACAGTCAGGTCAGTCTACCCCTCGCCCTGCTCCGGCGCTACGTGCTCATGAGGACGGGCGCGCTGCAGCACGAGCGCCAGGCCGACAAGCGCCTCTCTATACCCATCACAGTCAGGTCAGTCTACCCCTCGCCCTGCTCCGGCGCTACGTGCTCATGAGGACGGGCGCGCTGCAGCACGAGCGCCAGGCCGACAAGCGCCTCTCTATACCCATCACAGTCAGGTCAGTCTACCCCTCGCCCTGCTCCGGCGCTACGTGCTCATGAGGACGGGCGCGCTGCAGCACGAGCGCCAGGCCGACAAGCGCCTCTCTATACCCATCACAGTCAGGTCAGTCTACCCCTCGCCCTGCTCCGGCGCTACGTGCTCATGAGGACGGGCGCGCTGCAGCACGAGCGCCAGGCCGACAAGCGCCTCTCTATACCCATCACAGTCAGGTCAGTCTACCCCTCGCCCTGCTCCGGCGCTACGTGCTCATGAGGACGGGCGCGCTGCAGCACGAGCGCCAGGCCGACAAGCGCCTCTCTATACCCATCACAGTCAGGTCAGTCTACCCCTCGCCCTGCTCCGGCGCTACGTGCTCATGAGGACGGGCGCGCTGCAGCACGAGCGCCAGGCCGACAAGCGCCTCTCTATACCCATCACAGTCAGGTCAGTCTACCCCTCGCCCTGCTCCGGCGCTACGTGCTCATGAGGACGGGCGCGCTGCAGCACGAGCGCCAGGCCGACAAGCGCCTCTCTATACCCATCACAGTCAGGTCAGTCTACCCCTCGCCCTGCTCCGGCGCTACGTGCTCATGAGGACGGGCGCGCTGCAGCACGAGCGCCAGGCCGACAAGCGCCTCTCTATACCCATCACAGTCAGGTCAGTCTACCCCTCGCCCTGCTCCGGCGCTACGTGCTCATGAGGACGGGCGCGCTGCAGCACGAGCGCCAGGCCGACAAGCGCCTCTCTATACCCATCACAGTCAGGTCAGTCTACCCCTCGCCCTGCTCCGGCGCTACGTGCTCATGAGGACGGGCGCGCTGCAGCACGAGCGCCAGGCCGACAAGCGCCTCTCTATACCCATCACAGTCAGGTCAGTCTACCCCTCGCCCTGCTCCGGCGCTACGTGCTCATGAGGACGGGCGCGCTGCAGCACGAGCGCCAGGCCGACAAGCGCCTCTCTATACCCATCACAGTCAGGTCAGTCTACCCCTCCAGCTCTCTTACGCCGTTCGTCGTCATATAAACCCAAACCAGCACGGGTTTTACAAAGGTCGAAGTGTTGAAAGTAATCTTTTGTCATTTACCGAGGTAATATGTAATGCCATGGACAAAAAATATCAAGTCGACGCAGTGTACACAGACTTTTGATAAGGCGTTTACAAAGGCGTTTGATAAAATTTCGTATAATTTGCTATTGCTAAAACTATGGAACCTTGGTATACATCATCATCATCATTCATCACCTTTCAAACAAGCCACATTAGGCGTGCCACAGGGATCACATTTGGGCCCTCTCTTATTCATTTTGTATATTAATGATATAACGGAGTGTTTGTCAAATTTAAAAGCCCTTATAGACCGGACTCTCAGTGGAGTCCCGTTTGCAAAAATTGCGGACCTCATTCGGACTTCTGATATATATTGTATGGATCCCAGGCATCCAATTAACAGATGTTGCCAGCCAGTTTTGTGGTCCCCCTCCCCTCCCCACCCTCACAAATTTTATTAGTAAATTACAAAGATTCTTGGTTTTAATTATGGAATTTCATTAGCAGATTAGTACTTATGGGTGCCTATATGTGTCATAAATAAAATACAAGCCATTACACCAATAGATAACTTTTATTTTGATGAAATAAAATTTTCTTCACAAAAAATCTTGTGGGCCGCACCTATAATACTATGGCCCCCGTAGTATGCAAAACTTCCGTGTAGGGGGGAGGGGGGATACCCCTGTTGCCCCCCCCCCCCCCTCTGTATACGCGCCTGACTGACATGGTACAAAAATTTAAGAAGAGAACGCGGAGAGCAATGAGGGTAGCGTTGAGGAAGGACGACTCTCAAAGCTGGGATGCATATAGAGAAATTAGAAATAAGTACACAAAACTGAGAGAGAAATCTAGCTGGGAGGGCTGTAAAAAGTATACGGAGGAAATTTACAGCTATTCGGAGGGGGCACGAGTTGTAAAACTGCTGGCATTGAAACGATCGTGTCAACTGGGTAGTCTGAGAGTGGGGGATAGTCACGTAGTCAGGGAACCAGAAAAGATACGAGTACTAGGCATCATGCTGAAATCTCACTTTTCGGACTGTGAGAAAGAAGGTATCATTTCCATTCTTGACAGCGCCTCTCTTTGTATGAGTGCATGTCTTTTATCCAGGCAGCTCCCTCTCCATTCTTTTATTCTGTTCCACTGCTCCGTGGCGCTCTCATCCACCTCAATATGAAGTGATTTCATGCCCAGCATTACCACCATTGCATGTGTTGGGGTCGTTATCATTGCCCCCGTTATCATCGATCAGGCATACCAGTCTCTGTACCTTCATTAGGTCTCTTTGGTATTCTTTAACATAGGTTCTGTGCCACCAGACTATCGCCCCATAACTATGCAGGTACTGTGGGTAGTATTATAAAAGCAGCCTAATGCATATTGGTTCGTCTTCAAAGCTGTCTCTACCCTATCGACGAGCTGGCAACGTCACAAGCGCGCGCGGTGAGTCTATGTAGAGCAGCGGTAAAAGGGCGGGGGTGGACTGAATGACAAAGGACCATGAGCGCGCGTGGCAACATGGCTTTTTATAATGTCGAGGGTAGCAGATAGACGAATCACAAAACATTTCGCGGTCCGCTATTTTTGCAAACGAACATCTCATTGGAGCCTGCTCTATTATGTATGCAGATGACACGAAAATATTTCGAGTCATTAAGACACATGCAGACTGTTTTTTGCTCCAAGACGATTTGTATAGATTTGAGAATTACTGTTCTAGAAACAGCCTGTTTGTTAATAGTGAGAAATGCTCCGTGATAACATTTACTCGAAAAAAGGATCCTATATTACATGATTATAGGCTATGTGGCAGTACTTTAACGCGGCAGAACAATATACGTGATTTAGGGGTAATAATGGACACTAAATTAACCTTTACTCCTCATATTGATAACATCTTAAACAAAGCATTTAAACAACTAGGTTTTGTTCTCCGTGCTGCTAAACCTTTTCGAAGACCTCTAACTTATAAGATTTTGTACAATAGTTATGTCAGAAGCCGCTTGGAGTTTGCATCTGTAGTATGGAACCCTTACTATAAGGTACATAAAAATAGAATTGAAAGGGTACAAAAAACATTATTAAAGCTCTTGAACTCCGAATATATGGAAACTATGAAAGTTACACAGCCTCAATTTCAAAACACAAGTTTCAACCTCTTTCATTAAGGCGCTCGTGTACATGTCATTTTTATTCAAAATTGTTAATAATCTGGTAGATGGTCCCGAACTATTACATAATATACGATTTCGAGTACCTCGCAGAGCAGAACGCAGTTGTCGTAGTAAGATGTTGTTTAGTGTTGAAGGAAGCAGAACTAAGTACGCACGGCATTCATACATTAAGCGCGCATGCAGGTTGTATGATGAAAGATGTGGACAGGTAGATTTATTTGGCAGTTCGTTAGGATTATTCAAAAAACATGTTTATTCCTCATTAAGGTAGTTCTTAAAGTTGTTGATGTAAACTCTATTGTAAGTATATATTTTTTCTATAAGTTTGCTTTTCATGGTGAAATGTTTATTGTTGTTACTGTAAAGAAAGGAAACTATAGGTCTATAAAGTATAAATTTAGTTTTTAGACAATTTACATATATGTTTTGTAAGACTGTTTGTTTCTAAATAAAACAAAAAAAATATATATTAATCATTTACGAGAACTCGAATTTTTTACTGTTATCTACCCATGAAAGATCGGCTTTAACACTAACTCGTCTATCTATAACAAAGCTTTCAAGCCTCCGGACAATTTTAGAACTATATACGAAACTAGAACCCTTCGAACAGTCTATATTTCTCAGAAAAGAATAACAACTGATCAATTGGCAGTGGTCACTTATTCAGTTTCTTTCTTTTCAGACAACTCGAAGCCGTCGTCCGAATTTCTGAATCGCTCGCCAAGATGCAGTTACAACCTTTTGCAACTGAAACGCACGTCACCGAGGCCCTGAGGCTGTTCCAGGTGTCCACGCTGGACGCGGCCATGACTGGCAGCTTAGCTGGTAAATATCAAACTTATGTCGTAGACATAGAGCTCTAAATCCCTTGTCAAGATGCAGTTACAACCTTTCGCGACTGAGATGTAGGTCACAGAAGCACTACGGCTGTTCCAAATGTCTACGCTGAACGCATCCATGACTGGCAGCGTAGCTGGTTTATTTTTTAACTTAAGTGAATGAGTAACGCCACCCAGAAGCCTTGAGCAATCTGTTTTCGACTTTTTCTTTAATGGCAGCTATCACTATACAGTGTGGAAAGTTAACTCGGGCCCTGGAGGGAAACTACCTTAAATCCTTGAGCTAGGTCATTTTACTTAAAGGAGACATTCCTTTATTTTTAAAAAGAAACAAAACTGCACTCAAAGATTTTCTAAAACTCGCTTGCCTCGCCCGGGACTCGAACCAACTAAAATTAAAAAAACAAACACACCCTATTTTATTATACTAATCGATAGTATTAATATTCAGGATAAAATTTCTTTGTTTGATTAATAAATATTACTTTACTTTACTTACTTTACTTTACTTGTTTCCAGGTGCCGAAGGCTTCACGACAGAAGAAGACCACGAGATGCTCTCCCGCGTGGAGAAGCAGCTGAAGCGCCGCTTCGCCGTCGGCTCGCAGGTGTCGGAGCAGACGATCATCCAGGACTTCCTGCGGCAGAAGTACCCCGAGCGAGCCATCCAGAAGGTCATTCACACCATGATCCGGCGCGGGGAGCTGCAGCATCGCTTGCAGAGGAAAATGCTTTACCGGCTCTCTTGATTTTATATTTGTAGAGGGCACAGACTACACAGACACCTCGTCATTAAACTTTGGAGCACGAGGTCACCACACATCAGCGCAATTTTATTCGTAAATTTCTACGATTCTAACAGCACACTTCAATAGCATTGTACACCAATTTGTAGTATAACAATCCAGGTTCATCCCTGTAACTTAAGAGTCGCCAGGACGCTCGCGTGAACTTGTAATACAAAGAAAATATAGCAATTTTGTATGTAAATCTGTATCTGGCTGTATTTTCTTTGTATTAAAATTTTTTGCAACCAAAACGAATTACCGACATAGATCTGTACTACTAGAATGCCCATGCCAAATTTCGTGGTTCTAAAGCATGTCGTTTTAAAATGAGAGCTAAACTACGTTTGTATGGAAACGCAAGCGTCCTGGCGACTCTTAATTTTTGTGGATATGTTTAATTCACATGAGTAATGATCAAAAACGTTAACTCAATTGAAATAAGCGGTCGCGCTCTCATACAAAATTAGTACGGGAGCTCAGATGCGTGGTGACCCCGAGTTGTACTTATGATCTATCTAGTGGTTGAGGTTATCTGTGGTTAAGCCCCTCGGCTTGTAAAGCAAGTACCTTTAAGCGTCTATCCTAAAAATACAGGAAAATAGCGAAACTTAAGGGTGCCTTTTCACTGGAGGGTATTAGTTGCTATTAGTTGATTCCCGCACGTCTCTCATCTCCGCTTTGTGAAAAGGCAGCCTTATTCTAATAGCGCCCCTTTCCCAATCGTATTATAGTACATTACGTACCTAGGGCGGTATAGTAAAGAATGGCTCAGATCGCGGGTATTTGTGGCCCGAACCGAAGGTAAGGGCCATAAACAAGCGATCTGAGGCCTTCTTTATTACCGCCCGTGGTGCGTACACAATTTTACGTCTTCTCCTGGGTGTGAAGTGAGATTGGCCGCTGCGCCCGTGGGCGCCAAATCTCACTTACCGCTCAGAGTGACGTAAAGAAATATGCTGATATATTTATGTGCGTCAAACCCAAGCGAATGTGCTTCTCGCGCATCAAGGGGTTATTACGAGATAAACAAAGGCAGATGATAATAAAATAAGTGTGTTTAACTAAGAATTGGAATTAAACGAAATCATCAGAGGGTTTTTAGAATAGTATTTAGCAATGTTTACCTGTATTTTTGAGATTGACGCACTTTTCTCAACCAACCCATTTTTAAGTTTGCGTTATTTGTAATAGAAATAAAACCACCTAATTTTGAAACTTTAGTTTTAATTTAGCATCTAATGCAAACAAACATGCTCACAGCATAAATAGCATTTTAAATCAGTTGCACTGATCGGGATCACATATTACTCTAGCAGCATCTCTAGAATGATAATACTGGTCTCCTTCTAGAAGAGGTAGAAATGACTAGAATATTGAGCTAACAGCGTTCGCGTTTTTTAAACGCTTCAGTTATTCTTTTATTACTTGGGGTGGGAGTTTGAAAGGATATTCTGGATGGTTCTCGACTCCCTTCCAGAAGAGAAAGTTGAATATGCGGCCATCTTCGCCTTTATCGAGCTTTTTGAGACAGTTCAGGTCCTCTTCGGATAGTTCGAAGTCGTATATTTTCATATTTTCCTGCAACAATAACAAATGAGCGGTGTTTTATATTGGCGTAACTATAGCTACACCAACTGGCTTGAAAATCAGTCAATCAAGGGAAGAAAATAATATCAAAAGACTATAATGACAAGAATGCATATGTGTAGGCGATGGTACATTATGAAAATGTCTCGAATCTTGAAGCAAGAGGCTCGGATAAATAAACTCTCCTTCAACGACGTAAAGGAGATGCAATCTCCACATGTTATAATAGAATGCATACCAATAATTAAAACGATGACCAAAAACGCGACGGTGTAAAGTGTCATAAGTTTTTGAAATCGAAATTAAGGCCGTTCCTCGATTCGGACAAGCCACGTCCATTCGTTAGAGACACGTTTATGGCTCCCGTGCACGAAAGAAAGAGATGCAGCACTCTTAAGGATCAGACTTTTTGACAAACTACGATAAATAAGCGAATCTATAAAGTTTTGTCTAATTTTGCTTCTGTGACTTTTTAGATAAACCAGAATACCATATTTTTTACTTGTTACTTCTCATGCTCGTAAAGTTTCACTTTATGCTGGGTATAGGCGGACTAAAACTCAATTTTATGCACAAGTGCATAAAAATTTGTCAAAATAACCTTAGAAGAAGTCAATTTTTTATGCACTTGTGCATAAAATTGAGTTTTAGTCCGCCTATACCCAGCATAAAGTGAAACTTTACGAGCATGAGAAGTAAAAAAATATAAACACTTATGAAAGAAATTCCTATTCTTTTTATTTCCTCACAATCGAAGTAAAAAGTAGAGTGTATAACTCGTCCATAAAACCCATTTTACGCTCATACTTTATATCCATCCTCGCTCGCAAGCTCGCTCGTATGGATAAACGCCTCGCGTAAAATGGTGCGTTTTATGCACTTGTTGTACATTCTACTATAGTTATATTGCTTAATCTCTTATAGTTTACGTAAGCTAAAAGCGGTATTACACATTGCAACCTGCAGGGCCCAATCTGTCAGGTTGGAAGGTGTAATTGAAGGTAGGGCCCGTAGGGAGCTGAAGGAGGGGCAGGAAGAGGCAGGGTACACAACAGATTGGGCCCTGCAGGTTGCAATGTGTAATACCGCTTTAAGAAAAATAAGGGGAAAAAGGACCCAACTTCGGTTTTTTTTTTCTATCGAGGCAACTTTCAGCAATCGTGTTTCGGCTTGTGCCAAAAACAAGAGTATATAATCTAATAATTATATACGAAAATAAATTCAGCCCCTTTTCCCGTTTAGTCACTTAAGAGTCGCCAGGACGCTCGCGTGTCCATACAAACGTAGTTTAGCTCTCATTTTTAACCGACTTCAAAAAAGGAGGAGGTTCTCAATTCGACTGTTTTTTTTTTTTTTTATCATTATTATGTTTTTTTTGTATGTATGTTACTCCATATCTCCGTGAATCGTGAACCGATTTTTTTTTTATCAAACAGGTATAACCCCTAGATGGTCCCATTGTCACCAAGTCAGGGTCTGATGATGGGATCCTGGAGAAATCGAGGGAACTCTTCAACTATTATAGGCACACCTATAGTGATTTCACTATTTTTTACAGCAACTCGGCCACTTCCTCTTGGAATAGCGGATCCTAAGTGAAGTCGGTTCTTTTTTTGTTTTAAATTACAAAACGACATGCTTTAGAACCACGAAATTTGGCATGGACATTCTAGTAGTACAGATCTATGTCGGTAATTCGTTTTCGTCGCTAAAAATTTTAATACAATGAAAATACAGCCAGATACAGATTTACATACAAAACTTATTTTTGCTATATTTTCTTTGTATTACAATTTTTAGCAACGAAAACGAATTACCGACATAGATCTGTACTGCTAGAATGCCCATGCCAAATTTCGTGGTTCTAAACAACGTCGTTTTAAAATGAGAGCTGAACAACGTTTGTATGGGGACGCGAGTTCACGCGAGCGTCCTGGCGACTCTTAATATGTAATTGCGTGAATTATTTAAGTAATGACTCTCTGAGGCCCTCTCATTTGCACACTTCAGCTATCTTTAACCTTTTGACCGCCAGCGTTGAACAAAAATGACGCGCCACCGACGCCGCGTAATCGCGTTTTGTCAAGCGAACTTGAACTTTGCGGAAGCCCGCGTAGGTCCCTATTGCACTACAAAGCCTGTCGGCTGTTGCCGTCGTTGACATCCATGGCACGACATTTTGATGTCGGCCACCTGACTGTGGCGGTCAAAGGGTTAAGCGTTACCACTCTGCTACATCTGTATTATAGGTAATAGACTATCTAGCACGCGAGATGATCGCGGCACACTTCGTGCTGACTGTGCTGGTCTCACCTTCAGTCTATGTTCGCTGGTGCTCTTCGGTATGACGGCGACCCCCTGATTCACCAGGAAGTTCAGCAAAACCTGCGCCGGCGTCTTGCCGTGTCTATCGGCGATCTCCTTCACGACGGGGAGTCCCAGTACGTCGGGGAAAGCATCGGGGCTGCAAAAAAAGATAGCAGTTAAAAAAGTAATCACAACCATCATCATTTCACAACCGGACATTCATTCGCAACAGAAATAGCAACATACTACCTACCTAGCTACCTAAATAGACCGGTGCTCTATTTCCGCCAGTAGCGCTGGCTTACTACTACTGGCCTCAGTAGTACTGTTTATACGAGGCCAATCACAAGCCAGCGCTGGCACTGGCAGCCAGCACTGCCTTCGTCTAAGGCTCAAAACACACCTGAGCTTAATTAAGCCAAATCATAGACAAAATGCTTAAATTTGTCTATGGTAGCTGAGTTTTTGTATGGAGGCCATAGATAAATTCACTGACTTAGGAATTCAGATTTCTATGGATAAATTTAAGCATATGAATTTGGCTTAATTCAGCTCTGGTGTGTTTTGAGCCTAAAACCATAACTGTTGCTGCTCACAGAGTAGACTATGGTAAACATACCACAAAAACGAATGTTACCATGTTTGGCGGTACTTTACTTAATTATAAACAAAACCTATGCACGTGGTCCAACCTACCTATATTTATACTTGTTCACGAAGTGTTCCTTCGCCCCGGGGCTCCCCAGCGGGGCGTAGGCCGTCACCACGATATTATTGTCAGCACAGAACTGCCTCAACTCCTTCTGCTGGAACGACGCGTGGAGCTCCACCTGGAGGACCTGGGGCAGCACACGGGCTCGCTCCATGATCTTCTGGATTTGGTCCTCGTTGAAGTTGGATAGGCCTAGGTTTCGGATGAGGCCTTCTTGCTGGCATTCTTCCATTACCTGGTATAAGAATGGGTGTCAACCATTTAATACGGGCATCAGTGTTACAGAAATTAAGCAAAGTTAAATCATATCACTTTTAAATAAATTTCAAACGTGTTTCAAACAATGGAAGGGAATATATTCCCTCTGTATTAAATAGACTTAATAATGGATATTAGAAAGTGCTTTGAATCTCGTATTGGTTCTGCTAAACTGAGATCGTTATAGGATTTTTTTTGTTTAAGTAATCAAACAACAAACATTCTAAAAATATTTTTTTGCACTTCTCTAACATAACTCATAGAGAGACAATTAGGTATAACAAATCTAAACTCAACGTCGGGCGAGGCACGTCTACACTAGCTGAGCTGCCGCGCGCGGCAATTTCCTCGCGAGGCGGTGCGCCAGGTGCAGCCACGGCTATTGACCAGCTTGTTAATACCATTACATAGCATCGTCATCGTTAAGCACCCATCAGGGTACACTAAATTTCAAATCAATTGGACATGAGGAATTTGATCAAATCTTAACTATAAAACTTTCGTGAGACTCTAACATATTAAAAATATTTATAACGGGTTACTCACGTAATTTTTGTCGATTTTTGCTCGACATGTTTCGATCAATTTACGATGATCATTCTCACGAGCGGCCTTCCGCGACGGCAGCGCGTCGGCTACTGCGCGCCTGCGCGCGGTGTGCCCTGCTGCTGGTGGCGGGAGGCGGCGGCGGCGGCGGCGGCGATGTTGTGACAGATCTACCCTCATCCCCTTTATCATTTTTGCCGAAATGTTTGCACACTACACTCACGACGTCATTTGCTAAAGGCACGTTCACACTGTCCGACACCGACGTAGTACCCAAGACCGTTCATGGTCATGGTATGGTGATGGTGGTTGGTCATTGCCCCCTAGTTGGAGAACGGATTATGAAAATGTCTCGAATCTTGAAGCAAGAGGCTCGGATAAATAAACTCTCCTTCAACGACGTAAAGGAGATGCAATCTCCACATGTTATAATAGAATGCATACCAATAATTAAAACGATGACCAAAAACGCGACGGTGTAAAGTGTCATAAGTTTTTGAAATCGAAATTAAGGCCGTTCCTCGATTCGGACAAGCCACGTCCATTCGTTAGAGACACGTTTATGGCTCCCGTGCACGAAAGAAAGAGATGCAGCACTCTTAAGGATCAGACTTTTTGACAAACTACGATAAATAAGCGAATCTATAAAGTTTTGTCTAATTTTGCTTCTGTGACTTTTTAGATAAACCAGAATACCATATTTTTTACTTGTTACTTCTCATGCTCGTAAAGTTTCACTTTATGCTGGGTATAGGCGGACTAAAACTCAATTTTATGCACAAGTGCATAAAAATTTGTCAAAATAACCTTAGAAGAAGTCAATTTTTTATGCACTTGTGCATAAAATTGAGTTTTAGTCCGCCTATACCCAGCATAAAGTGAAACTTTACGAGCATGAGAAGTAAAAAAATATAAACACTTATGAAAGAAATTCCTATTCTTTTTATTTCCTCACAATCGAAGTAAAAAGTAGAGTGTATAACTCGTCCATAAAACCCATTTTACGCTCATACTTTATATCCATCCTCGCTCGCAAGCTCGCTCGTATGGATAAACGCCTCGCGTAAAATGGTGCGTTTTATGCACTTGTTGTACATTCTACTATAGTTATATTGCTTAATCTCTTATAGTTTACGTAAGCTAAAAGCGGTATTACACATTGCAACCTGCAGGGCCCAATCTGTCAGGTTGGAAGGTGTAATTGAAGGTAGGGCCCGTAGGGAGCTGAAGGAGGGGCAGGAAGAGGCAGGGTACACAACAGATTGGGCCCTGCAGGTTGCAATGTGTAATACCGCTTTAAGAAAAATAAGGGGAAAAAGGACCCAACTTCGGTTTTTTTTTTCTATCGAGGCAACTTTCAGCAATCGTGTTTCGGCTTGTGCCAAAAACAAGAGTATATAATCTAATAATTATATACGAAAATAAATTCAGCCCCTTTTCCCGTTTAGTCACTTAAGAGTCGCCAGGACGCTCGCGTGTCCATACAAACGTAGTTTAGCTCTCATTTTTAACCGACTTCAAAAAAGGAGGAGGTTCTCAATTCGACTGTTTTTTTTTTTTTTTATCATTATTATGTTTTTTTTGTATGTATGTTACTCCATATCTCCGTGAATCGTGAACCGATTTTTTTTTTATCAAACAGGTATAACCCCTAGATGGTCCCATTGTCACCAAGTCAGGGTCTGATGATGGGATCCTGGAGAAATCGAGGGAACTCTTCAACTATTATAGGCACACCTATAGTGATTTCACTATTTTTTACAGCAACTCGGCCACTTCCTCTTGGAATAGCGGATCCTAAGTGAAGTCGGTTCTTTTTTTGTTTTAAATTACAAAACGACATGCTTTAGAACCACGAAATTTGGCATGGACATTCTAGTAGTACAGATCTATGTCGGTAATTCGTTTTCGTCGCTAAAAATTTTAATACAATGAAAATACAGCCAGATACAGATTTACATACAAAACTTATTTTTGCTATATTTTCTTTGTATTACAATTTTTAGCAACGAAAACGAATTACCGACATAGATCTGTACTGCTAGAATGCCCATGCCAAATTTCGTGGTTCTAAACAACGTCGTTTTAAAATGAGAGCTGAACAACGTTTGTATGGGGACGCGAGTTCACGCGAGCGTCCTGGCGACTCTTAATATGTAATTGCGTGAATTATTTAAGTAATGACTCTCTGAGGCCCTCTCATTTGCACACTTCAGCTATCTTTAACCTTTTGACCGCCAGCGTTGAACAAAAATGACGCGCCACCGACGCCGCGTAATCGCGTTTTGTCAAGCGAACTTGAACTTTGCGGAAGCCCGCGTAGGTCCCTATTGCACTACAAAGCCTGTCGGCTGTTGCCGTCGTTGACATCCATGGCACGACATTTTGATGTCGGCCACCTGACTGTGGCGGTCAAAGGGTTAAGCGTTACCACTCTGCTACATCTGTATTATAGGTAATAGACTATCTAGCACGCGAGATGATCGCGGCACACTTCGTGCTGACTGTGCTGGTCTCACCTTCAGTCTATGTTCGCTGGTGCTCTTCGGTATGACGGCGACCCCCTGATTCACCAGGAAGTTCAGCAAAACCTGCGCCGGCGTCTTGCCGTGTCTATCGGCGATCTCCTTCACGACGGGGAGTCCCAGTACGTCGGGGAAAGCATCGGGGCTGCAAAAAAAGATAGCAGTTAAAAAAGTAATCACAACCATCATCATTTCACAACCGGACATTCATTCGCAACAGAAATAGCAACATACTACCTACCTAGCTACCTAAATAGACCGGTGCTCTATTTCCGCCAGTAGCGCTGGCTTACTACTACTGGCCTCAGTAGTACTGTTTATACGAGGCCAATCACAAGCCAGCGCTGGCACTGGCAGCCAGCACTGCCTTCGTCTAAGGCTCAAAACACACCTGAGCTTAATTAAGCCAAATCATAGACAAAATGCTTAAATTTGTCTATGGTAGCTGAGTTTTTGTATGGAGGCCATAGATAAATTCACTGACTTAGGAATTCAGATTTCTATGGATAAATTTAAGCATATGAATTTGGCTTAATTCAGCTCTGGTGTGTTTTGAGCCTAAAACCATAACTGTTGCTGCTCACAGAGTAGACTATGGTAAACATACCACAAAAACGAATGTTACCATGTTTGGCGGTACTTTACTTAATTATAAACAAAACCTATGCACGTGGTCCAACCTACCTATATTTATACTTGTTCACGAAGTGTTCCTTCGCCCCGGGGCTCCCCAGCGGGGCGTAGGCCGTCACCACGATATTATTGTCAGCACAGAACTGCCTCAACTCCTTCTGCTGGAACGACGCGTGGAGCTCCACCTGGAGGACCTGGGGCAGCACACGGGCTCGCTCCATGATCTTCTGGATTTGGTCCTCGTTGAAGTTGGATAGGCCTAGGTTTCGGATGAGGCCTTCTTGCTGGCATTCTTCCATTACCTGGTATAAGAATGGGTGTCAACCATTTAATACGGGCATCAGTGTTACAGAAATTAAGCAAAGTTAAATCATATCACTTTTAAATAAATTTCAAACGTGTTTCAAACAATGGAAGGGAATATATTCCCTCTGTATTAAATAGACTTAATAATGGATATTAGAAAGTGCTTTGAATCTCGTATTGGTTCTGCTAAACTGAGATCGTTATAGGATTTTTTTTGTTTAAGTAATCAAACAACAAACATTCTAAAAATATTTTTTTGCACTTCTCTAACATAACTCATAGAGAGACAATTAGGTATAACAAATCTAAACTCAACGTCGGGCGAGGCACGTCTACACTAGCTGAGCTGCCGCGCGCGGCAATTTCCTCGCGAGGCGGTGCGCCAGGTGCAGCCACGGCTATTGACCAGCTTGTTAATACCATTACATAGCATCGTCATCGTTAAGCACCCATCAGGGTACACTAAATTTCAAATCAATTGGACATGAGGAATTTGATCAAATCTTAACTATAAAACTTTCGTGAGACTCTAACATATTAAAAATATTTATAACGGGTTACTCACGTAATTTTTGTCGATTTTTGCTCGACATGTTTCGATCAATTTACGATGATCATTCTCACGAGCGGCCTTCCGCGACGGCAGCGCGTCGGCTACTGCGCGCCTGCGCGCGGTGTGCCCTGCTGCTGGTGGCGGGAGGCGGCGGCGGCGGCGGCGGCGATGTTGTGACAGATCTACCCTCATCCCCTTTATCATTTTTGCCGAAATGTTTGCACACTACACTCACGACGTCATTTGCTAAAGGCACGTTCACACTGTCCGACACCGACGTAGTACCCAAGACCGTTCATGGTCATGGTATGGTGATGGTGGTTGGTCATTGCCCCCTAGTTGGAGAACGGTCTTGGGTACTACGTCGGTGTCGGACAGTGTGAACGTGCCTTTAGCAAATGACGTCGTGAGTGTAGTGTGCAAACATTTCGGCAAAAATGATAAAGGGGATGAGGGTAGATCTGTCACAACATCGCCGCCGCCGCCGCCGCCGCCTCCCGCCACCAGCAGCAGGGCACACCGCGCGCAGGCGCGCAGTAGCCGACGCGCTGCCGTCGCGGAAGGCCGCTCGTGAGAATGATCATCGTAAATTGATCGAAACATGTCGAGCAAAAATCGACAAAAATTACGTGAGTAACCCGTTATAAATATTTTTAATTTGATCAAATCTTGTTTGTCTAGTTGACAAATACAGTGAGTTAAATAAAATTAAAAATTAGATTACCTTCCATATTTCATTATGATTGGTTGTAACATCCAATTCATAGTCCCCGTTCTCATTGACAACCGGTGTCAACGTCTCCGGGTCACATACAAAGGCAAACGGCACATGGATGAGGTACAAGTCTATGTAGTCCATGTTCAATTTGTTTAACTGCAGTTCTACAAATTTTCTAACGTCTGATGCCCGGTTGCCGACGTGTGGAAGCTGTAAGATGTTAATGGTAATAATGGTAATGTTTATTCATTCAACAAGAGTGTAGCGTTGTAAAGAATAAAATTAAAAAGTGATTTAATTTAGTTAATTATTGAATAGGATCTGCTTACCAATCTTTAGTTTTATGTCTTCAACTTTAATACAGATGGATGACAAACAAAAAATATTTATTAACAGCAACTGTATTCTTTGAATAAAATCTTATTTTTAATCTTGGCGGGGGCCCCCAGATTAGTAACTATAATTGCCTTACCTTGGTTGTGATGAACAACTCTTTCCTAGAGCCTTTTCCGCTGTTTATCCATTCGTTCACAGCAGCACCAATAGCTTCTTCATTGTTATAATTAAACGCAGTGTCTATATGTCTGTATCCCAAGTCTAAAGCCTTCAGCACTGTGGGTTCAATTATATTCGCAGGTGCCTGCAACTTCATACAAATAAATATCGGTAATTAGAGATGAATGTAAGCAATATTTTAGTATTGTGTACAGAAAGCCGCAATATTTTAACGTTCCAACCTGCCAAGTCCCTAAACCTATGGTTGGCATTGAATCGTTAGTTTGTGATAGGGTCACGGACTGCATGATTCTGATATTGCTGTAATAAGAGCGTCCAGGTGCCCTGAAAGAGGAAGAAAAGATAGCAAACAGTGTTTTCGTTCCGAGATTCATATGATATTAGCAATGGGATTCTGACGGCTAGAAACTTGGAACGAAGCCAAAAAAATGCGTATTAGTAGTGTGTAGGCAAAAATGATCAAGGCAATCAGTGTAAGCTATTTATAATGCTGTATTATGCAGTGAATAAAACCAACTTGTCGAAGCCGAAACTTTAGGAAAAAATATTGATTTTTCCAAGTGACATAAGAATAACAATTCAAATTTCGCGGTAAATGAAGGGAAGGTCTCTTTGAGGTAGGGTTTTAAACGTTGATGTTGAATAGCTTTTTCACGAGAAAGCTTCACATTGTCTATGTTAGAGACTTTACTTTGTCTATGAGTAAATTAAAAGAAACGAGCTGACATTGACAGCAAGAATATTTTTCCCGCCGTGTTTACATTGATTGTTTATATGTTTTTTCACAGAATCATAACTTAAAAACGAGGCATTATTACTTATAGTCACTTACACCTACAATATCCGTTCCCCAACAGCTATCATGGGCGTAAGTAGCATATTTTCATTAAAACTACAGGAACTTCTGTTGTACGATTTTTGTATGTTTTATCCTCAAATCTTAATGAAGACGTAAGTTTTACTTGAAAAACCAATGCAGTAGAGGTAGCAATTAGTTTCTGTATTGAAATCCTAGTAAATCTGCTATTTTGCCCAATTATTGAGGTTATGTTTGAAAAGAAGCTTTGTTTCAAAAACATCCTGTGATGATTGCAGAAGAAAACTACAGCATCCGTAAACAAAAACAAAGAAAAGAGACTCGCTAGAAAGCAAGAGCAATACCGGATTGCTGATGGCATGTCTCATGTGACATCAGCCAACAAGCTGACAGACTTGGCTTCATTGTGCAAAGAGCTGCTGGTGTACCGGAGCAACGATCTGGACGTCGAGATGTACATACAACGGGTCACTGACCTGGACAAGAACGTTTTAGACTGGGCAATAGATCTTACTGAAAGGAATATGAAGAAATTGTAAGTTGTTATGCTTATTTCTTAGAAGGCCATATTTAAATCAACTTTTTCCTTACTCTACTAAAAAAAGAATACATTGTGCTCATCTTCTTCATCCTCGTATCCTCATGGCTGAAACTGTGGATACTTCTCACAAACACTCTCCGAGCCACATAATCTAGCCGCATGATTGTTCAAAAGTTCGCCTTTGGGTGTACAAGTGTGTACTTACTATATTTTTGTTGGTTATATACTTATTTTGTGCAATAAAGTGTTTTACTACTACTACTACAATTGCGCTCATAATTGACTTAAACCAGTTACTTTTATCATAGTTATTGATTGATGATGATTCTGCAGAATTCTTAATGAAGTAATTTGATAGTATTTTACATACATTTGCAAACACCTTTGTATGCTGTCATATTACTCCACATATTACGACTCACTACTCAGATTTAAATGTAATGTTTGTACCAATGCCAGTAACAAACCAATTGCTTGGCCCCATAAAACATGATCTTCTGCCTTGCCTTATCCCGTTACGCGGGGTCGACTTTTCCAATCATGCGACGCCATCTATTTCTTTCTTGAACATCTTGTTCGCGGAGTCCCAACACCTTCATGTCCCTTTGGACATTTGTCAACCAACTTGTTTCCCCTCGTTTTTGTGGGGATGGAAAGGTCACTTCTTAATCACGTGATTGTCTGGTCTACTCATTACGTGACCGTACCATTGTTGTCTAGCCTCAGAGATCTTATGGGTTATATAAGAACCATAAAACATGATCACAGTACATAATTTCAAATCTATTTGTTTTAACCTTTGCCTACATTGTAAATTTCAGGTATGAAACCTGTGCCTGGGGCTGGAATAAGGAGAAGAAGGTGGAGGAAATGATGGATGACTCGGCCTGGTACCTAATAGCTAAAGAGAACACCGGCACTCTCCTGGCATTCTCACACTTCAGATTCGACATGGACTTTGGCATTCCTGTGTTGTATTGGTAAGTGCTTCAGATAGTTATCTACCAGTGGCGGCGCGTCCATAAAACACGATTCCTTTCGGCTTGCCTAATTTTCAGGTACCATCGGGTTCATAATTGCATGCCCAATTTATCAATGAATTCATTCATAAATTGCCCATGCATTTTTGAACCCGATGGTACCTTAGCAGTTTTCCTATAGCTCATGTAGAAATTTTAAACCAAATTAAGCTTCGGCTTGCCTAAGAAAATGTTTGACCCACCGCCACTGTTATCTACAGAAAACTAAATAGTCAAATTGAGAACCTCCTCCTTTTTTGAAGTCGGTTAAAAAGTGAAACTGTAATCAAGAAAGCCCTTGCCTACTGCAAGAAACAAGCTACAAAAATTCTCAGTAAGTACAAAATGTTAATCTGTAAAATTGCCATTAATTCAGATCAGATATATTTAAAAAGAACATTTTCTCTCTTCTAAGTCAAATTCTCACGGGTTGTGTGTGGCCACTATTACTCACTCTATGCTGTAATGCTCTCAATTGTGACCAATTTGTTTCCTTTCAAGAAACAAAACCAAAATGAAATTAGTTATTTTACTTTAGAAATTATAGTGAGTAAATTATACATATTGTGAAATGCACAAAAAAAGCCTATTACCTTAAACTCTACACATGGCTTTATAATTTAAAAATGTTGATAACTAACAATGTTCGTATCATGAAGTATTATTTAGGTCAAAACTTTCCACCAAAAGTCAGGTCAATTGCGTAGCAAATGATTAAACATACAAACAATAATATTGTTTGTGTCAAAGGTAAGTAAAACAACATATTTAATAAAGCAGATTAAATATTATGTAAATGAAGGTTCGTTTATAAGAACTTCATTAAGTAAAGCTATCTTGCTACTGTCATGTATCATTGACCTACAAATTTATCATATGCACTTATCACACCTTGCACCTGTAGTAAGCTGAGCGTTTCTCAAATAATTGGCACTTTTTAAAATTGTGTTATTTTCTGTAAATTTTATGTTTTTTCTAGTCAGAATCACTAGCTTTTAATATGATAAAAAATCTCCCAAAGTTTTTCCCTATATTGTGTTACCATTTCCCCATATTATTTGTATGACATAACACAAAGGACAATCTCAAAACTATATGTAATTTATGGGACACTTTTTTTTGGGCTGGAAATAGCTCGTGATTCCGAGTAAAAATATCATAAAATTTACAGACAATTTCCAAAAGTGGCAATTTATTAAAGAATACTACTACTATCTAGCGAAGATTCTGCTCAATCGCATTGCTCCAAGAGTAGCAGAGACGCTGAGAAATGAGCAAGCAGGCTTCCGTCCAGGTCGCTCCTGCACAGACCACACTAATACCCTACGCATCCTCATTGAACAGTGTTTCGAATGGCAGTCAGAGCTTTTCCTGGCGTTTGTGGACTTTGAAAAAGCCTTTGACACCGTGAAGTGGAGCGCGCTGTGGTCCAGCCTCAGTCGCAGGGGCATACCGGAGTGCATCATAATAATAATAATAATAAAAGACGTTTATTCAATACGTTCGCATAAGTACATAATAAGAGTACAGAAAAATGCTTAAAACATATTGAATAGGAAAGTGGCTCAGCTTGTGTCTGTGCAAGAAGGCATAAAGGCACTAGGACCCTACCACCTTCAGGAACGGACGCTGTTATTCTGTCACCCCCATGACTTAATCTAACTTAAGATCTAACTTAATCTAATCTAACTAGTATACAATACAACCGTTACACTACTCAAAATTACAAAATCTGTCAACCAAAAGTGAAAGTTACTTCCTTTTGAAGGTCCAGTACGAAAGCTTTACACCGTTTTTTGAAAACCGCATCCGCATCATCCGCATCATTCGCTCCTTGTACGAAGGGAGCACATGCAGGGTGGTTCATGAAAAGGAAATGGGAGCGCCTATAAGAATAACTGCTGGCGTGAGGCAAGGATGCTTCCTATCACCATTGTTATTCATAATTCTTCTCGATGACGTGATGAGAAAAGTGGTCGAAACACCAAGAGGCATTACTTGGGACACTAAGGAGCTGGAGGATCTTGATTACGCCGACGACATCGTGCTGATTTCGCCATCTCTAGACCATCTTAAAGCTAAACTCGAAAGCCTTCAAGAGGAGCTGAAGTCATGGGCCTGCGAATCAACCGACGTAAAACTGTTGACATGCGAGTAAAATCAGATTGCTCGCAACCTTTGTTGCTCAAAAACGATCGCCTTGAATCCGTCTCAAAATTTGTATATCTGGGAAGCACAATATCATGTCGGGGAGGTGCAGACGAAGACATCGAGAGTAGGATTAAGAAGGCAAAAGCTGCTTTTGCTCAACTGAAGCCTGTTTGGGATTCTAACGTGCTAACTCGGCGCATTAAAATCTCCCTCTTCGAATCCATTGTCAAGTCCGTGTTGCTCTTCGGCTGCGAAACGTGGAGAGTGACAAAGGGGCTGACACACAAGTTACAAGTGTTTGTCAATAAGTCCCTTCGGTCGATCCTCCGCATTTTCTGGCCGGAGACTATAAGAAATGAGGACTTGTGGAGTATATGCCATCAGTCTCCGATCGCCCAGGAAGTAGCGCTGCGGAAGTGGAGATGGATCGGACATACTCTTCGAAGAGGAGCGTCGGATAATGCCAGTATCGCTTTCGAGTGGCGGCCTCAGGACAGTAAGCGAGCCAGCGGACGCCCTGTACACACGTGGCGGAGGAGCATTGAGAGCGAGCTACGAGCCGTAGGAATGAACTGGAGAGAGGCCAAGACCGTTGCTCAGGACAGAAAGGCGTGGAAGGATCTTGTGCGGGCCCTATGCACCTCCGGGGTGCCCTAGGAACAACAACAACAACTACTATATCATATAAACAAACTGATGACCAGGGTCATAGAACTTCATCATCAAATGAAGCATGAAGTATAAATAATTACGGGCCCGTGAATCAAAGATCGAGGTAGATACGATAGAGGGAGATGGTTACGGTTAGGTGAAAATGTGTATGCATTTTTGAACCTTATTACAAAGGAGTAAGATGCAAAAGTGTAAACATATTTTTGGGGTGTTATTGTTTGAGTATAGTACTACGTACATACAAAGAACCTACTATACGTAGTATTATTATTTTTTCTGTCATTTTAACATCTGTTGCATGTGACTATGTGACTAATATCTCTTAGGCACTGGTCCCACCCGGCGAGCGAGTAACTATGAGCTATCGCCTATTTCAAGAGACAAAAGATACTCGCTCCCGTGTAAACAAAAGAGAAACAAATATATAGCTGGGCGAGTATAGTTCATCGCCAGTGCCTTAAGCTCAGTAAGTAAAAATAAATAGTTTGGCATTAGACCTATTCTAATGCCAAACTAGACTAATGGTGTGTTATATTTATTCTAAAAGGAAAAAAAGAAGAGTAATTTCATAAAGCATTTTTCTATTATCAACATAAATATCTTATTCGTAATTATTTACACTTAACACCTACTTTACAATAAATTCAATTTGAATTAACTAATTAGCTTTCACTTTGTATTTCCGAAGCAAACAAAGCAAAAAGCTATTTCTTCTAAACAGCCTCTTTTCAAACATTAGCTTCTCTTTGGGCCACCATTTGATACACCTAGTGCAAAGATAACGAAATAGGATATAAAGAATGAAAGTTAATAATATAGTTAAAACTACGCTAAGTGCGATTACATCTAATAACATTTGCTGCGCTGGATGCAGGTCTAAAGCGGGGGACCTCAAATGTCCCGCACCCTTATGTCTCAGAACATACTCGATCCAATATACTCCAGTGTCGAGCGGCGACAGGGGCCTATCTAAGAAGATATCCCTCAGTTTTATAGCGTTCTCTTTGTACCTGCAACAAATATTATATTTAAACATATGGATAACAATCTTGAGATCTTTCTTCAGGGACGTGAGCGATTCAAGTTATGAGTTAAACACTTTCGCTCAGTAAGAAAAAAATCTTAAACATACATACGTCTTACGACTTCGTGTAAAAAGTACTATTTAAAATTCATAACTATTTTTGTACATCAGCTATAAAGATGGGAGTTCGTTATTTTCTTTTTTAGGGAACATAGGGATATTTTTTAAAATTATAAACAATTAATAAAAATAATAACTAAATAAGTAAGATGTTTGCCTGCCCGGACGTGCCGACCGGCCGCTCAAGGCCATACAATATACTTCTGCTGACCTCACGGCATCTTAAAGTTCAGTTACTTAGTTACGTGTCTTAGGTTATCTGTAAGTCTGCGGTAAACAGACAGGGAGGCGTTTTTTATTGGCGATAAATGTTACTGGACGATTATGGGTGCTTTGCCGCGGGCGGCGATGTACTGTCGCCACCAGATATATCGGACCGGCCAAGGTGGTCACAATTATCTGAACAACGCCTCCATTGTCAAAGCGATAAAGTGCATGTTCAGATATTTTTGAGTACCTTGGCCGCTCCGATATATTTGATGGCGACTGTACGCGTGCCCGAGATAGTGCACCCATACTTGTTTGTGTTGAGTAGCCGTCATCGGTAAATTGAGCGTCTCACTGTCTCGTCTAACGATTTTTCGAAGTCCTTGATGAGGGTGACCACACGCGCGACGCCTCTGTCCGCCATGGCGCGGCCGTTGAGCGCCTGGTCCGCATACATACGGGCATCGTGCCCAATAGTAGGTATTCAGATAAAAGTAACTTACTTCTGGTTACTAAGCAAATCCATCAGCGCTTCCCGCCAGCGCTCCTTATCGAAGTCCCTGATGAGGGTGACCACACGCGCGACGCCTCTGTCCGCCATGGCGCGGCCGTTGAGGGCCTGGTCCGCGTACAGCGGCACCGTGAGCATGGGCACCGCGCACGCCACCGCTTCTTGGGTGCCGAGGAGACCGCCGTGCGATATGAATAGCTTGACGTTGGGGTGGCCTGTAATAGTTTTGGTCAAGTTAAGTGAACGAGAAAACTTCATTGGTACATTTTTCGGCAAAGCTTCTAAGCCAAATCGTGCGAAACTTGTATAATATTATAGATAAATTAAGCAGTATGGAAGGTCAATATATTGTGGAGCAGAATACGTAACGTAAAATGGATTGTAAAAATCGGAGGCATTTTGTTTATTAATTATGTACGAGTAGCTAGTACTTAATAAATGAATCCGATATGACCTACTCTATTAATCTGTCAGCATAAGGCGTTAGCTGGTCCATCTTCAGGAGTACTGTTTGTGACAATTCGCCTATGTTACCGAAGATATAATCCAGCTTGTGGTGACTTACATAAAGTTTTATACTGCGGTATCCAGTCCATAGCATACACGTTGTCAGGCACGGTCAGGTTGCGCGCGAGCATGCGTCGGTCCATCTTCACAAGCACTGTCTGAGGCAGCTCGCCTATAATGCGGAAGATCTGGGCCAGCTTGTGGTTCGGAATCGTCTCGATGCGCGACATGGACCCGAAGCTCCAGTAGATGACTCCTTCTTGTGAAGCGTCCAGTAGCAATTTTAGCTCCTGAAAATATGATTAATTGTCATCGTTAACCAGTAAAACTGCTGAACGTTTAGCACGCCAACTTGCTCTAGTTCTAGACGTGAAACCGTTTCTAAATTTTATCTCTCGACATCGTGACTTGTTCGACTAACGTTTTTATGATCCCGAAATTAAAACAACCGAAAAGCCATAAAAATTGGCGGCATTAGTTTGTTGGATAAGCTTTCATTTACTCTGAGACAATCTACATGATAATCGGGGATATTTTATTTTCAATTCTAGCATTCTGCACCAACCACTCGGCAAATAACTGTTAAAATTCACATGCGCTAAAATTTTGCGAACAGTAAGCGGTGAGAAATGGTTTGGTGCAAGTGGTGCAACCGTCCCTAGTTATTAGTCGCGAGTTTCACATTCACCAACTCCATCAGCATAATATTGATTGTAACTGGTCACAACAGGACCGTGTTCATAGACCATATTATTCAGAGCAATGACGCGTAGTTTCAGTGTCCGCGGGGCAACCGGATGGCTCGCGGTATTTCAGTTCCCTACGTGGTGCTTTAACCTTTTGAACGCCAAGCATCGGATGAAAAATTCGGCAAGCCGGTTATATTTTGGACGTGATATCACGTCCTGGCGCTGAGGGCACAACTTCCGTGCGCGTGATTTGACGGTTTTGGCGGTCAAAGGGTTAACTAATATATGTCTATCAGCGGAAACTCGGAAAGTAGGCCGCTGCTCACTTGTTTGTTTGGGAACAGATTATGGGTAATTTGGTGAATCGCGTGCCGCTATCTGCTAGGTCTTAGGTCCCGGGTCGATAGTTCACTATTGCTATATAATTTGGGTTAAGTGTTCTAGTATCGAACCAATCAGTACAAAGTTTGATTAGCGTCATTAGCGATGAATATTCATTTCATCATGAAATTTTTCGGAGCAATTTCTGGATGGGTTTAAATTAAATGAGCAAATCCGTAAATTATACACCTCTTAGGCGTACGCTAAGGTAGTTAGGTAATAAACTTTAAAATAGTTTTCATTATTTTATGAAACATTGCTTGCTCGGTACAGTCGGCATCAAATATTTTGTAACAGCCAAAGTGATCAAATAGTTCTTCACACCATATATTCTCTATGGTGTGACGAACTATTTGGCTACTCTAGCTCCTTCCTTCCTCCTAGCGTTTATCCCGGCTTGGGGTCCGCTTGACAACCTAATCCCATAAATTGGCGTAGGCACTAGTTTTTACGAAAGCGACTGCCATGTGACCTTACAATCCAGAGGGGAAACTAGGCCTTTTATGGGATTAGGTCCGGTTTCCTTACGATGTTTTCCTTCACCGAAAAGCGACTGGTAAATATCAGATGATATTCCGTACATAAGTTCCGAAAAACTCAGTGGTACGAGCCGGGGTTTGAACCCGAGACCTCCGGATTGAAAGTCGGACGTCTTACCGCAAGGCTACCAGCGCTTCTTTCTTACCGCAAGGCTACCAGCGCTTCTTTTGATTTGGCTACTCTAGCTGTTACAATATATTTGATGTTGACTGTACCTATTTAAGATAGGGCTCAATAAGAACGACTGCCGCTCTACTTAGATAACGCTTCCGTTGTGATTTCGTAAGGCGAGAACCGGAAATTTCCGGTTCCGGTACTGGGTGTATACAAAGTGTAACAAGAATACTGGTGATACTTTTAAGGGCATAATTGGTATCGTATTCTAAGAAAGAAAAAAACTTTTTATCGCGAAAAAATGTTTGCTTTTATATGGAGGGTTGGCCAGCTTTGACGATGTGTCCCATACAAAAAAGAATTCGCGTCCAAAAAATGTTTCTGCTACTTTTCCTTACTCGAAATATGTTACCAATTGTGCTCTTAAATGGATCACCAGTATTTTTGTTACACCCTGTATAGAAAATGAGCACATCCCAGCTCTTATTATTATCCCATATCTTATAGCACTTCAAACGATTGCATCAAAACAATTGAACTAGGCTAATCCGATTAATTATCAAACGGCACTTATGCCACATGTAATGTACTAATGTTTGTTTCCTGCTCACTAATAGTGTCAACGATGTCATACTTAGGTCACTTTTGTTATGTAACAGAAAGTTCTAGCAATAGCACAAGTTGCAAGTTGTGTAATAATTTCCAGTAATCTGTTACAATAAATATTCTGCAAGTAATTTGTTTTATTATTATCGGTTATCCTTATAGATATTTACTTTTGTGCACAATGCATTTATTTCATTACACAGGTATTATGTATCTATCTCATAATTCAAAATGTTAATCTTAATCTTACGACTCTAGCTCCTTCTTTTCGCTTGTTTCCTAAATATATAATGCCAGAAATATTTATCTTATAAAATAAAAAATAAAAAAACTTATTCGAGATTCACAGAATGAGCCCTTTTGTCACGTAAGTCACACGATATAGTTTTTCAAAAGTACTCCTTCAAGTGGCCACCATCAGGTAATAAGGGCCGCGAGGCTGACCTCATCACTACCCCAGACTCGTAACTGATGGCCCTTATGGTGGCCAAACAAGTACATCATGTTTAAAAAAAAACATCAGGTAATTCATTTAATTACGTGAGCCGCTCATATTCTGTGCACCGACTTACATAGGTGCAAGAACCAAATTTATCAAAATCTTAAATAATTGCAAGTTTTAATAGTTCCCCTTCAACTATCTACTTAGCTATCTCATCTCATACTGTAATATGTTAAATTTCATCCTGCATTATATAACTATTTACTAAATTGATCTTATGGTACCTACATAAAATGCTACTAAAAAAACCGGCCAAGAGCATGTCGAGCCATGCTCAGTGTAAGGTTCCATAAACTGAGACCATTAATTCAAAAGGTCGTTTCTTACGGGAAATTTGGCGGCGCTTACGTCATTTTTACTTACGTCCTTTCACTATGGGTTTTTGAATGATAACTCAAAAACGGCTCAACCGATTTATTTCAATATAGTTTTTATTGAAGGTACTCATTAGGCCTCAGTATCATGAATTTTTTCAAAATTTTAGGACCCACGATTCAAAAGTTAGATGGGGGGGGGGGGGGGGACGCCCTGTTTTAAACTTTCGGAGCTATTATTTCCGAGCGTATTAGTTTTATCCAAAAACTGTTTCATAAGACCCTAATTCTTTTTAAAAGACCTATCCAACGATACCCCACACCACTTGGTTGGAACGAACAAAAATTTCGCCCCCCACTTCACGTGTACGGGAGGTATAGGGTACAAAATATATTTTTCGCGTTTTTATTCTACCGTTTTGTCGGCTTGGTTAATGCACATATTCAAACCAAATTTCAGCTTTCTAGTGCTAACGATCACTGAGCTAGACCTCGGACGGACGGACGGACCGACGGACATGGCGAAACTATAAGGGTTCCGTTTTTGCCATTTTGGCTACGGAACCCTAAAAATGAGGTGTTGGATTTACGTGTACCAAACGTGTAAACTAAAATAAGACGTTCGACTGTAATCCCCGGTATTATCATGTCATTCATGCTTAGGTACACTACTCTAGCGCACCACAATGTCAACAGCAACAACAATTGATTACACATTGATATATTATTGATTGCGAGAAGCTGAGAGGTGACCCAGTGACTCGAGGACGATATAAAATCACGATGAATTCCGCCTGCAACCATACGAGATAACGTTATCATCCTCTTAGCACTCTATCGTTCCTTTCAGCATTATTTTCCGTAAACCTCGCGTTAATTAACTAGAAAACCTTAATCTCTTGTAATACTCGTCCTTGTTTATTTGCGAGGGTTATTAAAATATACTCAGTGACTAGCCTACAAAGATGTTCCAGACAAACAATGTGAATCATCAAAAATTTTCCGCTTGAACAGATTGTACTGACGGTATTTTTAAACGTCTGAATCGGAGCAATCACAAAATTGCTAGTAATGCTTTGTATGGGACAGCTCTAGGAAAAGCAACCCGGGTCTTTTCATACTAAACACCCGAGTTGCATTCCCTAGAATACAGCTCACAGGATATATTTATGATCCTAACTCGCTTAGCTCATTCTGCTGCTGACTTTACCTTATTGAATATCCGAAGCCTAAAGAATTAAACAAAAAACAGTTAGATAGAAACCATGCCGAGCGCTTATTAGTTTGCTTGGCTGCAAATGCAGCCAGCTGAAGCATCTTAAACGACATCGACATGAAGAGTTGGTACTGTCCGTTTAGTACGTAGTAATTCTGTTCTGTAACTTTGTTGATGGGTTAGTTTGATAAAGATTCACAATGAAAGTTGTACCTTCGGCAACTGCTGCGAATCGTCCAGATGCAACCCTCCTACTTCCACCAAGCCCGGCACCAGTGGCCGCACCTCGTTTATACTGAAGTGGCTGTTCGACAGCACCAGACTGTAATTTTGAGCTAAGGATTCTAGTTTGGGTCCTGGGCCGAAGAGCCGGTCTGCTATAACCTGAAACATTATGCACGCTTAAAAATGTGTTCAGTCTTGCAATCAAAATAATCTGGTTTCATCATTGTGATCATCTTAAGGTGCGCCCAGTCTGGCGTATGCACATCATAGTACGATGTGTAGCTTGTTTAAAGCTCATGAGCGGTGTGCGAATGGCACTAGCGGCCCATTCGCTACATCTGGACAGACCTTAAGTTACTAACTTACTAACTTGAAGTTTTTGAGTCTTACCTGAGAAGGGATTTGTGACTGGTACTTGTACATAACTTTAGCCCAATACACCGAAAGCGTGTTCATGAATCTCTCCCAGAGAGTCATGCGTTGTCCGTAGCCCATCATATAGGCTGGGATGTAGGACGTCGCCTCCGGATTCCCGAGCTGATCATTCACCCATGGCAGAGGCACGCTGGATAAAAACCCAACAACAGGAGCTTGGAATTTTCGACCAAAAGGCAGGAAACATTCGCTTCCGAAGATTTCAACTATCACCATATCAAATGTAACCGTAGAATTTAGCAGTGCTTTAACTGCTGGCAATCTGGATACGATTTCACAAGTTCTGACACACTCGTGTATTATTTGCTCCAAGTTGCCTATGAATTCTGGTTTAACTGATTGATGCTCTTTGGTGAGGTTGTTAGCGATTTCAGGTATTGTTCCGGCTAGACTTATTGTTTCAACATTTGGAGGTGGGTTTTTCTGTAACAATGAAATAGAATGTTAGAAACGATATTTTAGAATCTTCTAAAATTACTGGTAAGATAATTTCCTTAACACATGCAGCTTAACATAAAATTAAAACAGGTAAATATATAAATGACCAAATAAATCACTGCACTTGAATGAGCGAGTGTTTAGACGGGTTTCGCGCGTGCGCGATAAGACCCGCAGACACGAGAGGTGAGAGGGCAACAGTTGGTACTCGTACTCGCTTCAGCCGGCGTTCAGATATCACCAGTGATATCTGGCTTGTTATTGCGAAAAAAACTTCCTACAGTCTGACTAGCCAGTGTACTTTTGATACTTGATTTTAAATTCTATCTTGAATGAATTTGGCGATCCTCATTTATTCAGAGCAATGACGCGTAGTTACCGTGTCCGAGAGGCAACCGGATGGCTCGCGGTATTTAAGCTCCCTACATGTTGTGGAACCACCCTGTGCAACCCGAACTGACCCACGTTGGACTTTGTTTTTCATCCACCCACCTCATTTTCCAGTATCTGTATTTGATCAAGAACGAGCATGCAAATTACCATTCACAACGGCTGGTCGATTATCGATCCGTTAGAGTTGGAAGCCGTCAGAAAAATGAGAAGGGGGGGGGGGGGGGGGAGCTAAGTCCAACGTGGGTCAATTTTTTTTTTACCAATTTTTTTTTTCGACAATAAGAGAGTTACAATCGATTAATATTACCTATCAACCCCCTTAAAGGGGAGCCCTTTGTTCAGTAGTGGACGTCTTATGGCTGAGATGACCTATCTGCCAAACTGCGCAGCAGTTTGCTGGCAGAAAACTTATTCTACCCTCCACCTACCATTTAAGTAGTACTTATATAGCTGTGGGAGTGTTTGCCTGCTTCTTTAATTCGGGTTGCACAGGGTGGATCCACCACACGTGTAGGGAGCTTAAATCTCGCGAGCCATCCGGTTGCCTCTCGGACACTAACTACGCGCCAATGCTTTAACTAATTTGGGTCATTGCGCTAATGTTTACCTACGTCACCAGGATTTATTTATTTTAAACTTTATTAGACTTAGTGAAAAGGTACAATACTCTACAAGTCAAACATAGAATAGAGCCAAACAGAAATACCTACATGAAGTTGGGTGCAGAGAGAACTTGAGAAGTATTTAGACCTAAATACTCAATTACAGGATATGAACAAAGGACCTTACTTTGCAGACATAGTGCTACTTGTACCCGACACGAGGGCTAATGAAGAGCTTGCGATACCCTATAGCGTGCGACAAATGATTACACATTCCTACTCGTATGTAGTGTCCTCTTAACATATAATTATTGTCAGTACATATATACGACGCGAGAGATGATTGAAGATGCATATAGCGCGCGAGTGAAACTGCAGCAAATTGATCAATCCTCTTAAATCTTCTTATTTTTAAGTTTATAACGAGATAGGTAGCTTAGAAAGTTGTTTTGTTTGTGAAACGGAACCAGCAGTCCGATATCGTCCCAATTAAGATTTATCTCAATAAATGTTTATAATATACGAATTTCTAATGAGACAAGTTTATATAATAACACTATAAATATGCGCATGCGCGGCGTACAACGACCGCGCGCGTCCTTGCCATTGACCAACCCGTGTTTTAATTAGTTCATTCACCCAAACATTTGATATAATATGCTTTTCTAAACTTTGTCCGCGAAAAACACGAAGTGTGAATGTGCTGATATGACAATTGCGATGATCGTTCGGCTTTTTATACTTTGTCTTTTATATTTAAAGCTTTATAGTTAAAGCAATGACGCGTAGTTACAGTGACCGAGAGATAACCGGATGGCTCGCGGTGTTTAAGCTCCCTACGTGTTGTGGAACCACCATGTGCAACCCGAACTGACCTACGTTGGACTTGGTTTATTTTTCTTCTTCCCCCCTCATTTTTCTGACGACTTCCAACTCTGACGGATCGATATCCGACTAGCCATTGTGAATGGCAATTTACGTGCTAGTTCTTGTTCACATACATATACTGGAAACTGGAAAACCAAGTCCTACGTGGGTCAATTCGGTTTCCACAGTGTGGTTCCACAACACGTAGGGATCTTAAATACCACGAGCCATCTGGTTGCCTCGCGGACACTGAAACTACGCGTCATTGCTCTGAATATTATCAGTGTGAAGTCACAATAGGGTTACATCTTAAAACCTAGACTTATAATGCTGATCATTTTATGATGTTGTCAACATTATGCTGCCAGAAATGTTGCCGGAAACCATGCCGCGGTATGATCGACTGCAGTGAGTTTGTATGACCTTCACCGCTCCTCTGCCTGCATGAGCAGGATCTAAATCTATAAATCCCAGCGGTCCCGTATTTTAACCACGATTCCCGTATTTTCAACGCAGTTGTCCCGTAAAATCGGAAATCAGATCTGGTCAGCCTACCTGCCAGCTACTATGGATGGAGGCGTTTACGCGACATCCCTGGTCACTGTCCTGACTCTTGCGACAAAGCGTAAAAGACGCGTACCTTAATTAAACGTTCGTTATTTCAGTTAATTGACTCTAATATAACTTATTAAGTCATGAATAGTCATGATATATACTAGATAGAGTAAAATATTACTATCAGATTCATAACATTCTTAAATATATTAAAGACGGCTGCCGATATATTATTTAGTTTTAAATCTCAATACGGACAATATTTCACGGGTCATGCGTTGAACTCATGTATTCGGTGACAGGGCAATGCTCTCGCGAGTACGCGAAAGATAAGATCTTAACGCAAGTAAACTTAATTGCGATATAATTGACCTCTGGTTAGTAAGTATATTTTTTTTCCGACAATACGCGGTTGTACAAACAACGTAGGTAGTACGTACTGATAGCACGCTACATATTCACATAATCAGTCTTTTCAATAACACTCAATCTATACCCGTTACAAATACTGTTAATTTGTTAGAGTCTCACGAAAGTTTTATAGTTAAAACACTCAATCTCGCGATATTATGTTGGATAGAACTGCGAAAATTATCGACCCCGACGAGTACGACACAACAAATAGCGTGATTGATAACCTTAGAGCATTAAACCCGGGAGTGGCCATGTCTGCCATTTTCTATACGAAAATACAGTAGTTCAGATGGTGAAAAAAAAAAAGATGATTTTGCCGGTGCTTGAGGAATGGCTTGAAACGTACACTAATTTACTTTAAGTGTTCCTCTTGCCCCTGTTTTCCTCTTTCTCTTTCTCTACCTGTAACGTAATCTACAGCTACTATGTTGTAAAAAGAAGTACCTATTACGTACTACGTAGCACAAAGTTTTTATCTAGCTGCTATGACCACAATGACACTAGTGTATGTGTGCCCTTGATAATTTCTTAAATGTTAATTTTCCATGTGAGCAATTTCTTATTGCACATTTAGTCCTTATCAGAGTCCTCACTCTCTATAAAGCCTTTCGAAAGTGCATAAGACGTTATGCATATACCCATTGCTATCAAGAATATGGCAATGCACCTGGTAACTGACCGGATTCAGATTATTGATCCTGCAAATTACTCGTACAATACACTTCACTATACACCAGATGTTCAATCCTTACAGATTATAAACGGAAATAAACGTCATTACGTCCATTGATTAATACGTATTCTACTAGATCTAGGACAAAAGTTGTGCGCCATGTTTGGCGGTTGACAACTGTGACAGAATCAAATACTTATAGTGATTTTAACTACAACTTATGAGGCACAAAAATCTTAGTGAATTCATCTCCTGTTACTCAATTCTCACACCAATTCATGATTTGATCCCTCCCTCCCCATTGTTACACTTTGTTCAATTTTTTATACCCCGTCCCTCCCATATTGAACATGTAATACAATGTAAACCAAATTAGGGTGGAATTGTACAGTCACCATCAAATATATCGGAGCGGCCATGATACTCACAAATATCTGAACAAGCACCTTATCGCGTTTACAATAAAGGCGTTGTTCAGATATTTGTGACCACCTTGGCCGCTTCGATATATCTGATAGCGACTGTACCTTAGTTACTCATAGTATGCTTAAACTACGACCTAACTAAATTATTTTCGCCCACCCAATTGCAATACTACTACTATCAAATTACATAACTCCCAGAAGATAATATTACTACGAGTATACTACACAATTACTAAATACTCAGATTATTTCTGGTATTTACCCAAAAAAAAATCAATGATAATGTAATTTTAAACAATATTGGCTTTTAACAATTGATAATAAATGAGCACTGAGAGTACTAAGACTTACGAACTTACGATTACACTAATGAGTCATTTAGCGGCTGCTGCGAAGCCTATAATGTTTAATTATCAGTAACGCACTTAGTAATAACTAGGTACTGAGAAATGAGTTGACATGTACTTTTACGCACTTTTATTAAGTGATAAATTGGAAGTGGACTTTATTCCATAGCACATGGATATTATTCTGTATTTATTTGTATCTATTATATAATGTAATATCAAATAAGGTCAGGTGGGGTAAGTAGGACCCCCGGAAAAGGGGAACATGTGTATAAAATTTCCATACTGGTTCCCTTTCCCGGGTCAAAATAAACTATGTTTCCCTTACCCCACCTGACTTTATATATTTGATTGCATTCATAGAGATTATACATACAGCTCAGAACAACATCATATCCGGACCCGTCATCGGCAAGATTTATACACTGTATATGTTTACACTTTTGCACTTTATTAAAAAGAAGTAGGTATTAAATTAACCACTGGAAAATAATCTTGAAGAAATCGATCACAGGACTATTTTATACTAAACGAAAGTTTACTTTTGTAATGGTTATACTTCATTAAATCCTGGTTAACATTGGCAACACTAAAATTACTCCATACTTATTCATTTATACGAGAAGGAGCTTCACACATGTTTTTTTTTATCAGCGAAACAGTTACGAAAAAAAAACTATAAATATATTTTTTTCTTGATTGTGTATTTTTTTTCTGGACGGAAATATTTTTGTCATGTTCTTATTTTATTTTGGCAGAATTTATAAAAATATATTAAATAAAATTCATCCAAAAATTACTTCTACAAGTAGGAAGTACTTAAATCCGTAGAATCCTACATCCACATTTGTCTACTTACTTTACAAAACTATACATGAAGATTCAACCGCCCCAAACTCCTTATCAAAATTCTTTAAAATGCGCGTTAGTCGTACGTACCATAGGAAAATGCGTGATGACAGTAAGCTGATGTTGCCTCTGCGCCAACGCCTCCACGAGCTTGCCATACATCGCATAGTGACTCCTCGTGTTGGTGGGCAGCACCACCAGCAGCCGCGCCGCCTGGCCCGCCGTCGCGCACCACAGAACCAAAACCACCCACACCCGCATCCTTCCGCAGTCAGCCTTAGTTTGCAAGTGTCCCGGCTACCGCAGATCGCTACCCGCCCCCGATAAGCTATGACGTCACGCTGCCCCCTGATCGTAGCTCTGGCACCACGCGCACGAGCCCACCCACAACGAAAGCAACCTTCATTTATTTACGAGTCCCCCTATCGACTGTTTCGCAACTAAGTACTTAGATAAATTTCTTCGTGACTATCCGACGCGCTTTCGTCTGCTAGGACGATTACACAGTATCAGTCCTTATTCAGTGTGTAGCCGTTATACATCTCGATCGTGTAAACTTTCATTGTGTAGTCATATGAACCATGGGTGAATGATGTGTTCTACGCACTCTGCGGTCCACGTGGGGTGCGCATGAGTGTGGATTTACGAACGGTGTTTAGTAAGCCAATTTTGGCAAATCATGAATATAATTATAAAGGTAGGGTTGTCATTACATTATTGATTTATTTACTTATCCCTTATTTTAAAATTTGTATCTCTTTCTTTAACGGGGTAAATAATTTTGTTCATCCGACACGTACACATAGGCCCGTATGGAATCTTTTGGTAAATCTCTCAACGATAGTTAAGAGTCCGTTAACGATTTGAAAACGAAAATCGCCAGTAATGACATTTTGCACATGAACCGCATTTGGTAAGATATTTCTACATTTATATTTTTGTAAAAAAACTATAAAACCTTTCCAAAAAAATAACCAGCAATTTTTCATAAAATTGATCTAGTTCAACCTACTCTCCTTTATAAAATACATATATGTATATGAAAATGAAAAAAAAAAACTGTTCCTCAGACAACTCGTTTTATAACGTATAACTCAATTTTGATCAAAAAAATCTTTACTCTTTTCACCTCTCCAAGCAAAAATTGCGACCTACAGGTGTTAGATTAGGGTGAATTATTTGGAAATGAAGCATAAAATAAAGAAAAGCGTTTCACTTATTCAATAAAAACCAATCGTGCTTTCAAAATATATATACAGACTAATGATAATTTTCTAGTTACTGCAAAATAGTATCAAAAAGTTGAGCAAAATCTAAAAGTTTACCGGACTCTTAATGCAACAGTGCAGAATGCTAGGAAGAATATTTAGTGAAAATAATTAAATATATTGGGTTATTTTGGGGTGTTTTGCTTTAACCGGTTCCGAGCCCTGTATACTATACGTTAAAATTATACAAAAAATATGTATGTAACGGTTGAGGTATCATCTATCTAAGTTTGTTATTTATTAGTTACCTATCAAATTATTGCATAAGACGGTTGTTCCCTCTAGACATTTTTTTTCACAACGGTCATGAAATCAAATTTACTCCATAGCTCAGTTTTCATACTACATTAAGAAATCGATTTGGAATCCCATAAATACTAGTTTATTTGACTATAAAAACTGATAGTACTCCACACCCACGGAAAAATATCACTAGCCAAAGTAATTAGCATATTGAGTTGACTTGAGGTCCGTTGCTCATCTAGTGATGATTGTCTTCACGTTTAGGTATAACTGCACATGCAAGTCATAAAAAATGCCGATACGGAAACGGTTGGTAATTGTTATTGTTATATACTTAGGTACTTGTCAACTAACGACTAGATAGCCACTTTTATAGCAATAACGCCTGCATACTGCCAATTATTTTTTATTGATAAACCTTCATTAAAGCTGAGATGTGGAGACAATACCCAACGAGGGTCGTAAGAGCTGATAAGCTTGCCTTTTTCCTTCGCCGCTCATTACATTACCAGTTTCTGTAGCTTGCTAAGAATTTATTTCAGACGCTGTGCCCATAATCTTTTGCCTTTTGCCTTTGCCCGTAGTCTTTTAGCAAATTAAAATTTCCATTACTTAACATTATATAAGATCGGCCTGGCCCCCATGTGAATACTATTCCAATGTTTTACGACTGGACAGTCGACTCTCGCCAGAATGAAGTAGCTAAAAAGTAGCCCTAGATAATTTATAATTTTAAACAAAAAAAGAACCGACTTCACTTAGGATCTGCTATTCCAAGAGGAAGTGGCCGAGTTGCTGTAAAAAATAGTGAAATCACTATAGGTGTGCTTATAATAGTTGAAGAGTTCCCTCGATTTCTCCAGGATCCCATCATCAGATCCCGACTTGGTGCCAACGGGAACATCTAGAGGGGTTATGCCCGCTCGATTTAAAAAAGGTTGAAATTGAATTGTTGAAGATCGGTTCACGATTCACGGAGATATCGAGTAACATACATACAAAAAAATAAAAATAAAAATTCAGTCGAATTGAGAACCTCCTCCTTTTTTTAAGTCCGTTAATAAAAGGGAAGATTCATAAAATTATGATTGATAAATAAAAGATCTTGTTATAAATAATTGGTATCCCGACACTAGATATCGCTACTCAAACATGTTCTAAGCATTGATAAGCGGTTATTAACTTTTAAGTCTCGTGTAAAATCACGTTATTGTAGAACTTTTACGGATGTTCAGATGACGCAATTCGTCTAAAACACGAATGAATAACGTGAATAACTTCCGACACCCGAAATAAATCATATATTGGCAACGTTTTATTTTAAAATAGAATATTATGTAATATCTTCTACGGTTGCCGCGATAGTTATTCATGAAATAAAACAACTTTGAACGGATTATATCGCGTATACTGAATTTTAAATTACATCCCGACGTTTCGAACACTTTACAGCGTTCGTGGTCACGGGTCGACTGAGGAAAACATATTTACCCACATCTAAAATTACAATGTACAAAAGACTACCCACATGTATAACATTAAATGCAAACAAATAAAGGTGAGTGTACATGCCAGAAGGGCAAATAAAGCTAGTTCTACAATAGCTAATTATCGATCTACTACAAACTTTAATTAATTAATTTAAAAGGTAGCAAACAATAATGTAATGAAATAATGTGAATAATGTAATAATGTGATGTAATTTAAAATTCAGTATACGCGATATAATCCGTTCAAAGTTAGAATATTATGGTTAATGTAATGTCTGCATATGGGGATTTATGAATCGGACGAAACGGATTTATAACTATTCTGCAGTAGAATAGTAGTTTATGTAACTGTTACGTAATAGGGGTCCTTCGTTCGTTTCATAAAACCACACTCGTGTTTTAAGGACCCCTATTACGTAATGGCTCCTCTACATGATGGGCCATCATAAGGACGCAGCTATGCGTAAGAGGCCATCTCGTTCCGTCGTATAGCGGCGTCCCTATGATGGCCCATCATGTAGAGCAGCCCTAACAGTTACATAAACTACTATAATTGAGAGAGAAACGAGACGAGAATTGAGCTTCGCCCTCGTGACCGTGTTCTGCTGGCAGAGCCGTTCTCTCGAACTGTGTTTCGTGAGCAATCCCCTCTGGTCCGCACCTTGCACCTTCTGAATGGGCTCTTAGCATCAGCACCTGTGTGTGATCTGTTTGCCGGCAGGCGGAATGTAGTGCGTGATGAATGTTTGAGGTTTTGCGAAAAGATGGATGTACGACCGTCTACTGTTTGATTTGTGTATGCCTACTGCTTATTTGTTTTTAATTTTCACTACTTTAATATTGTACATAGTTTTATTCTGTAGTTTCACAGTGCCTTAGTTTTTAACTGTTATACTGTGTAACTAATTTAAATTATAAATAAATAAATAAAAAATAAAATAAAATAAAATAATATACCTAGTTTAATACATAATTACATACTCGTAGCCTAGAGAGGTATAACAATAATTTGAAACAAAAAATGTTTTGTGATGGTTTTGAATCTAGTTTACAGCCATCAAATATATCGGAGCAGCCAAGGTAGGTACTCAAAAATATCTGCACTTTACCACCTTGGTAATAAAGGCATTGTTTAGATATTTGTGACCCCCTTGGCCGCTCCGATATACCTGATGGCGACTGTACAGAATCGTTCTGTACGGAGCGATAATATAACGCGACTAACGATTTGTGTCCACCAATGTATGGGTATATTACTTAACCGCATATCAAATTCAAAATTCGTACCGATTCTGCGTATTCTCAGGTACCTTTTGGCTATTCTAGCTATGCGGTGCTTCGTTTGTAAAAAAAGTTAACGTTTGTTTCAGCTATGAGGTACAAGTGGAGGCGGAGGGGCGGCGGCGCGGGCTCGGGCAGCGCGTGCTCCGCGTGCTGGAGAAGCTCGCGCTCGCCACGCGCATGCGCTGCGTGCGTCTGACCGCGCTCACGCACAACCCCGCCGCTAGCGCCTTCTTCCGCGCCTGTGGGTGAGTGTCATTGAAGCTCAAAATTGCTTGTTCTAATCACACTATGGGTTAGTACAACTGGAGGCGAAAGGGGCGGCAACTTGCGCTCTGGCTCGCCAGGCGCAGACGCCAATATGTTATTTTCAATTTACCAAATAATTTGGACCAATACATTTTTATTTTCTTTTACTTATTGTAGTGACATTCTAACGTCATCGTCACGACTTCAAATTACGATAGGTACCTACAACAGTTTCAGTAGATACTTAGATGACGAACGACTTCGAAATTCATACAGGATATGAACGCATGCCACTTTATTAATAACTTGGACTGCACAAGTGGTGTCATTGTGCCTAATTAATAATTGCACCGATTTATTAATCATTTCATTGTATGATGTATGATGTTTGTAATGAGCTATATGAATACATAATTAAGTACCGCAAGCATCCTGTAGGAATATAAAGACATTAACTAATTCCCGAGTTACATAGTTAAATACTTTCCATTAGGTGATTCTTTTAGGGCATAATTGGTATCGTATTCTAATTACGTAAAACTAAGAAATTAGATTCTCGCGAAAATTTTTTTTGCGTGGATGACGTTTCCCATACAAAAAAAATCCCCTGCCTTTTCTTACTCGCAATACGATACTAATTATGCCCTCAAACGGATCACCAGTATTTTTGTTACATTCTGAATGATACGGAAACCAAATTTCAGCTGTTTAATTCTAACACTATAAAGATCACTGAGCTAAGCCGCTGATAGACAGACACACAGCGATGTGGCCCTTATGGGTTCCCAGTCCACAGAACCCTAAAGAATTACGAAAGTATTATCTTGATGATTATATCGCGTGGTTAACAATAGTATGAACAAAGCAAACATAGGAATAGCCATAATGATTATTCTGATTGTTCGTTACAGGTACGTATTAGACGAGACGAGTCCAGCACTAGAAGAAGCCGCACACTACGAGATCCTGAGCAAGGCCACAGAAACCCAGGAGGAGACTTAACATCCCCCCTCCCCACAGCACCACCACCAACTAGTCAGCTGGCTACTTTCCGGTCTCATATTTTTACAAGTGGGTCCATTCTATATCGATTCGCATAGTTACTTGTCATCAAATGTTATACGGCTGCGTTTCCACCAGAGAAGAACAAGAATGTGTTGCGACGAATGTGTTTGAAGAACCAATAGAATCACTTCATTTACTTATCCTCGCACAGTGCAGCTCTACGATTGATTTTGAACACAGACTACACAGACACCTCATCATTAAGCTTTTACAGGGAACACGAGGTCACCACACATAAGTGCAATTTTATTCGTAAATTTCTACGATTCGAACAGCACATCTCAATAGTATTCTACACCAATTTGTAGTATAACAATCCAGGATAACCCCTGTAACTTGATTTTTGTGGATATTTTTAATTCACATGAGTAATGATCAAAAACGGTAACTCAACTGAAATAAGCGGTCGCGCTCTCATACAAAATTAGTACGGGAGCACCTATGTGTGGTGACCCCGAGTTGTACTTACGATCTATCTAGTGGTTGAGGTTATCTGTGATTTTGAACAAACATTTCACACAACGCACCCTCGTAATGTATGGCATCTACATATGTATTTGCCTGAAGTAGCCGTTAATTCAGAAACACTATGTTTTTAAGTTGTGACGTGGGTAGTCCTATCCTGATGAAGCAGTGTTGTCTCTGTACCGTGATTTTGAAAGTCGTAGAGTGGAATGCTCTTATTAATATCAAAATCATACTTTTTTAAATTTCATCACCAAATTGACTTCATCACCAGGCTGTTAGAAGCTATTATGAATATTTTGATACAGTAGCCTAGACACTCTTAGTTTTAATTACATAAACGCCAAAGGTTCAGAGCAAAGTAAATAAACACTCTACCTATATTTCAATCCCCAAGTATATTTCGTTTTTTTTTTTGAGATTAGAAATTCAGTAAACATAGAAACAGAAGTTGCCAACCTGTTCTAACCTGTTTTGTTTGAATGTTCAATTTAAACGCACTGCAAGCACACCAACAATTGATTAGTTAACATGATGAAGAGTTCACATTTGTAAATAAATAATGACAATTTGCAGATTATAATCCATAACAGCAATAAAAATACAATTTCGTTTTGATTATCACGTTAGAGACACATGACAATTGAAAAACTGACAGTGGCACACGCATACGTTATAAATCGAAAACCATAACCTCTTTTTCTCCAGGTTTTTTATTGTGCAACATTCACTAAAACATTAACAATGATAAGAATAAATTATTTCGTAATAATGACTACTATTACAATACTGTAAAATAATTAATATTATTCAATTTAACATTTACAAATACTACGCATGGCTTTATTATAAACTAGCTTTTGCCCGCGACTTCGTCTGCGTGGAATTAGTAATCCCCCGTTAAGTAATGAATTCTGGATATCAACTATTGTATATCCTTCCCCAGAACTCAAACTATCTCCAGCGTTCAACGGTTATTGATTCCCGATACAAACTTTCAACCTCGTTTTTATCCCCTAAAGGGTTGATTTTCGGGATACCTATAAACTATAGTATATTATTTCCGGGACTCAAACTATCTGTGTACCAAGTTTCATCTTAATCGTCGGTTCAGCGGTTAATAATTCGCCATACAAACTTCCAACCCCCTTTTCACCCCCTCTAAGGTTGACTTTTGGGATGAAAACTATCCTATGTCGTTTCCCGGGACTAAAATTATCTTATCTCCATACTAATTTTCATCTAAATTGGTTCAGCGGTTAAAAATTCTCCATACAAACTTTCAACCCCCTTTTCACCCCCTCCAGGGTTGATTTTCGGGATGAAAACTATCCTATGTCCTTTCCCGTGACTCAAGCTATCTTTACACAAAATTTCATCAAAATCCGTTCATGCGTTTTCACGTGATGCGCGGTCAAATAAACAGACAAACAGATAAACAGACAAACAGATAAACAGACAAAAATTCTAAAAACTGTTGGAACGTGTTCTGTTATCGATTCTTAGTATCCCCAGCCAATTTTTTTCGAATATCTTCCATGTACAGACTTTCGACCCTCTTCAGCTTTATTATATGTTTATAAATACAAATATATTTAAATATTTTTTATTGGCCGCATTGACACTTTGACACTTGTGACATGTATGAAGCCGTATCGTGCCTGATAAAGAACCCTGTACATGCGCCTTTTAACTTTTTTCTAATCTAAAAAAAACGAACTATAGTGGCGAACTGATTTCCACCATTGCACTATAAGTTTTATCATTATTTTGACAAAAACGGGACTTAATCGCGTACACTTACTTTTATTATTTTCCTGACGTTACGACACGCTCGAAACGTCAGGAAAATAATAAAAGTAAGTGTACGCGATTAAGCCCCGTTTTTGTCAAAATAATGAGTGACAATCGTGCAAGTAAAAATCAGTAAGTTTTATCATTCTTTCGAACTCAACATTATTCTTTCAGAGTTGCAGTTCAGACGTTGTCCAGTGTTTAATTTCTTTATATAATTTACTATAAGTAAAAAAAGCACTCTTCTACATTCTTGAAACAAGACACGTCCTTGTTAGGGCATCTAACCACATAAATCTATACACACTCTGTGACTTTAAGTTCAACAATATAACCTCACTCATTCGCCCGTTTAAAAGAAACTTTTATTCAGAAAAAATACCTAATTTACCTACTGGTATTTAAATCCCCTGATGCAAAACAGCAATTTCATTACTTTTATTCAGAGTATGTTATACATATACAAGCTAAAAATAGAGTGAGGTTATATTTTTGGACTTGAATTAGATCACAGATATAGTCCAAGTTTAATTGGAATCTTTGACATTTTATAAACTTATTTTCAGTTTCTAGTCCGCGCACTTTACACTGTAATTATTCCTTTCTACAATCTAAAAAACTTTGTAATTTTTACACATGACATTGATAATGAACTTTTTCCAAGTTAAAACGAATGCAGACTACTTTTTCTAGCGATTAAATCTAATTAAATTTGGAGTGAAATCTACACTAGTGTTGTCCCGTGGAGGAAATTTTAGATCGCTTGATAATATGTTTAAATAAGAACTTTGTACCACAAGAAATATTGAGATATAAGGAAAGGTGGGGTAAAACTAACACCGCACCGGGATACGTCAAACACTTATATGGTAAGTATTATGACAATACTGTCTTTCCAGGGGCAAATAAACTACGTTTGTCTTACCCCATGGCCCATACCGGCCATACCCCACCTTATCTTAAACCAAAATGGACGACTATCTTAAAATAAGTTCTTGGATTTGATTCGAAAGCGCCTAAGCGATAGATTAACACAAAAAGAATCGCTACACAAAGTTTTCTGTAGAATATTATTAAGATAACAGATAATGTAACGTCCATCAAGACATTCCGTGTTTAGTAACTAGTTTATCAGGTTGTTAAATAATTGACTCATACGTCTGAAAACCGATAATTCTCATAACAATTAAGTTTTTAGTAAAATAAATACAAAAAATTGAAATTATCTTATTTCTTTTACTTGTAAAATAATTTTACGAAACCGGTTGGTACAGTCACCGGCAATAGTATCTTCCTACATGAAGGTCGTAAAAATATGTGACACGCTTTTATGTCCCTACAAATAAGAGCGCGTTACATATTTTTGCGGCCTACATGTAGGAAGATCTGGAAGATATTATTGCCGGTGACTGTACGCTCAGTTCGATCGAAACACCAAAGATAAGTAAGTAAGTAAGTAAAAATTCTTTTCACCTCACTAGCTCGGAAAGCCCTTTTTGTTTGTTTAATATCTATTGTGAAAATCGCTTTTTATCCACATGTGGTGAAAGAGTTTTGACATAAGTGACAAGTGGCTTAAGTGACATTTGACAGCTAACAAAACGTAAAACGTTAAAAGTGCAGAATTTTTAACATCGCAATTAATGAATTGCATCGAGTAAAAACACTTAATACAGTCTTACAACTTTATTTTAATTGATAAATATCAGCATTCAACATTAATCTTCATTCTTTTTGTAAAAACGGATAAATTGTTCTGACAGCCGAATAAGTCTACGTACGAACAAAACGCATCTGACATTTAATAAAACCTTTTACGTCAAAACTTTTCATTTCAATTCATCCA